>JBAPLH010000103.1:3982500-4450000 GCA_037897445.1 Ceriops zippeliana
AAAAAAAAACCGAAGAATGAAAAAAAAAAAAAAAAAAAAAAAAAACCACACAACCAAAAGGACCCCAACTTCGCCCTCGTCTATCTACGACCATGAAACTCAAGACCAGAATTGGCGTAAACTAATGTCGAAAGATTCGCATCTCTTTGGTTGTTTGCATCCAGACTCCCTGTATACGGTATGCTTCAATGTAATTGCAACGTAGAAAGGTACGCTTTTCCTTCAATATAACTCCCACGGATAGAAAGAATTGGTTCGTTGGCGGAACATATTAAGATTATATTAAATGATTAGCCCATGGATTTATATCTGAGATTGAACGCCCATTCAAAAACTGCAAATGGCTAACTCCAGTAGAATTTCTTGTCCGAGCAGTAGAACATGTCTGGTACGCCACTAAACCATAAGGTTTAACGACAGAGTCAACTGAATTCTTAGTTTTAAATATAAGATGCCTGCGAATAAAAAAAAAAAAAAAAAAGAACATGTCTGCTATTCCATCCTAAATTGTTCAACGCCGTCCTTTGGTGTCTTCATTGTAAGATTGTGTCCAAATCAATGTCACTTTGGCTGTTCGGTCTGGTCGACGGACCACTCAGGGAGAACAAAATTGGAATACGTGACAATGAAAGAAAAGGGAAGCATATTTAATTTATTAATTAGTAATTAGCTACGTAATGTGACTATAAAACTTTTTAAATCGTAGAGAAAATTTTGGATTTATATCGTCGACAGGGAAGTCCATCCCACATGGACACGGTGCGTGGCTTAAAAAAAAGGATCGGACTTACATGATAGAGGGGAAAAACCTCGCGCCCATGGCATGAACTCTTTGAATTTTCTTTAGTCGGGACAACATGCAAATAGAAAAAGAAGCGACTATCACTTATCAAAAGAGAAAAAAGAAGTGACTACCTGGACATGGGCAGTGAAAAAGAAAAAAAAATTAAATATGTAATTTTTCAAAAAAAAATTATTTTTAAAATTTTCTTTGATACTTCATACTATATACCTCATCACTTGCGACGTGGATACCTGACATTTTTTCTTCTAATAATAATAATAATAATAATAATAATAATAGATTGGCTGAAATCTAATGTTCCAACTTCCATGTCTACCTCCTAAAAGTTACGCAGGTTTTAGTCGAGCTTCCTTTTTGGGTCATATAATATCTTAGGTCTTATATTCAATACCTTCCCTAATTAACAGTGTTCATTTTTCCAAATGCTTTTCAATCTTTTTGACAAATTCCTTTCACTTCACAAATTAGCTTGTTGACTATTCAAACAGTCTAGATCTGACGTCATATTGCTTTTCAATTCGGCTCCTCCCTCAGCAATTTGACAATTTTTTGGCTGCTAACCTGAAGGCCAATGAGAAATCTAGCTATTGTGGCGCACTCTTTTAGGCCATAAGTTGACCTGCTCACCTTCCAACCATTTAGAAATTAGGCCGACCCAGAGCTTTATGTCGCGGACCGTACACAAATTCTCTCAAATTCTCAGCTGTCTTCTCTCTCGCAAAATTGACTAACTACCGCGCACAAGTTAACACTTCGAAAGTACATCTAAACTTAATTCCGTAACATTTATCTGCCTTGGACATATCCCCTTCTCCGTTTTTCTTTTTATTAGAAAAACAATTGTCGAGTTTGACTACTCAATAAAATACAGAAATCCGAACTGACAAATAAAAAAAAAATTATATTTCCTTTCAAATCTGCCATAGAATTCTAACTAAAGTTTAAGCTTCTCAATAAAGTATTTGATAAAATATGTAAAACAAAAGACTTCAGTAAAAGAGTCTAAGGCCCTTTGTTTTAAAGTTGATAACTGAGTGACAAATACCTGACTAGAAAGGGCGACAGGTGTAAAATGGCAATTAATTCCAGATATACAACTTCCATCCACCAGACAAAAATGAAAAATTTTTGTTTTCAGGCAACGGGTTGCTCCAACGGCAATACTGCATCCGCTCCCGGAAAGTGGTCCATTCAACTTGCCGCCTTGTCGCCTTGTCGGTCGTACAATTCTAACCGTGAATGCGAACTGCTGCTTTATATCAGCAACATATTTTTAAACTAGCTAATTTAAAATACACACCATTGTTATTTTTTCACCTCATCCAATTCTCTCCTGTCCTGAAACTCAGTTTAATTCTGTCTTTTAATAGAGGGTTATATACCTGTCTAATGCAAAACCGAAGTTCACGGCTTTCATTTTAGGGCGAGTAATGTACGCAGCAGTACCATTACAAAGAACTATATTGCAATACCCGTTGCCAAGAAAATTATTCAATTAAAAATTTTCCCGAAGAGTCTCATAATTTACTTGCTAACACGTCATATATGCACAATTTCCTCTACCCCATTCCTGAAGAAAGACAAGCCCTCCGCATCCTCCAGTTGCCAGAAATTTCTTTTAAAGAAAAGAACAAATGAAAATGAAACTAAAAACCTATATGTCGGGCTAAAAAAAAAATTAATGGTGTCTTGTGTTTGAGCTCCGAAGCGTCACACCATGTAAAAATTTTGTGTATCCAAGTAAACTAAGCTTTCCATCTGCGTTTCTGATCCATTCTTTGATAAATGAATAAGCTGAAGGGCCAACATTCAGCTCCTGCAGCAATTAGAGACCTTTAACGATGATTGAATGGCAACAAGAGTTGAGACAAAATAAAGCAACAACCCTAGTACATACCCGTGCCAATTCCTCAACTGAGATAGTTCGGTTACCCTCCCGTTCAAAATGTTCGAAAGCAGTTGAGGCAATTTGTTCCCATCCCTCTAGAGCCTCCAACTGATAAGTGCTAAGCGCGGCTGCACAAAACTCTTCGAAATACATCTTCCTATAAGCAAGGGACTCCATCTGAAAATATGAAAATGATTATATGAGGGAGAAAAAAAGGCAGCCAAAGGTATGTTTTTTTGTGTCGGTAGAAGTAAAATGCAAAAGGAAGGTCATAATGAAATTAATTCCTTTGACAGATATAAACCATTGTGATATTGCTCAAATTTGTTGGCAAGTCAATATGACATTGCTGATGTCTTACCGAATTAAGAATGCCTGGAACTCGCGACTCCCTCATGCCATCAGTTGCATTATGCATTAGAACCTGAAAATTGCATTAAATTGTCATCTCAGACAAAATTAGCCCACAAAATGATCTTGACTTAAAATAATAGAAATAGGCACAATTATTAACCGTTCTGAAATTATCCAGCGAAACACTGCCATCTCTGTTTGGTTCCAACAGACTGAATTGAGCTCTTAAATATACAAGCTCATCCTCAGTCAAAGCTTTGGAAAGAGCCTACACATATAAGAGAACAAAAAAAGCAATAAATGTACTGGAAAACATTATCTCAACTTTAAACTATGTCATATTTAAGCTAATGCGTAATTCAAATTCTTTGGTGGCTTAACTTTAAAGTAGTTACACTAAGAAACAAACGAAACTCCATCAATCTTTTAAAATTTCTCTAACAAAATATTCAGCTGTCTGAGGTACTTCACTATTTTATAACTATGACTTCATTCATAAGACTAATGAATTTAGTCAAACGTCTATGTAATGTAACCACTTTTACATGAATTAGCCTTCTGTCTGATGTGCAGGCTAAATTCTCCAGTGGATTATACATCTAATTAGGCAATTAAGAATCCATTCATGCTAGAATATGGTAATACAGTGCTGCTAAAATGCAGAACCTGTAATAATTGGAAGTCAGCAATCAAAGTATTAGGTGCCAAAACTAGCTCTGTTATTATAAAGATTACCATATCTTGCAAAGTTCCTAATAAAATTGTTAAAACACATCAAACACTTTGGTACATTTTGGATATTTGTAAGAAAAGAATGACAACGAGAGCAATTCATCATGAGCACCAACTGACAATTTCCACAACCATTCACTAGCTTATAGTTTGATACAATCTTCATGGCTGCAAAACACTCTTAACAGGGTGAAAATTTAGTTGTAAGACAACACCATTCCTTGTTGCATTAATCAAGTATAAATTCACATATCCTTGGGTTGGGAATTAATATGAAGTTATGAACAACAAAAAGGATTCAGTATGGACAGAGAACAGTGAGTACCTTCAGTGCTGCACGCTTAAAAGGTGTAGCCTGCAGGTATCCCTTTACAAGCTTATAGATCAACATGTCTAAAGGTACTGGACGGCTATCATTCCGCAACCATGGATGAGCTGTCATCATTAAGTGTTCATCAGCTAAAAAGTAAGAATAAGTACGGTCACTTGTAAGCAACATGTGGTCAAGAAGTTCTGCATTGTCAACATCTCAAAGGGGAGGCATCTAGATCCTTCCAGAGAGGAACCCACTGCAGAGTTTTTTTTCCTAAAACACTTCACTCATTGACCAGTCTTTCTTAAAAGGAAATTACATTGACATGGGAAAGAATGTAATAAACATATCAGAGGAATTAATCTGTATACTAATGAATTATGAGCAATATGGGATGCCTAACTTACTTAAAGCTTGGGCAGCAGTCATTCTTTTTCTGTAATCCTTGTTCAGGAGTCTCTTCACAAAATCTTTGGCCTCTGGAGTAACGGAAGGCCAAGGCAAATCCTCAAAGTTGGGATCAGATCTCAGCACTGAACGAAAAATTCCTGATTCGGTCCTTGCCCAGAAAGGCCGGCTTCCACATAGTAAGATATAAGAAATAACACCAATGCTCCATATATCTGCCTCCAGGCTGTATGATCTATGCAAGACTTCAGGTGCAACATAGTATGCACTTCCAACAATATCATTAAGTCTTTCATCTGAAAATCATTAAAATAAAAAAATTAAACCTAATAAAGATGGTAAGTAACACTTAAGAATTTTAAAGAATCCGAACAGCAGTAAACTCCAAAATTAGAAATTTAATTTTATTGGATAATTAAACTTGGGAATCCTTATAAGCGAAATTATTGGTACCTGGCTTGATGAAGTCAGAAAGACCAAAGTCAATAAGCTTCATATCAGCATCTTCACTTCCAGAAGAGAAAAGAAAATTCTGCATAAAGAGTCAGAAAAAATGGTATCAGCAGTAAGAAACTGCATCAGAAAACAATGAACCACAAATAAAATCGCCCAGCATACCAACAATCACCCTGCATGAGAATTTAAATGCTGACTGCAGTGTTTAAGAGAAGCAATAATGTGCCAAGTTTTAAGAAGGAAAAACCTCTGGCTTCAAGTCACGGTGTACAACGCCCTGAAGATGGCAAAATGCAACAACAGACAGGATTTGCACAACTATAGTCTTCGCATCGTCCTCTGTGTACCGTCCACCTCTGCAGCAGAAGGGAAGACCATGGATGACAAAAATACCAAATCACACTTCACTAATGCAATAATCCAGACAACCATAGAATTGGGATGCTTGTCCCTTTTCTACATGCACTAAAACAACAATACCTTGCTAGAATTCTGTCCAAAAGCTCCCCACCCTCACACAATCTGATATGCAAGGAAAAACAGAACAGCAAAACCAAGAGTTCAAAAAAACCAAAAAAAAAAAAAAAAACACAAGAAGATTTATAATCCAAAAGAATCAGAATTTGATGATAGGTCATAATGAATTTTTCCAACAAAAACCAATACAATATTTTCAAAGATAAGTGTGGCAAATGAGCAATGTTTAAAAAGTTTAACTTTAGTTCCTGACAATAAATTTGAGAAGGATAGAAAGGGCATACTCCATCACAATGTACACATTATTGGCATCCTCACATGCATCATAAAATTTGACCAGATGCTTGTGTCCCGATAGTGCTTTCAGTATTTTTACCTCCCTGCGAACATCCTCAATTGCAATTGCTGTTGTCATCTGCAGAAGATAGCTATTCAAAATACAGACCTTACAAAGTCCAACAGAAATGAAGCACAATACCTAAGAAAAAGATTCCTAGCTTTCATTCATTAGATCAACATATTCAAGCAAAGGTAATCATGGCTATGAAAGGTAAACAACCATGTGCCCTGCTAGAGATTCAGAAAGCACGTGAGTTATTTCGAAGCATCAGATTTGAAATGGAAAGTTTGGATAGGAAATTAATTATTGACAAAGACAAGGAATCCAAGTGGATTTGTGCTGGTGGATGAACCAGATCAGAAAAAGAAAAGGGATTCTAATTTTCAAATATCTATTGAAAGTGTTACTGAAATTGAGAAGATGAGAAATGAATTCTATTCACAACACAGTGGATTCACTCTGTGCTTGTCCAATAATGAATATGGAATGTATACGAAGTAAGGACTCTTTGAGATGACTATTCAAGGACCATAAAGACTAAAAACAGTGTAAAAGAAAGGCAGTTATTATTTGTCCTAAACATAAAGCCCCCACGAAATACAAACCATAAGTGCATGCCTTATTGATCTTATTCGTTCGCACAAAATACAGCTACATGTCAAAAAAGAAATGTAAGCATACCTACATGGTTATAAACAAATGTATTGCGGTGCAAATTTCTATATTTCTTAACCTATAAGTTATTTCAAGTGAAGCAACTACATGTTTTGTATGGCCATGAATCTCCACCTTACATACTTATACCCTGGAAATATGCATGGCAGATTTGGGATTCCTTTCTTATTATTAACTACAGATTTAACCCTCTCGCTTATTGCATGTATAGCAAGTAAATCAAATGACACCTTATGTTCGTGTAAATTTCTTCAAATTCAAATGGATCCTCTCAATGAACGAATTAAGCTGCAACTTGGTTTGTAACATGATTTATAAGTTAAATGCACCTTGTTTAGCATACCTTTGTCCTGAAAGGAAGCTAGGTCCAATTTAAAAAAAAATATATATTGTGTAAGAAATAATCCCTTCAAATCTCATCTTGTATTTTCTTCAGAAGGTTAGAAACTGCATTTTGACAAACCTGATGTTAAGGATTCCAAACAACTGAATTGAAGTAGATATGATGTTCAAGTATATCAAATCAATTTACATATATGAGGTCATCCATATTAAGAGAATTTTTTTTAATCTATGAAGACTAATGAAACAATACAATTTACATAAAGGAAAGGAAACAGCTGGTGGCAGCATATGAGTTGAATAAAAGAACACATTTGTCACATTGTTTTCTGCTGTCGTGCATACTCCACAAATGCTCAAACAATGCCTATAAGTTCAATACAGAGCAGCAACCATAGATTTCCACAGACAAGTATTGTCCTCTAACACCCTTCTATTCAGTATTCAGTCATTAACATCTACGGGATTAACACAGACAATTACATCAAAGGATGATGTCCACCTCATCAATTAACATGTGTATTCTGCATGTAAACTATGAATAACGTTTCTACAGCTCCCAGGCTCATATCATAGTTCATATACTTGTCTACCATCGACAGGAATGCCATTTTGTTTTACAAGGATCAATGGCATCCCAACCCTAGGCATCAGTAGATTTTACTCACCGTGCACTGGTTTGTATATGGAGCAAATCGGCATATTTGAAATATAACAACAATACTATGGTTTAACTTCACTTCCATTCTAGAAATGAGTCAAACAACTCATACTTCATAAGATACTGGTAGTATGGACAGTTATAAGAACATGGCCACTGCCTGATGCTCCTCTATATATTGAAGACATAAAAGCTAATGAGTTATACATCATCTGATATATAACTGAATCTTGCCTAATGATCATCCTATGCCAGCAACATAATACAGTTAATTTGTAAACACTGTTTTAAGGTTATGCCACAAATATAACCCTTCATAAACAAAATATGCTAAGAAAAACAAAACAACTTTTAAAAAGCAAGTTCACATAGGGATCGGTGTGTAAAAGATGAATGCAATATGGCTCCAGTTTACATTGGGCAAACACAGAGCCAGCTCCCATTGCATTCCTGTTTTGGATACAAGCTGAGCTTGTATATTATCAGATGCTGATAACCATATAAGTCTCCTCTCACTTTCTGATAATACAGTCATCAGTATGTTTATTCCTAATTGACAAAAAGCTTCGTTTGACATGGGAACTGATGAAGCCCTGTAAATATTTTTGCAGGCAGTGGAAGTTTGAGTTCCCAAGACCTGGAGTACCTCACATTCTCGTTGGATTCTCAGCAACTTGTCCTTCCGAGAAGTATGCAATTAGCAGAAACTATTCTCCCACAATTACTTCCATCAAAGTGTTTCCTTATCGGCAAGGCTGACGATGACAACAAAACCTAAGAGATTCGATACCACTATCCATTGAAAGAAACGAGGACGATCACCAACATCTTTGAGGGGGCATCACCACTGTTATGGGAGAATTTAACATGTTTCCGACAGAAGAGGAATTTCCTCTAAGAAATTTAAATATTGAATGCAAATTTCTGGACCTAAAGTTGGGCAATGTGCAAGAAATTAAAAAAGAAAACATCCATTTTATTACTAACCAATTATTAGCATTCACTAAGTTCCAAATGAAAGTGTCAATAAACGAAAAGCAAACGATACACTGACTAAAACCCCGAGGCACTACAATTAGCCAATTGCAGAGGAAAATTCTGAACCATAAGAAACTTCATTGAAAAGCTGCTAAAGAAACATATTGCCTTAAAAAAAAAAAACAGGCATAGAGAGCATACACAAATAATTGTATGAGCCCAGTAGAGGGGGTGAGCGTGAAAAGGAAAAAACAAAGAGAGAGATGAGCAGAAGCGACTAAATTGTACTATCGTACCTTGGCTTTGGAAATGATCTTCACGGCAACCGGCTGATCCTTGAGCTCACCCTTCTTCCCTTTGGCGGAGCATGTATGACCAAAATGCCCCCTCCCTACCTCCTTCCCTAGCTCGTACTTGGCCCCAAAATTCTTGCTGTAGCCAAAGCTCTTGTCCAGCGACTGCTGCTGCTGCTGCTGCTGCTGCTCCGCCTCCAAGCCACCGTGCTCGGGAATCGGCCCCTCCTTGGGCTTCCCTCCACCCAGCCGCTTGGCCAAGGAAGCGGCTATGTGCTTCGCCGGAGACGGCGGTGGGAACGGCCTTCGGAAGAACCTCCTGGGGGTCGACGCCCTCGCCGGAGACGGTGACACTCCTCCCGGAAGCGGACTCGAGGAAACGCCATGCGGATACGGGCTGGGCCAGGGGCTGTGGTTGGAAGACCTAGCGGGAGTGTTCTTCAGGGACGGAGCTCCGTTACGCGACGGCGTCGATGGCGGCAAAGCCACCTGGTTCTGTTGCCCGCCTGAGACGATGGTGGTGGTGGTGGTGGTGGTGGTGGTGGACGCGTCATTTTCATTCGTTTGATTAGCTTTGCCGTAGCACTGCCCCATCTATGTAAACCACTACAGCCTCTTGCCTCCGCCGATGTATTTGATACGCACTCAGTCAAAGTCCACACATCTGACAGTGCAAGAATTTTCTCACAGATCTGACTATCACCGGAGAGAAAACCCCCCAAAAAACAAAATTTAGAGAGAGAAAGAGAGATCTAAGTTTAAGAAAACGATAAAAGAAGAGAATGATAGAAGAGAATTGAGTCAGACAGACACAGACACACACGGAGAGAGAGATAGAGAGAGAGAGAGAGAGAGCGCGCAGGGAAGAGAAATGAAACAAAAAACGAATCCCGAATGTGACAACAGGTACAAATACAGAGAGAGAGAGAGAGAGAGAGAGAGAGAGCAATTCTATAGTTTTTTTCTAATTCATAATAATCGTCTATGAAATCGAGGATATATAATAACCGTTGGATTTGCAGGCCCAGATCACAGGTAACCAAGTCGCGATATAATTATAAGGGTTCCCTGTGGTTTTCATCGGAGGGCTTTTGTTTCCCATATTCATTCGAGACGATGGTCCCCACCTCACACCCCATCAACCCAAAAAAAAAAACAAGAAAGAAAAAACAAAACAAAAAGGGTTGCGTAAAGCGTACCATTTGAACACATGACTGTAGACTATAGACTAGTCTCCTCCCCTCTATTTATTCCCAGCTCCTTCCTTTTCGTATTTTATTTTCCATTTTTTTCCACCTACCTTTTCTAATTCTTTAATGGCATTGCCAACTCTTCCACTATTAACAATTGCAGTTGAACACCCCCCAAAATAAATATATATATATGTGCGTGTATTAAATTGTTGTTCAAACCTAATGCCTCCCCCATCGATGTTCCTTCGAACCAATTTCACATTTGGAAGCATGCAAGCAGCACTCCAGGGAACACGCTTCCGGCCCAAAATGAAAAAAATATGAAATTAAAAAAAAAAAAAACAAACGTAGGCAAATTGAAAAGATAGCTGGAAGTTGTTTTATAAAGATGCCTATTATAAATATTAAAATATTTACTTAATATTACATTAATTTTAACTAAATTCTCCTTCATTCTTAATTTCCATAAAAAAAAAATTATATATATATATATATTAATTGCCTAATTTTTCTCGTCTGTCATGTACCGAAGGGCCGTGTCCGTATAAAAGAAAGAAAAAAATATAAAAGACATATGAACACGTGGCTTCACTTTAAGGTGCTGATGTCAGCTGACGACGGTGGGTATCGTGCGCGTAGGATTGTTTTGTGGGAGAAAATATATTTTGCAAGAAACAACGATGCGTGGTCCGAACCGAAGTTTCGGCGAGAATTCAGAGATGAAGTCTTACGACAATGCGTGGGGTTTAATCCGCCGTGGCACTATCCTCGCCGTCCATATTTCGACCAACTCAAAACAAATATTTTTCAGTTTTTTTTATTTCTCCTTTTTTTTCCCTCGAGAATTTTCGTGTTTTTATACTGCTCCAAATATGAACATAATTAATCACGCAAACTACTGCCGCAATAATTATCAATTCATTTCTTGAATTATCATATGAAGGAAAAATTAACAAGGAAATATTTGGTCACGTGTTCATCCGATTAATTTTTGAAATGTACCAAAAAAAATATTAATGTTTTCAAAAGCTTAGCACCGCCACAAGCTCGTTTTTCTAATAGGTGAATTTTTAATGACGCGGGTATCAAATATCTGACAACTTTTAACGAAAAATAGTTGAATTTTTGTAATTAATGTGGAAGATCGATTCATATTAAAAAAAAACGTAAATTGATTTATGCTAGAGTGCAACAGTACTGATGGCGTATGGGTATTTGCCATCAATAGCTTTCAGATTCAGACCTTGCAAAAAGAAAGAAAGAAAAAAAAAAAAACAAAACAAAAACGAACCTGTAACGCTGTTAACCAGAAACTCCCATTGTTAACACAGGGGCTCCTACACCGTAGAAAGTGGCCACAATAAGTTCCTGCTCATGACGAATCTCAACATGAAGCAAAATCTTCAAATGCATTAATTTTTAAATATCAAAGGATTTTTTACTCGGTTCGATTTTAATTCTGATTTTGAAACAAACAATTTTGGTTCTATAATCAAGACGAGTCGAATGTGAACCGTTAAGACATGGTTTAGTTGTAATTTTAGTATGGAGTCGATTCTTGTTCTGGTTTAATTTACATCATTTATCCTTACTCCCCTGTTCGAAACTTCAACGTTGGGCTTTTAAGAACTCATCTCGTGCTAGTATCCACGAAACATGCTCATTGAACTACACATGTTACGACGCCATTAACTTCGGCTTTCCATGCAGACCGCAACCCCAGGGATCTTCGGACAACCAACGCCCACACTCTCATTTTGGTAATGCTGCTATGTATCAATAAAATTCAGATTGCCGGAAGGTTTAATGTTCTCTTAATTATAATTAAAATATATATAAATGTAGAAATAAATATGAAATTTATTAAATATACACCTAATAAAAAAATTTAAGAACTTTACAAATTATCAAAGAGTATATTAATTATTAAGATTATCCTATCGCTCAAATTGTAAAAATATTAAAAATTACTGATAGTGTAAAAATTCTAACGATGGTACATTAAATCAATACTCTGTGGTATCTTATGGGTTATTTCGGTTCAGTATAAGAGCCACGAGAGTTACAGTGCAGATTCGGTAACATTTACATCTCAAGAAAATTTTGGATGATAAGGCTTTATGCAATCTCATGGTTATCTACATAAAAAAAATAAATATATTTTTGTGAATAATAATTTTTAATTAAAAGAACACGTAATTTAATTTAAATTAGATTGTAACGGTGATTATGAGTAAAGTGACCGCAACGTCACTTTTTGATAAGGTTTTTACTAAATTTGAAAGGCAATCATCCTATGAAAAAAAAAAAAAAAGTAAAATTGTGACTACAAATTTTGACATAAATTGTATTTTTATACTATGCTTTCAAATTTAACATATATGCAGTAATAATGGACGAGGATGGGAAGACTAGAATAAGAGGAGTGATACGAAGGAAGGACGAAAAAGTTAATTTTTATTTTTTAAGCACTAACTAGAATTAATAAGATAGAGTTAGTGTATTTTTAAAATTGAAAAATATACCAAAAAGGACTTCACTCATTATTAATACTAATTTTTAAACTGTAATAGTATGAATTAATAATAAAACAAATAAAATTAATAATTAAAATTTTATTTTATATTTTAAAAAATATAACTAATTTATTAACATTTTAATAAAAAAAATAAAACTAATCATACATAATTAATAGTGTGATTATAAAAAATAAGTTTCTACTATATAGTAAGAATTACACATTAATATGTAATTTTTTTATTTTTTTAATTAATAAGTCATTATATTTATAAACTTATATATTATAAACACTCATATAATTATGCAACTTTTAGTACCTTTAGTACCATCCGAAGTTAATTGACCACATTCTAGTAATGACTTTGTCCACTCCTTTTCGATTTTAAAATGGAACATCTGACATGTCCACTCCTTTCCATCGTAGGGTGAAACTTCTGCCTGTGGTAGAAGTTGTTCCAACGTCCCTTTTCTATTTGGGTGCTCGTAATCCTCCCGCTCCGAACTCTCCAATTAGTGTTGAACCCTTCCTTACTGTTTTTTTTTTTTTAAATAATTAAATCGAAGGAGAAAATGGATCATCATGTCCGTCATATATTATAACGGCGACAATGAAGGAGTTAAGCGAGGTTTACATGGATCATGACGCTAATGATGATGCAACTTTTGTTTTCCGGGATAAATAATGATGATGACGGTGATGACGCAACACCCGCAAGGAAGTAAAAATAAAATAAAATTATACCACTGTTAAGATTAGGTGAGATAAAATTTTCAGATTTCAATTTAGTACAAAATTAAAGGTGAAGGCAACATTGTAATTAGGTTAAGTTTGTTCACGCATGCATTTTCTTCTGTCAGGAAGGTGACTGAATGCTGATCGGAAAAAAACAAAAGAAAAAAGAAAACGCTGTCTGAGTAAACTGTGAGATTAACGTCGAACAACTGAGTGCGTAATTGTCACTTTTTTTTTTTTTTTACCCTTTATTCTACTGATCACAAAGCACAACTCAGTTCGTAATTCTCGTAGTCTCACCTATTATTTTATTAATTGCGAACTATATAATAGGGCGATGCATGGCAGAATCAGAAATTCAGTTTACTTGAATAGGGAACAGAACAAAACAGGACAACGTAAGAGCAGAACCTGCCCCTTTTGGCTGCATTGTGCTAATGCGTCCCAGTAAAATAGGAGTCTAAGTAGTGTGCAACCCTCTTCGGGGACGAATGGCAACTGCCCCCTAAAATATATGTTTATTTTCTCTAGCGTTGCAAAGTTGCCCCTCTCCCCAAATTCTTTTCCCTATTTGGTTGTCCCCTTTTTCCAACTACCCTTTTTAAAATTTTGATATGCCAATATGTCATAAGAAGATTTGCCAACTGATTTTCAGACCATTCCCTAACGAGAAAATTAAAACAACCCAAGTAATTGTTACATAATAAGTACCGTCAGGTTGTCTAATTATACCACCAAACTCATCATATTAATATAATGAAATAATTGCATGTAATAAAAAGTCTAATATTATTACTGATAATTATGAGTAGGTACAAATCCAATTGGAGGGCGAACTAGTTGGGAGATACTGGCCATTAATTGATATAATGGACCCTTTTCTTCATAGAGTAAATGTATTTATTTTCTTTTCTTACTATTTTGTCATGTTAATTCAATTTGATTAAGGAACTCTGTCAAACGTCATTGTTCAATTAGTTCACCGCATCATTCGTCTCCCCTGGATTAATTTTTTCGATCCATCGTTGACCCGCATAGCCCAGCGCAGAGTTATGTCCCACTCTGGCACGCTTTTCATTTGTTAGTACCTATCGATATTTCGGTCCTCTTCATTTGTTGTTTCCTTCCCTCGTCGGCATCATCCAAAGAGAGATGCAGCTTGTCCCACTTAGATGAAGAGATCCAAGTCCAAACAGGACATATATAATATCAATGTTATTAAGAAGTTTGACGTGCGGATTAAGTTTAGGGACTTTAATTCGCCGGTGAGAGACCACCATAGGGGCACGTTAATGAAAAATCAAAAGTGACAAAGACGGCAAGTGGAGAGGGTCAGTAGCTCCGTGTTATTATGGCAACCCACCGCAAAATGGGCGCGACTTTAGGAGCCAATGAGCCCCCTCCCACATTTTGTTCTCAGATCTCAATGCACGCCCGGGCACAGGCAACTTCTTGTCGTAAAATGGAGGAAGATTGTTAAGGCTGCAATGCAGCCGATCACATCTGCCTCTAAAAAATGAACGAAGCCAATCGGCCATTGTGGCTGTGCAAGAAGCGGCCGTCAAACCGAGGGAATCTGGTCGTCCAGATTGCAAGGCCCACGAAAATTCGAGAGCTTGCCTTTTTCGCAAAGGCTAGGCACGGGTGACCCCTCTTGGGCTTATATTTGATCGTTACCATTCCAATTGCCGTGACCATTGAACGACTTTCCGATTTGGATCTGGACTCAGTGAATCCGGCCCAATTCATTGCCTTTGAGCAGCAGCATTTTTAGCTTTGGACTGCCAATGATTGACTGGCATTTTTTGGCGTTCAGATTACATTATGTAATTTATAAATTAATGAATTTTTAATAAAAAAAAAATTAAATATTCCATGCAACTCATACACCAATTAATGTAGGGTCTTGGACAGGTAAAAATGGAAAAAAAAAATGAACTTGTAAAGTTAAAAAAAATTTCATAAAGTGATTTGTAAAATGGAAAGTGAATTTGCAATATGAACAACTCTACAATATTTTCTACCGGGACTTTAGGAAAATTTGTGTTTTCAATAAACTGAATGCAAAATTAACTTATTAAAATATTGAACTAAGATTTAACGCTAATATCCTCTCAGGTTAAAAAAAAAAATCAAGATTTATACATAACACAGAAAAAAAAATTTATAAATTGTTTCTGACAATTCTTACCAAAATTAAATATTTGAATATTTACTTCAATTTTTTTACTCTTTCTGAATATGAATCAATAAAAAAAATATTTTTCTTCTGAAAATAATTCATCTGTTTATGGCTAATTAGTGTATTATTCCATCTTTCTTAAGTTCCCAAGGAATTGAAATCCAGTTCTTCTGAAAATTAACTCGACAAAGTAAGTTATAGCAACAGTAGTAATAACCAAACCCTTTAATGGCAGTGATTCTTTTATTTCCTTTTTAAATATTTACGAACTTTGATTCCCCTTTTGTCTTTTGTGAAAAAAAAAAAAAACACACACACACACACAAACAAAAAAAAAAAAAAGGCTATTAGTGCCATTTGCTTAATATTAACGTCATTTTATGCCAATTTATTCAGAGAAAGAACCTTCTTTGGAATATTGCATAATATGGCGTTAAACACGTGGACCACACCAGCTGCTTGGAAAAAATTGACATGGTGGGTTCCACCAGCAGCAACACTTGACGTGAATTGGTTCCCACCCTATATGAGTAGCATTTTAGTTGTACTACTTTTTCATATTTATTTGTAGGTTTCTTGTAAACAATCTAATACCACTATTTTTTTTTTCTTCGTTGAACAAGCTAATACCACATTGTTCAAAAAAAAAAAAAAAAGAAATGTCTAATAACTTGAGAGGAAAATATATGCTAATTCTTCATTGATTGCAAACTAGCTAGTAATGAAAATCAAAAGGAAAGGAAAACGAAAAGAAAGGAATTAATAGTTATGAGCATGAAATACAAAGACATAATGAATGGTTAGAAAGGACGTAGTTAGGCAAGAAGTATTTGAAGTTAATTAAAATTAAAAATTAATTAAATTTAGTTTAATATACTTTTATTATTTAAATAGAACCAACCGTTTATTATCATATAAAAATATGATATCTATATTATTAAATTTTTTATAATTGTTACATAATATTTTTTTATTTAATAAAATTATTCATATTCATATAACTATTTAAGATTGATATTAGATGAATTAAATTTTAACGGAAGCTGCTCTAGACGTCTCCGATTGACGTGTGGCAGTATCAGCTATTTCATCGCGAGTGGCTTCATCGATCGATGGATGGAGGCAAAGGTAGTGCGGCAAAAATTCAGGACACAACTTACGTCCCACAATATATTATTTACTTTTAGTTTCTTTCGGAAAATTTGTACAAATCTGAACTTGAGAAGTGAAGTCCGATCACCACATAAATTGCAGCAGCTCTCTTGCCTCCCCCCCCCCCCCCCCCCCCCGGCCTCCCGGTTGGCACATTTCCTCTTTATTAATTTGGTAAGATATTAGCACAGTTTGGTTAAATGGAGATGGTAGAACAAGCCATAAATGGAGAAAAAGAAACAGAATGGCGACATTTGCAAAGTTTCTATCTTTGTGCTTTTTAGTGTTTTCAAGATGGCATTCATGAACAAGTTGCATTTTAAATGTTAATTTAATATATTTTTTGGGTACCAAAAATTAAATTCAATACATTGAACATTTTGATCGTTATATCTATCTATATGTATATAGATACACACACGCACACGCACGCACGCACGCTTCTTCTTGTTAATTTCACATCGCCAGACTCTGGCAATGCCCATTTCTTGGTGATGCAACGTGAGGCAATTGGCTGCTGTGGGTTGAGATGTGGCTAGCCAAAACCACACAGTACAGAGAAACCGAAAGAGATCGACTTTAATATGGACGAAGAGACCATTTATCGCGCTTTGATTCCTCTCAAGGGATTGTTAATAGGGCCACCGATTTCGGTGCAACGGTGAAAAAGTAACAAAAAGGAAAAAACAAAAAGAAAAAGAAAAAAAGTCAATACGTGCGACTACAAAATCAGCTAAACCTAAAAATGGTACGTTGATTTCGTCAACATTAGCGACCGATTGTTTAATTCTTTACCACAGCAACATTATTCAACATCAAATCCCATCGTGCTGAATAATTATTCTCATTTTTTTATTTTTTATTTTTTTTTGGAAACTAGCTCTAATTATTTAATACACCAGTGAGTGATCGGCCGTTCTCCTAAAAAAAAAAAAAATTATTTTGACCATGAAAACTCGAAAATTGCATGACACCTCCACAGTTCCTCTTGATATATATATATATATATATATATATATATTATAGAACAATATGGTACACGACATGCACATGTGTATAAGATTATTATATATATTGTTTTGATGAAAGTTTCAACAATACATAAAATATTTCCAATATCTCTAAGTTCACTTCAAGACAAACTACGAGAAAAACAAGACAATATATGCCACTATGTATGCATTGTTAGAAAAATACAGAAATAGACATTATATGGATTGTGATAATGAAAAAAAAGAGAAAAATTAAATGAATGATATAAAATTTAAAGTATGTTTGGAATTACTTTTTAAAGATAGTTTTTATTTTTTTCATTAAAAATGTCTTATTACAATAGATTACGTAACAAAAATTTCTATTAATGCATATTTTAAATAATGATGGTAGGTTTGAATTATTCTCTTATGTAAAACGTTTTCTTTTTATGTTATTTATAGTATGTAAGATATGAAATAAATATTTTTTATAAATAAGTATAATAACACCTCTAATCTTTAATTTAAAATATATACATATATTTTCAACATACATAACCATGTGTTTTTAAGCAGATTAGATTGCATGAAAGGCTATATAACATAGATTCCTGCAAAGATAAAAACTTATTACAGGATCGGGAAAATTACGCATAAAAGTGAATAAGATTTAATAATAAGCATTGGTTTCAATTGGCTGAAGTCTTTACATTTTTTAATGCATTATAATTAATGGTTATAATTGATCACTGAATACCCTTTTTTTTTTTTTTTAATTTCATATAACAAGAATAATGAACTGTGAGTCATTGACAGTCAACATGCATTAAACGCAGAACTGCAGCAAGAATTCGCCCCATGGGCTTAACGTCGCTCGTACATGTTGCTCCCCGCCGAAGACAACGAGTATTCCTAAAAGGCATGGCCTTTTCGCAGGCCAGGCTGAACCACCATGAATTCTTCGGGGCCCGGCCGAGAACTCTCCATCAATGATTAAGGTAAAAATAAATTTAAAAAAAATCGATGAAAATTTTGTAGAAAAAAAATAAAAAAAGTGAGGATTTTTATATGATACGAAAAGCATGAAATGCTATGGTTTGCTAGCCCGATTTTCATCGCCGGCTAATACAAGAAACTATTGCGCTTCATATTTTTCCTCATCATACTTTTAATTTGAAAACACATGAGTAGAAGCAAAAATTTATATAAGAAAAAAATTTAAGTTTTTTAAGAATTAATAGTTACTTTGTTAGTTACTTACAAAAACTTAAAGATATATAATTAATAATTATAAAACTGGTAATATAAAATTTATTACAAATAATGAAATTAGTAAAAGTAATAAATGTTAAAATATAGGCATAAAAATTAAGATAAATCTTTTTATCTACAATAATTTATTTATCTATTTCTATAATAAGTATTGTTTTAAAAATTAAAAATATTTAGATAAATTACTACTTTTGAAATTAACTTACAACAAACTAATATAAACAAATTAGAAAAGTAATATCAAAAGATCTAAAAAAGGGGATAATTTATTTTGGATAATTATATGATTTATTTACAAGAGTTAAAATTTTGAAATTGAAATCAATAAAGATTTACTTTCATTTTTACATGTCATAATTATGATATTAATGGTTCAATATAGTTTAGAATTACATTAAACATATGTGAAAATTGACTTTTTTAATATAATTCTTAAGAAAAAATTTACATAATCAACTTAAAGATTTATTTCATAGAAGATAAGAATAAAATAATGAATAGACTAAAAAAGTAATATGTAGACTAAATGAAGTTTTCTCATAATAATATATTAAATTTAATAATATCATGACATCTTTTGACTTATAAAAAGAATGCTATTATTGCAAATATTTTGAATATATTGGGAGAGGTTAGAGAATTTTTATGAAATAATTTTATAATGAGAGATATAAGAAAAACATTTTATATTATAAAAATAAAAATAATTTGTAATAGATTACAATAAATGATAATTTTCTCAAAATAATTATATATGTGAAAATTTTTTAATATAAATAAGTATTCAATTGAAGATATTCTCACACTAAAAGTTAATAAATTTAGTCTCATACAATATTCTTAAAATAAGGTAAAATATAAGAAAATAAAATTGATTCTATATGTTTTTGTTACTAGTAATTTAATGTATTTACTAATTTGCACCATACGTGATAGTCAAAATGTTTAATAAATATAAAAGTAATCATATAATAAATCACTATAAAATTACAAAGAAAGTATTGAATATTTTAAATAACAAAAAATTACATATTTATGTACAGAAAATTCAATTACTTAAAATTAGTTTTTCTTTACATATGATATACATTATTATTAGACATTAATATTTTAATTTTTAAAATTAAATATATTTATATAAATAATAATGTAAATAATATACAAGAGTTAATGATAGTTAAAATTATTAATTTTTTATAAAAAAATTACTTTAATTAATAACTGATTTCTTTCCTTGGATTTTCATTATAACCATACACTTTTGAATGAAAATTTTGTATATATTAAAAAAGAGAAGATTATATATATATTTGATATTATAATTATTAATTTGTAGTAATATATATATATATATATATATATATAATTATCTTTTAATAATCAAATTACTTTCCTACTGAGTTTTTAATAAAGGTGTTATTTATAAATATTTTAATATAATTATTTAAAAAATTTTCACACGAGACACCCAAAATTATGTAATGGCCAATGATTACTCTTTTTTTTTCCCTGTTTTTGTTTTGTTTTTTCTTGGACTGGAATCGACAAATGGTCCTGCATGAGTTATGATTTCGATTAGAAGTAACGGTCGAGGGAGCCGAGCAAGGATCTTTGTACGAACCACAGTGTAAAAATTTAATGTCGGTTCCTATGTCACTGTGCTGCCCATTAGTAGGACAACGATCTTCGGTTTCGAGTGGCATTGGTTCCCGGAACTTGGAACCCCTCCACTCGCCTGTCCGTACGAGAATAGAAACCTTACCTGTTGCGCCCTGTAGTCTGAATATGCACGGATTGCGCTCTTCAATTGTTCGCTGGCACAGTGTTAGCCGGGGCCCTCTCTTGTTCTTCCCTGGAATTTTCTTACGTTGTCCTCCACTCCCTTGCTTCTGCCTAGCTAGCTTTTTGCCATATCCGCTCTACAAACAAGTTTAATTTCTAATTTTCTTATGGTAAAAGTAAAAACATGTACTTGAAATGTATCTTCCATTATTGTATTCCTTGGCTCCAGTATTTATTAGCTTTTTGGGAAGTCTCATTTACTTGTGTGTACTAAAATTAGAGCCTCCCTCTCCCCGCCCCATTCCTCTTTCTGATCCCCGAAAACTACTCTTATAATCTACTCTTCTGGGCACTCCTCTCTGCACCTTCCCCGACAAAACTCAAAGCCATGGAAGAATTAATAATCTCACCATCTTCATCTTCGACTTTAGTTTCCTTATCTCGAGAGACCCCTCTAACGCTCCAGCAAAGGCTGCAATTCATGGTTCAAAGTCAACCTGACTGGTGGGCTTATGCCATTTACTGGCAAACATCTACGGATGACAATGGATGTCTGCACTTATCTTGGGGGGATGGCCATTTTCAGGGCACCAAAGAGACGTCCCCAAAACTAAGCACCCCGAAAAATCACCATTATTATCATCACCGCATGCCAGCACTGAACCCAGATAGAAAAAGGTCTGGGAGAGGAATCCAAGCCCTTATAAGCGAGAGACACGAAATGGATGTGTCCATGGTGGATGGCAGCGATGTCAACGACGCCGAGTGGTTCTATGTGATGTCCCTGACCCGATCTTTTTCAACTGGAGACGGTATTCCCGGGAAAGTGCTTAGCACCGGCTCTATGGTGTGGTTAACCGGTGGTCAGGAACTTCGGTTCCATAACTGTGAGAGGGCCAAAGAGGCTCAAATGTACGGCTTTGAAACTCTGGTTTGCATACCTACCTACAGTGGGGTTCTTGAATTAGGATCCTTTGATATCATCAGAGAAAATTCCGGTCTTGTCCAACAAGCCAAATCCCTTTTTGGGTCAGATCTCGTTGGTTTGGTCCCAGAACATATCAACTCATCAGGTGCAGCACCAATTCAGCTTCTGGACAGGAACATTTCTTTTGCTGATATAGGCATAATTGCAGGAATTCAAAAAGAAGATGCCACTAATGGAGAAAACCCACTGAAAAAGGAATCAAAGAAAGACAGTACTGCCACCAAGGAAGGCCGATCCTACTGGGATTCAGAGCAGTCAGACTCAGATTATCCTTTGAACATAGAGATGAGAACCCCCCAAAAAAGAGGGAGGAAACCCGGGATCGGCCGAGACACGCCACTGAACCACGTGGAGGCCGAGCGGCGGCGGCGGGAGAAGCTGAACCACCGGTTCTACGCGCTGCGAGCCGTGGTTCCAAACGTTTCCAGAATGGACAAAGCATCACTTCTCTCCGATGCGGTGACTTACATCAACGAGCTAAAGGGCAAGGTCGACGAATTGGAGTGTCAGATACGAAGAGAGTCCAAAAGGGTAAAACTGGAAGTAACAGATAACACTGATAATCAGAGCACAATAACGTCGGTGGACCAAGCCAGGCTTAACATTAATTCTGGTGGCACCGCTTTTGCACTCCAAGTTGAGGTTAAGATCGTGGGTAGCGATGCAATTATCAGGGTTCAATCTGAAAATGCGAATTACCCAGCTGCTAGACTGTTGGGCGCCTTGCGTGACCTGGAGTTTCAAGTGCACCATGCCAGCATTTCCAGCGTAAACGAGCTCCTGCTTCAAGATGTGGTCGTCAGGGTTCCTGAAGAATTGAGAACTGAAGAGGGATTGAAATCTGCTGTTCTCACCGTACTTGACCGCAATTAATTGTTACACTTGCTGTCAATATTTAATAATTAATTGTCTAAATAATCTAATTATGAACTGTTTTGTTTAATTATTATTATGGTTACTTTTCTGTCTTTTTGATTCCACCTCAACGGCATATCATGTGGCTAAAGGTCTGGACTGCAACCTCGATGTTTCCCCACGTGTATGGCAACCCATATGACTTGAGAGAAGATCAGAAGTAAATTAATTAGCATCGATGGCGTTCTCGAAAAAACAAAAAAAAAATCAAGTAAAATAAAATCAATGATGGTTGATGTACGGAATATTCAGGCACGTTCGTATACTTGGAGTCTGTTTAATTTACAACGTGACCCCATGGACTATTTATGGAATGGACGTATGCCCATACCATATGTATCGACGATGCACCGTGTCTTACGCAAAGCCGGGAATAAAGGCTTCTACTTGCCTGGCCTGGCCTGAAATATCAGTTTTTTGTCGCCTCCTTTTGGGAACGATCTAAATTTGCCCATCACATGGCAATGGGTGGGAATGACCCCAGCCGTGATTGGTAGGGAGTTTGACAAAAATTTATGGTTAACGCATTATTAAATTTTAAATTTAATATGCAGCGTTAAAATGTGAAAGAAATCTTATTTAAAATTATTAACACTTGAATAGTAATTTTTTTATTAAAAATATTAAATTATAATGTTAACGATGCTTTTTGAGTATGAATTTATATGAATAATAATTAATGTCTTGATAGTAATTTTTTTGATTAATAAAAAAAAAACCAGCAAGAACTACTCCAGTATCGATTCCGCCCTAAATCGAAATCGGAGCCGAAGATTGGGAGAGATGCGTCTGGCTACTATTTACCCCTCTTACAAGACTCCTCTCGTTGTCTGGTCAATTAAAAACCGGTATGTTTTCATGATATGTGACAGAGTCTTGTCCGTGTCGGGCTAAAACAAAATTGGTATAGTCTAAGTAACGTTACTTAAGCTTAACTTGGAGTGATTGATTTAATATGTAAATTCATGAATGCATCAATCTCCTGTACCCATCAAACTTGTTTCCTTGATTAGGAAGAACGCAACGATGAATGATCTTAAGGGCCAGTGGCTCATAAACGCAATTTATTGGGATTGAGCACAAATTTTGGGGACCCAAAACTAATAAACTGCCTCATCACGAGCCTTTGCAAAGGACAAAGAAGTCAATACCAGTACATGGCTTGGGCCCTCAGCGATTTATTAGATAGGTAGCGCGCAAAAAAAAAAAAAAAAAAAAAAAAACCAATGCAAGGATAGCCGAATTGCCGGGGGAGGCCCCCCAAACCATAATGGCTAAACGCAAAGAAAAATGGGTTAAAAGGGAAAGAAGAGAAATATACGTCGATCAGCCAGGTGAGATCATCAAGGAGCAATAGTTGCCGTACGCAGCAATGGTTTAATGCTGCCAGTTCAACTTATGGATACTGCAGATTCAATTTTCTTTCTTTTTTTTTTCTTTTTTGTTTTGCTTTTTTTAAAAAAAAAATTGTTTTTGGTTATCAGCGAAATTTCATGTATAAAATAGCAGCCAAAAATACAAGGCAGTCTAGGACTCTCAGCAAGCACGAAAATTGAAATTAGCCAAACTTTTTGGAACCTGGAAAAGATGCCAAGGTAGAAAGATGCATATCGCCTTAGCAGTCACATTCATACTGTAATCAAGAAATTGAGACAGCTCTTATTTGCATTCATTAGCCTACGTCTTTGAAATGCCCATTGCAACAAAACTTCAGAGACAATGGAGACCGACAAAGAAGAAACCAAAACGATAAAATGTAATCGTGTTAATTACACAATATCAAGAGCCCAAAATTTTGAAACTAGAAGCAATAACTCGTAGAGAAGTCATTAATAATAAGATCCCAAAATCCCAACTGAAGATGGGATTATGGGTTATTTCAAATCTTCTTCACCTTTTTTTTTAGTGTGGGGTACAAATGGCACCTACGTGTATGTCGTGGCTAAAACTTTAAAAAAAGGGTTTCGATCATAAATTTTCAATTTTCCAGAGTAAAATTTGGACTTTTCGCCTTACGTTAAGTTGACGCTGAAAGATAAAAACGATGAAGCCCAGAGGTCGGTGTTAATGGAGACGGAATTTCAAGCACATGTATGTCGTGGCCTTACAATTTGTGAACTGATACACGAAAGATGACGCACTAGGGAGAACCCATTTTACGGATTCAAGCAACTTGGCCATTCGGAATTAAAAACGTGAAGAAATGTATAAACAATTGCACAGTCCTAAATACTTCGTCAATTTTCATAATTGGATTATAATTTTTTTAATTTAATTTAAGTCATTTACTTTTACAAATCTGTCGTTTTATTGATGAAAATTGATCAAGGTGTTAAAAATGGATTTTGGCCAAACCAGAAGTCATTAAAAAAAAAATATAAAGGAAAATCATTAAAAAAAAGGGCCACATACAAACATTTTTTTTATTTAAAAAAAAAAAAGCTAAATGCCCTTCCTCCCTCTTTTCCTCCTCCCACTCCTCTCCCTTTTCATGAGATGCAGCTTCCTTTATATATATATATATTTATTTATAAAAATCATTTATTTTTATCTTAAAAGAAAAAATATGCTCTACGTATATATTTTTATTTTTATTAATATTTTTATCCAACTAATGTATAGATTTTAACTGTTTAATGAATTTATTTTAATGAAAAAAATATTTATAAAAATTTTTAAAAATTAAGACTCAAATAAAAATTATAAAAATTCAGGAAAAAAAATGTTTGTTCAAAGGCGAAAAGTGAGTTGAATTTCGACTCCGGTGCAGGGTTTTTAATCACGTGCACTTTGCCACGTAGGTCTGTCCACTTTAAAGATCAAGTGGATTGGGCCACTTTCAGTGGACCCACTTCAAGTGGATCAAAGTCTGGCCACTTAACCAGGGGGGGCTGCAAGAGTAAGTTTAAAAAGGGACGCCCGCAATAGAATGGGTTCTTCAAATATGAGAATTTGACGTTTTGACTTTCATGTGAGCCTGAATTGAGCCCAAGTCCTCAATGGCCACATGGGTACGGATTTTTTTTTCCTCCATGTTTATAGGCTTTTGCCATATTTTTAAATAGATGGTTATAGGCTTGAGTCGTAAAAATTAGTTTTTTTTTTTTTTTCGCTAAATTAAGAGTAAAGTCATGTATATTTGAAGTGTTTCGTAAGCTCCATAAATATTAGAGACTGCGGTTAGATCCATTACCCCCGTGCCCCATAGACTTTTTGTGACTGTCTTATGCATGATGGGCAAACGCGGGACCAAAAATACCCCCTCGTTTTGAAAGTATTAATCCATCGGACTTGCGCAATAGTTGTAAATCATCCCAGCAGCATATTGGCTTCGACTCCACAAACTAATGGCTCGTTTAGAGCAGGGATTCCTCCGAAATGTTTGATTCAACCTCGCATTACAGTCTAAATTACAATGTTTGAAGAGAAGAAAAAAAAAAACAAACAAAATGAAAATTTCTCGGTGTCTCGTTTACGTTAAGCATTGTAATCTTACAGCAAGAAATGTCATGCTCCCATATTGTGGCCATGCAAGATGCTGAAATAAAATTTTGGGACAACTTTTGCCATCAATAGCTATAGATTCTTTAATGAGCTTTTCCTCATATCCTTGGGCTTTGCTTGCCCCAACATTTCCGTTACATTGCCAACGCACGCCAGTAATGCCATTTTGGAAGTTGAAGCTCTTCAAATCGAAAATTTCATCTTCCATTACCATCAAGAATCAAGATGGAAAAGCTTGACTCATATGGCCAAATGTTTATTATGGTCGTGTAACTAAATCCTCTGGGGAGCTGACCATCGAAAGTGAAGGGCCAGGGCAAAAGCAGGTAAAAGAACGAAAATTCCAACCTTCCAGGTGATCCATGCGACACCCCTCACAGTCAGCTGTCCATCTTTCTGCCACCTTTTGGGTCTCAACTGATATTCTCAACATGATGCAAATTAAAACAGGCCACTGGTTGCCCTCCCCGCGAGGAAAAGAAAGCGATGGATTTACAAACACTAATCACCAATAATCAAGGCTGACTGGCGAGACCAAATCTCTAGAATAGCTTGTCTGACAATGTCTGACAATAAAAAGACTAACCAACGGGCAACTCAAGCCGTTTCAAGATACACACTGAAATACAACCCAAGAGTGGGGTTTCCAATTCTACAAACTACAACCAGTCATCTCACTGCCAATTCACTTTGATTTGATTTGGAAACGCAAACCAAAAACTACATAATCTGTTGAGCCTAAATTAAAAAAGAAAAGCCCAATTCTTTGTTCAACCTGTCAGTGACAGAGGTACCTACTATCAACAGCCAAAGATATTTAAAAAGGGAATCACCCATAAAACCTGCATCATTTTGCATCCTCAGAGCCATTAACGCCACTGTGCCCAGCACCTGAGGTACCCTGGCCATCAGCACCAGTTGCCCCAGCCTGAGAGGCATCTTGCTTGCTTCCTCCGCGAGCATCATTTGAGCCTGCAGTTGCTGAGGTGACTGTGCTTCCGAGAGCAGTCTCAGTATGCATGGGATGCATGCCATTGTTGGGCCCTATGGGTCTCATTCCCATTTGCCCTTGGATGGCTGCCTGGTGCAGCTGCTGAGGATCTGGTATTTGATGTGGATTATTGAACTGCAATGGCATCTTTGGCGGGAAAATACCTGATTGCTGAGCCATCGCTGCTACCTGCGGATGTTGCATATAATATGCTCCTTGTTGCAATGCAGGATGTGGAGCCATCTGAAAGTTATGGTACAGATAAACAAAAGTACTAGAGTCAATGAATTTGCAAAGATCAGTCATGTTTACCACTCACCTGTGGGGGCATTGTGGGTGCCTGTGGCTGAGAATCAGCGATTGCAGCCAAATACATTAAATTCTTTTGTAGTTGGGCTTGATATCTAGATCATCAAGATAGTATATTTACACGTCATAAATGTCAGCTAAGCAAAACATTAACCCTTAGAAAAAGTTTGTGTGCTTCTATGGGAGTTAAAGAATAGAATAAAAATGCAATACAGATCTGCTTCAGATAGCTGAACATAAAAATTATATGCAAAATGACCTCTGTTCTGGCAATTAATATTCAAATTTCCAATCTGAACTTCATAATGAACCGTTATCCATTTCAACTGGACCACCAGATATCAACAAGTTTGTTGCATGATCAAGAACGAACTTAGCATACTAACACAAAAGTGCAAGGCCATGAAAATTTCTATTAAACCATCTAAGATATCCATGGAGGAGTTTTATTCCAATCATAGAGAACCAAGGAAAGAATAATTGATATCCAATGCTTCTCAGAAAGCACATTCCAAATGTCCATAGCTTCAACTCAGACATGCTCATCTTATATGGGCAGTAACAGCAAAACAATAATACAGATGACACTTGATGATATGGAGCAGCTTAAGAACACAGCAACCGCCGAGTTAATGTCCAGGCACATAAGAAACAAAGAGCAAAAAGCCAAATGACTTCCTCAGCTCTGCTATCAATACTAGTCACCCAAAGATCAACAAAAGTCACTTCCTGTAGAAGTCCACAACTTCAGTGCCATCAACACTAAGAACACAGTTCACAGGTCCAAACTTAACATTCAAACCACAAGCATACATTGCAATTGTGAAATCTCTCTTGCACCAGAGGATTCTATATTGACCATGTTCTGTAATTTCCAACTCCATAATATGATACAACAATTTCACAACCATTCAAAGGGTTGCCTTAGACAGAGAAATGACCATGCATCCTTATTCTGCATGACTCAAACAAGCCATGGTTAGCCTGTCCTTTCTTTACACAAGTGCTAATTGTCATTATGGCTGTCCACATTTTTGACCTGGTCGATGCACGAAAATAAGCCAAGTCCAAACAACTGAACACGAAAGCAAGAAAATGGAATCATAGACACACACACAAAGACAATAGATCACTTACTGTGCACATTCAGCAAGTTTTCCAAGGTTTTGATTGTCCAAGATTGCCAGAATAAGCTTTTTGTTTTCATCGAGATACTGCAGCAGGTGTTAACAGAGTCCAATTAGACAACAAATATCCACATCGGTGTTTGATATATTTTCAAGTTTGAATATCAAAAGGTAACAAATAAGACAAGGTAAAGACCAAACATAACAAAACCATCAGTGAATTGACTCTATAATTGCACAAGTGCCAAAATAGTAAAAGAGGACAATATAATACTGTAAGTATTAGATCCACAATTAAGCATTGTCAATTGTATGAAGCACTTAACAATTGGTCTAATTGGAAGCCATGCCATTGAGAGATGCTGCCAACCTGTAGGATTTATTATTTACTTGACCTTCATTACAGGAACTAAGGCTCGTGGAAATGATGTGAATGTCCACTCACTACAACATAAAAGTTATTAAAAGGCTATATTGTAGTATTGTACCAAAGCACACGATAAAATAATCAGTGCCTTTGGGTTCACATGCTTACACAAAATTTAAGTTAACAAGAATAAAATAAGAACCAGTGTAATGCAAAATTAATTGATCTCAGTAAAATAGAGTCAAAATGGCACTTATATCATTGCATGAATGAAGAATAGTTGAATAAATGTTCAAGAATTCATCAAAAGGGTTTAAGAGATGCAACATGCATCCATGTCAAACACTTACGCTCAGTGTTATAGAATATTCAATTAATCAACCTTAACAAATTATAATAAATTAAACTTCCAGCCTCAAAATCTGGTCTAGCATACCATCTAAATGCTGATTTGTGAAGTTGACGTATAATACCAGCAGTTCACTAACGTTCTGTTTTTACTTACTCACAGAAGAGAGAAAGGGAAACAAAGCTAAAATCTGAAAGCTAAAAATCCCTAACAGCCAAACCAACATAAAAGAAACTGCAGCACCCTCCTTAATCGGAGTTAAAACTTGCCATCAGTCATCAGAGTTATTTGTCACTAACCCCCTGAGTCCTGAGAACCAGCGGATTCTGTAAAGTCCGCCGACAACAGAGGGAAAAAATGACGAGCCTTAATAATAGATGCCACCAAAAACATATTAGTACTGGACTACGCATAGAACAAAAGCCAGTATGTCAAATTGGAAAGAAAATAAGAACCCACAATCAATTTACCATTACGTGCCACTTCCATTTGCATTTGTCATTACCTTAATTAAAATAGCTTGCTAAAAAAAGGGGGGGTAAAACTAGATAAATCCATATCCGACACAACTCTGGCAAGAAACCAACATTGACGAGACTCCTTCATTGAAAGATGAATCACCAAACAGCTGCAAGTCTTTATGACATTTAATAAATGACCCAAAAAAATTAAAAAGAAAAAAGAAAAACCTTTTGGATCTGCTCGGTGGTGATGTTAGTGGGTGGAAAGGAAGCCATCATGGGAATCATCGGCTGTGGCTGCTGCATCTTCTTTGTATATGCTCTGTGCTTGCCCTCCACAAAACCCTAATCCTTACCCCAAAAAAAAAAAATCCCCAAATCGATAAACCCTAGTCAAAATATAAAGAAGCAAAGAGGCATAGGATGGGCAACGAGGCTCTGCTATTGTGAACAGAGAGAGAGAGAGAGGGATGGGGTGGCTGAGCCGTTGAGGGGGAGTATGTTTTAAAGAGAGTAGCACCAGGAGTGATACTTACGTCGACGAGGCTTCTGGAATTTAAGACAAAGCTGCTTTAATTTTTTTTCTCTTTTCTAAGGAAAGAGAAACGGAAGCAGGGAGGACGTGACATGTTCGGTCTGTTGTTTTAAGACAAAAAAGCCTTTGAACTATTTTCTGGAGTCTTGCTTGGGGGGTTGCTGCGTAAGTCTGTTGAGGGAATCAATGTCGGAAAAGGGAGAAGGGATACTTGGTCATTACGAGTATGGTAATGTATATTTCAACGTTTAAGAAAAAAATATAATAGATTCATCACAATTTGTATCAGGAATTACTTAAATTTAAATTTAATATTTGTCACACAAATTCTTTACGTTTAAAAATAAGTAAAGAACTCAGATTTATTACGAGAATGTCGATAAATTTGGTAATAAAAAATTTAACAAAATCTTAATTTTATAAAAAAAAAGTAACTCTGAACACTATAATCATATTTAAAATTTTAAAACGAGATTTGTTTCCTTATAAGTTAAATTTGTTTTTTCTTACTCTCACTCCTGCTAAAACATTTGAAAAATTGTTGTGTTTATACACACAAGGCAACAGTTTTGTAACAGTACATAGAAACTCCCATATCAAATTAACGTCAGGTAAAAACCGTGACTTAATTCATTCAAAACGGTTACGTAAAAATCCATTTGGTATTAGTTTTGTTCCACTTCCTTAAAATTGTTGCATAAAAAGTAGTGATAGTTTAAAATTGCCACTTGCTACTTTTGAACATATATCAAGACAGTTTATAACCGCTACTGACAAACTATCACATAAAGCTTACTATTGCTGCACGTTATAAAAATAATTTGATACTACGATTATAAGTATTGTCTTATGTTGTTTTAGCAACAGATCTACATCACCACAGATTAACCACTGTTATAAGTACTTTATAGGGTAGTGGTAAAAGGTTCTCCTGCCTCATCACTACTAGTTCTTGTGGAGTAAGATGGTATTTGATGTTATGTGGAGATTAATGGATTATCCCCCATCTTAATATTAATTGGCGTAGTGTGGCCTTTGAGTTCTCTATTCTAGCCTTTTGTTGTGCTACAAAGGTGAGGAATTACATCCGTTTATGAGTTTCTGAGGCTCTGTAGCCAAATATGGTAATTGATGCTAACAAGGGAATGATAGTTTTTTGGCTAGTAGAAGAAACTAAACTTTTTTTTTTTAATGCCATGAGTGTTGTCAATAATTTCTTTTTATTTATTTACAAAGGAGAAAAAGATGAGAGGCAGGGAGATCTCACTAGAAGTGCCATCGCAAATCTTGCATCTTTGAATTATTGGATGCAAAACAACACAACTTACTAATTACAATCCATAATTTATAATTTCTGAATTACATATGAAATTTAAAATGTTTTTATGAGGTTGATCTCCATGTTGATCCTTCAATTAATTCTCTTTTGTAATTTCATTAAGGGCAATGCACGTTTAATCTTAAGAGAATTATTTGAGTTTGCCAAGGACTATTAAGGCTTGATCAAAGGTAGATGGCTTAACTTCGAAGAGGGCCGCAGGGGCTTGACATAAGCGAGGTGATACGACTACGATGAGGGCCATAAAGGCTTGGTCTTGTTTAGAGGGGAACTTTTGAATTTTGAGAAGACTTTAATAAGGGGCATAGAGGCTTGATCTCGGACAAATGACTCGGCTTTAATAAGGACTGTTAAGACTTGATCTTTGTTAAAAGGGGTAGTTTTTGAATTTTACGAGAACTCTGATGAGGGTTGTGGAGGCTACTTAATCAAAATGAGCTTAACTTTAACGTGGGCTATAGGGGCTTAATTTTAGGCCATGAGTTTTGAATATCATGGAAATGTGAAAATTGGGCTATCGATAGTTTTCTCCCTCGCTTTAATGGATTACAAGCGAGAGCCGCAAATTCGAGTGAGCGTTTTCACAAGTCGCATGCAGAAGTTGTAGTAGGCCTCACGAAATACCCATACTTAATCTCTTCTAACTTAAAAGGTATAAATTGAATTCCAAGACTTTCATGCATGTGTGTAGACACAATTTAAGTGAATATGAAGTTATATGACACCCCAAAATTTAGTGAGATAAAAAAAGAAAGTATTGAATAGGAAAGTATGTTGCTAAAATGTGAAATGTGAGGAAGGATTTAATTTACCGAGGGCTTGAAAGTTTGATCTTAGACGGGGAATTCACTTTAGCAAGGCCTAAAAAGTTTGATCTTGCATTACAATTTGAATTTAGAGAGAGCTGGAAAGCTTGATCTCGCGTAAGTTTGAGTTTAGCAAGAGTTGTAAGGTTTGATCTTGTACGAGGATTTAAGTTTAGCGAGAGCCATAGGACTTGACCTCGTACGGAAATTTTAATTTAGTGAAAGTGAAATTTGACTTCATATAAGTTTAGGGTTAAGGAGAACTTCAGAAAGTTTGATTATAAGTAAAAATTTGCATTTAAAGGTTTATTTCATATTTATATGAATACTTAAGGTTTGTTATTTAGAAAATTCACCTTTAGTGACATCTAAAGAGTATAATCCTATAACTACTAAATATATGGGCATCGGAGGGGGGAGAGAAGGAGAGAATGAGCTTGCTCTTGCTTTCTTCTCCTTGGGATGGACTTGAAAGGGTGGGAGGATCTGCCACAGTTAGGGAAATTGGACGTTGCTATGTACAAAAACCGCCGCAATTAGTGACGGCCGTTTACACTGCAATTCAATGAATGGGAATTTCTTGACTTTTCTCGCTTCTTATTTTTCCACTTTGGCTGCTGTCGTTTTGTGTTACCAACAGCCAAAGTTGAATTCAATCGTCTTCTCATACATGATCCATTGATGCATACAAAATCCTTGGCGTTGACATCTGGCATAAGTTGATTTTTTCAGAAACCAACTTGGCCACTTTTCCTCTTCATGCAATAGCATATTCATGTGGCCCTCATTTGTCCATTTTTTTTTTAAATTAAATTTTTAGTTTTTCTTTAAAATTTTTTTTTACAGTGGCACTTAACAATTAAGCCAGAATTAAACTCTCACCATAAATCTTGCTTCATATGAGATGTAGGAAGGCCATCACACATAATTGATGAGATAGAGAGAGGTGATATTGCAACTTGCAAGAACCTTTGAAGAAGACCAACGAGCCAAATTAATTACACATGAACGCTTGCTTTCGAGTTTCTCTCGACATTGTTAACCGAGTCATCTACACAGAATCAACAACGGGTTGTCCCCTTATCTGAACTTTGTCTGCCGTGTCCGACACGAAAACGGCAATCCAAACGAAGATCGGAGTGACCAGGAGAATGAGACCAATGGGCACCATCCATTGCTGACTATTTGAGGGGTGATACTCATTTTGCCACCAGCCAAGTATTAGCCCTCCTGCCATGCTCACAGCAAATGTCAGCAAGCAAGCTGCCCATGTTTTCACAATCTCCTTTGGTTGTTCTTGGCTTCCCTCATTCTTCTCTTTCTTATATGGTCCCATCAACCCACCAAAAAAAAAAAAAAAAAAAACCTCTTGGGTTTGTCTTGTAAATCTTCAAAAACACAGGAAAGAACAACCATGCGGTAAAATCTCTATAACATGTAATAGCAGAACACAAACCATATGTAAGTGTCAAAATTAATGTAATTGTACAGAAAAACACATACCTTGATCCTTAGACTTAAAAAATAGTTGGAGACATATAGAAAGATCGGTGGATGCTTGTTTAAAAAAATGCCATGGCAAAGGAGAGACAGAGAGCGGAAATTATACAGAGGAGGGTCTGGGTAGGCAGCTAACAAGGCGAGAGGAACACAACAAAGGGATTAAATTATGCTCATATGAGACCGACTGATTGAGCCAAGCCTTTGAACGTGCCTTTGTATCAAAGTCCCAACTTGTTATAAATTAATATATGCAGACTTGGAAAAAAAACGATTACGTCTAAGTCTTTTCTGCCAGTGATATGGATGGATTATGGAAAGAGCTATCCAGGATAGACTCTTTTTTCTTTTCTTTTTTTTGGTTATATAGTTTTGTCTTAATGAGTGGCTATTTGTTCGTCGTACATGGATGGTTGGGTTCTGGCGCATAGCTGACTAATGAACCTTATTTATTGTTTTTCTTGACTATCTAGAAGCAATCACACCTGCAAATGATAATCATGGTGTTCGAACAACTCAATTATGTTTTGTCGCTTTTTTTGTTTTTGATAGTCTGTTTTTGCTACCTAAATTATAGCTGAATTTGGCATTTTTAGAGTCCTTTTTTTTTTTCTTTCTTTCTTTCATAAAACATTCTTTTTTTTTTTTTTGCATTCGTTGGAAAGTTGATTGAAGCTAATTACCATATGGTATAACATAATCTGAAGACCATTTTAATCCCAAACTTTCAAATTGAATCATTACGCTTGCATCCCGGTGCGGTTGTCACTACACTCTCTCATTTAAGTGCCCACTAGAGAGAAAGTTGGAAGTTTAACTCTCGCTGCGCATTCAATAATGCCAATTGGATGATCAATTACCACAGATTATGCACTGAAGCCAAACTGTGAAAAGCAAAGAACTCGGATAAAATGTACATGTGGTTGCTATACATTTTAAGAAAAAATAAACCAGGATTCTTGTGTCAGAAGTTCTTGTATTTTCTAATATATATATATATATATCGTATTCTTTCAGAAACAATTAAGCCCATCTAGTGGTTTAGGAAAGTTTTAAACATTTTATTATTGAGGTCTGTTGTAACAGCAGACAAGTTCGCATGTCAACGCTAAATGTACAGCTGAGGACCACACTGGACTTAGACTGGTTTTGATTAACGTTGTCGTTCGTCGGTGGGCTCAGGTAGAAGCCGGGCCGGGCTCCTCATCTCTCGGCAACCGGAAAATAAGCCTCACCAGTCACCGGCGGAAGCGTGGATCCAAATTCGATCTCGTTTCCACCTGACCATATTTACTCCATTGCTTTTTTTTTTTTCATTAACTAATTTGCATAAAAAAGATTATAAGAAAAAAAAAAACAAAGATATATTTGCATTGATCGTCAAGCTCAAATCAATTATCGTTAGCCCGAAGATGCAGGCAACGAGGACGCGCATAGGCATGCACGAGCTGGGAAAGACCCTAGGAGAAGGCAGCTTCGCGAAGGTCAAGCCCACTGGAATATGTATGCCAGCAACATTTTTAGCATCAAAATCCTCGACCGTGATCAGGGCCTCCGTCGCAAGGTGGTCGAACAGGTTCGCCGCCTTCTCTGTGTTGGCTTTTTCCATTTTCTAAACTTAATATGTATATGCTGCATTTACGAGGGGGGAATTACCAGCAATGAAGCTCATCAAACATCCTAATGTTGTTAAAATTTATGAGGTATTTTTTCTTAATTTTTTTAGTTCTCATTTGGTTAAGCAAATCTTTTTTTTTTTCTCCGACGGAATTCTCTTAGTCTCAATTTTTATGGATTAATTTGTATTCGACAATAAAAACTTATGAAAAATAAACTATATATATATATAAGTTTGAATACCTTAAAGAATTACTAAACTATAGAATCACTTAGTGTATTGCATAATATTGGTTATCTTTGATTCGGTATAATATATCAGTCATGTAGTATAAATCTTAATATCTGGTGCAGTACATAAATCTACAACATGCTTAATATGAACAAATTATTGGAGTCATACAAATATTTAATCTATTTTCTTACTTTAGCTCTTAATTTTTGTAGTATTAGTGAATCCCAATTTGACTCTTTCTTTTCTTTTTGTTTTTTAATTAACAGTAGCAAATTTTCTGTCCATTCAATTAAGCCTTTTTTCTAATGTGTGGTGTTCACTTCTCTTCAATCGTGTTGTAGAATGCAATCCTGTAGGATTATTAAGATGACTGATTTAATGAAATAACAATGTTTTCGTGCTAATGGCTGTTAAGATTTTAAAGGGACGAGAATGATTTCTTAATTAAACGGTTTGAGGTTTGATGATTACTCTTTGACGTCTGGCTTTCATGCTACTAAAATTAACTTTCAAAAAATAATAACAAAGAAAGAGTAATTCAACTTATTCCATATGACTGACATGCAGTAGAGGCACTACTTTGCATTGAAGAGCTGCTTCAATTTTCAATTTCTAGTTCTCGTTCTATTTAACTTCTGCACTTGCACATGTATATGTTATGACGAGCAAAACAATGATATACGTTGTTCTTGAGTTTGTTGATGGAGCCGAGTTCTTCGAGCTCTTAGACAAAATTGTAAGAAAATGCTTTCTTTGAGCTTTACAATATGGTGCAGTACATGCTAGCTAGCATTTTTTATTGGCTGCTAACACCTGGTGTTCGTTTCTTGATGTGAAATTTGTTGTGCCATTCAATTCTGCATCTATATGAGGGGGATTTCGATCATAGGCTAAGCATGGATAATGTCAAGAGATATTTCCACCTGCTTATGAATGCTGCAGATTGCTGCCATAGCAGAGGCGTGTTTCGTAGGGATTGAAGGTGGACTACACTTTGTTTTCTACTTTTCTTGGTTGGTAAAATATCAGATTTCGTTTTCGTAATATAGTTTGCTGGTTAAGGCCATGCTGCCCCTTTTGCGGTATAAGCAAAAAAATGAGTCACAAATCTTTTTAACTCTTATAATGTAATCTTAAAGTTCTATAAGTTCTTATTTTGGTCACAAACATTTTTGTTCTGTTTTAATGGAAGGCAAATTTGGACGGTACCATACGAAATTTTTAAAAAAATTCCAAATTTGAAAATTGAATTAAAAAAATAATGAAAAGCTAATGACTTAATTAAAAAAATCTTCAAAAATTTAGCAATGGTTTGAAAACTTGAATAAACCAAATGTAGTTTCACTAATTTATACGTATTTCATTGTGTGAATGTATAAAATTAATGGTTTGATTATTTAGATCTTAAATTAAATAAAAATAAAAATATTTAGAAATAAAATAAAAATTTTTAAAAGTATAAAACTACCTTTAAAAAATTAAATAAATTTAAGACAAATTTTATACTCATCCTCACCTTTTAGAGTTTGAGCACCTCCTTGATTCATAAGTTGTCCATAAAAGTTTTAGATTTTGGATTGAGTGCTCTGTCACAGAAAGAGCATAGTTAAATAAAACTCAACTATCAAGTCCATACCTTGCTAACATTCTTCCACCTCAGGGTGATGGGTTGCTCCACACTGCTTGTGGAGGTCCAAATTATGTTGCTCCAGAGGTAGATTAATGAGGCCTATTATGTTCCATTTATCTTCCTTGAGTTTAACTCTACATTGGATTTGATGAAGATAGAATACTGTGGCTCATATTTGTTTAGTGCATCTGAAATATCCATTTCTAGGTACTCAAAAGACAAAGGCTATGATGAAGGCATCTGTGATGTATGATGTTGTGGGGTTATCCTCTTTTGTACTTATAGCAGGGTAATTACCTTTTGATGGGGCAAATTGCATGGCTTAATACAGAAAAGTAAGTAGCAGTAGAGTTTTCTGTCACCTTTTTGTATAAGGCTGTCCATTACAGATGATACTTTTTGTACAAAAAAGTTCTTTCAGATTTGCGGGGCCGATTTCACATGTTCATCATGGTTTTCAGTTGGTGCAAAGAAAATGATAAAGCATATTCTTGACCCAAACCCCTTTATAGTGAGCTCCTGAATCCATCTCTGGGAACATTAAATAATTTACTTTGTCTAAGTTTGCTTCTGGTTCGTATTATTCAAAAGCAAGGTTAAGGACTAAACACATTAAATGCATAATGCTTCGTGCCTTAGTGCATGCTTGTTGTAGTTAAGATGGAGTTAATTTTCCTACAGTGGATGATCATTCCTGAAATCTTAGAAGATGAGTGGTTCAAGAAAGGATACTTGACAACACAGTTCAAGCAGGAAGAGGATGTAAACCTTGATGATTTCGATGCCGTCATTAATGATTCAAATTTAAGATTTTTTCCCCCTTGTTAGTTAATTTTAATATGTAATGTAAATTTCTCAAACTTTTAGGTCAATCCCCTTTGAAATGAAATTTCATGTTGGGGCATACAAAACCTGGTTTGTAGTGTTGCACGGTATGCTGAAAATAGACTTAACTTGAAGTGACAATACATTATGAGAGACTGGTTCCATTTGGCGTTATTTTATTGCAGAAAGGAAGGAGAAACCTAATTCAACGAAAGCTTTTAAGCTCATCTCCAAAACGCAAGGCTTTAGTATGGAAAATTTCTATGAAAAGCAGGTAGTACATAAATTTGTACTCTGTTTATCGGATTTTTGGTTGTTATTATCCAATTTAGCAATTTCCATGTCATGCCAGTTATTTTTAACTGCTATATCATCCTAGAATAGTATTGAAGACTGGGAACTTTTGTTATAGTGCATGATGGGACATGATATTGTGGAGGCATCCATTTACCATTGTTGCTTGTTGGTGAGTTTTGGTAGTTTTACGGATATATTAATTAGTAACATTAGTGTCACGGGACATGCGATTTATTATGTTGTACAGTATTTATTCGAAGTGGGAGTCGGGTCGTACTTAAGAACCTACCCATTATTTCGATACAATTGTTATATTCTTTTTCATAGAATTTATTGCACTTAACAGCAGTCAGATTGGTTCTAATACAACGTGAGAGCTGAGTTGTACTTAAGAACCTACCCATTGTTATACACCCGTCACATTAGGCTGGCATGAATCTGCCTCTTCTGCTTAAACTAAATGAGACTCTATTGCTGACTGATTTTCTCTGTTTGTTTGATTTCTGTGCTCCAGGATCTTGTGAATCAAGAAACCCATTTTGCTTCTCATAGTCCTGCAAATGAAATTATGTACAAAATTGAGGAAGCTGCAAACGCTCTGGATTTTAACATTGACAAGCAGAACTAAGAGGTAACGAGGTTTCTTTTTCATGTTTCTCTTACAGTTTTTGATTTTCTTTATTTTTACTTCACCATCTTCTATTCTTGGCAGAGCATATTTGTCCAAAAAAATAGCAGTGCTAATAGATGAGAGTCCTACTTCAATTTGTACTAATTTCCATTGATTGTAGATGAAACTGAAAGGTGACAGAACTGGGGAACGGGCCAGCTCTCTGTGGCTATGGAGGTAATGAGTTAGTAAGCAATGTACCTTGTCTTTCCTGCGTTATGAAATGGAATGGAAAACAATGTTCAAGACATAAAGAATAGTACCTTTTTCTGACTTGGTCAACCTTATTAATAGGAGCCCTTTCATCAGAAAGTTCAACTGCCGGCTGTTTTTTGGTTGGGTATTCAAACTTGTCTTTCTATTCATGATGCTGGGTCATTTGCCCTGTCTAACAGTTATATGGTATGCAATTAAAGTTTGAACTCCAAAAGTAAGGAGTTCATCTCTTTCATCCATCTGGTTTTCCAATTGGCTCCCTGTCTTACTTAATGTGGAGCTCCAGAAAGGTGGTGGTGATACGCTTGAGTTTCATGAGGCATGTCAATAGTTTAATTTTTCATTTGTTTTGTTTTCTTGGTTGATACAAAATTAACCTTTCTTACACAAAATTATCACACAAAATTAGCTGTGATGTTGCAATTCTACCCTGGAAAGGGATTGCAGAACGGAAAACCAAAGTGTGGTCCTGATAATTTGGAATAGGTACTTCGTCCATGTGGTTTCAAACCTGTTTACTCAGGTTTTGGGTCAAATTGTCAATCTGGGGTGTTAAATTATACTCTCAAGGGCTGCTTTCAGGGCTCATTTAGGCAATTCCTGTGAATCCTTTTACGCTTAATGCACGAGTATAAATCTGACAATTGTGCGGTGTAGAGAGTTGGTTGGTGCGGAGATTGCGGGTGACCCTTGACATTAGTGTTGGGAAAATACGAATCATTGCCCCCTTGGTTAATCATCCCCTGTCAGCCACATGCATTCTTCTTTATTTTGAACCAAAACCATGGGATCATCATAACAATTTATGCTAGAATATCCCCTTCAAAGAAGGATATTTAGGAATAAAGCTGATGATTCTTTAGAGGCCACTTGCGGTCAGCTAAAACATAAATCCTGGAAACTGGAAATTGGCAGGATCTCAAATTCTGAAGGTTGTCGGTGGAGAGATTAAGAAGCAGCAGATCAACATCCAAATTTTAGAGATGATTGGAGTAGCATGTTCCTTTGTCTTTCAACAGGTTCGTTCATTTGTGTTTAACGGACATAAGCTGTCACATAGGAACATTGATACAACAAAGAATGTAACATACGCCAGAGATTGTTTTTCATTGAGAACCCATACTTAAAAATGGTTCAATGTTAGTTGCCAATATTTTAGGCATAGGAGTGTGTGAGTTATCTTTGGCCAAAATGGTTCTTCTAATTTTCCTTTCTCGTGTCAGATTCTTGTCTTGTTCTTCGAGGAAGTAACAAAGCACCTACGGATTATATGGGCAGTCGGCATCTGTAGCTGTTAGAAAATGAAATATTTAGAAAAGAATAAAAGGAAAAAAGTATAAAAAATTTATGTAGTTTAAAATTTTAATGTTTTCATATTTATAATTATATTAAAATTTTATTATTTTAAGAATTTTAAAATTATATAATAAATATATTCTTTTATATAAAAAGATAGAATTATTATTATGCTTATCTTATATATAATATTAGTTGGACTCTAATTATGCAAGAAGTTTTTATTTTGAAAATTAATTATTAAATCGATAACTATAATTATGTAATTAAAGTCTTTTATAATTTATAATTTTAGTGTGTCATTTCTTCAACAATTAACCATGCAAGTATATTAAAATTGTGCATAATCTTATTTTCTCTATAATTACTAGTTTAGTTAAAATGTTAGCAAAATTTTTTGTAATGCATAAAGAGAAAATTTTAATATACTCAATACATTCTTTTTGTCAAATTCTTTTACAACTAATTTTATCTTGTATTTCTTTTTATCATTATATTTTTCTTTAACTCAATAATTTCAATGTCTTTTTACTTTTTGATAATTGAATTAGTTTTCATATATGATATAATGAACTTATTTCATATTTCATAATTAACTCCTAATTAATTGAATCTTTAACTTATATTACTTTTATCAATAAATAGTAAATGATACAAAGAAAAGAGAGAATCATCGTAAAGACTTAAATATTTTACTAAATTTCATCTCATGTACTAATATGTCGAAAACTATAAATATACTGAATTACTTTTAATATATTTTGACATGTTTCTACTTATATTATCCTTTGAATTTACCTTTAACTTAATATATTAGCCTTTTTTAGACATGCTTTTCTACACTATTAGATTTGTAATATATATATTTTTATAGATATCATTTCTATTAAATATAATATATTTATTTCTAATAATTTTTCTATTTAAATTATTTTAAAAATAATATTTGAATACATCAATTTTATGTCCAACAAAAAAAAAACATTTGTGGTATTTAAAAACTAATTTATCTCTTTTATTAAAATTTGCATAAATAGAAAAGACATAATCAAAGACTTTTAGATATAAAAAATTTACCTATTTATATATTCGAACATTTTTTTTCATGATTCTTCATCCAAGGAATAAATAATTCTTGGTTAATCTAATAAGTTGTAGTGTTAACAAAATCAACTTAGAATATCTTTAGTAATCCAACATACATTGTAATGCTTTTGGTATACTCATTAAAGGTATCATTCATGTGCTCAATAATACCATTTTGTTATGGTCTCTTGGAAATTATTTTTTCTATTCGAATCCATTAGTTACACAAAAAATTTTGAATTTTTTTATTATTATACTTATCACGATTATTAGATTTTAAATATTTTATTTTTATGATATAGTCATTATCTACTTTATTTTTTTATTTTTTAAAAGTTATAAACCATATAATTTATTTAAAAAACTCATAACTTTTAAGTGAAGTCATTAATAAAAGTGATATAATGCACAGGTTCTAGTTTCTGTGTCTTAAATGTCTTTCCAATTTTGGAGCAACTAACATTTTTCTATTTTATAAAAATATAGCCTTCATAAATATCAATATTAACTAACTTTTATATTAAACAACTTATCTTTTATTGCAAGTACCTTCATTCCTTTCTTATTTATATGTTCAAGTTTGTAATGTCAAATTTTGGAATTAATTCTTAATTCAGTAACACTTACTAAATCCTTTATACCTCTTGTTGTTGCCATTATAATTTTCCATCACCTATTAACAAAACTTATATAATATCCTTTTTCATCAAAAGAATAAATTTCTTTTTAATCTTATGATATATCTAATTTTCTTTAATTTTTACACATATCAGTTAATATTTTAATATAAATATCACTCTTCTCCACTATATTGTATGGGTCATCATTAGTAAAATAAAATTTTGCAAACTTACCCATAACATAGTTATTTATGTAATTTTAATGTGAAATTGATTCAAAAGATACCAAAAATTCAAAATTCAAGACTTACTATAAATACTTTAAATTAAAGTATTTAGGATATTTTAATTGCTACATCTACAAAATCTTCATATTGATTTTTCTTTTTTGTTACTTGTTGTCTCTTTTAAAGTGACCCCACGGCTAGAATTCCAGCACATTAATCCATATTTCAATTTACTCGTAATTTCAATCATCCTTATTGTAGTCACATTAAATTATTTTTCAAAATTCAAAGCAAAATCAAAGTTAAATAATATACTTTATTCAATTTTAAATTACATCACATTATAATTAATAAAAATCAAATGAATATTTACTGCAATTATATTGATGTTTTAACTTTCACACAATAAAAACAATAAAATCAAAATTTAAATTTTTTCATAAAAATTTATATTCATCTAAGTTCAATTAATTAGAAATTAAATTAATCATATTTATATGATATACAATAGAAGTATCTTATTTTGTATTTTTATATTAAATAATTTTTTTATCAAATATATCTTGGTGAAAACAAAAATTTTTTATATGTACGAATCAACACCCGCGTTAATTTATCTTATAATTGATTTCTTCGCCTAGACATTCAAAGTAACATTTTTGAACTAGCGTCAATTGCGTAGCTCTAAAATTTATATATCCAATAACTTTTAACTTTTCTTACTCATCGACTTTAATTTCTTTTATAAAAGTGATTGATGGAATTTTTTTATACAAATAATACTCTATTTGTATCTTCAAAATCAAAATTAATACCATTCCATTTTTCCGTTGTTAAATGTTATGACTCTCACTGCTCTTTCAAATCCCCAACAACAAAAATTCTAATATTAGTTGTTAAAAAATGTTTGAAAAAGAATAAGAGAAAAAAGAATACAAAAATGTACTTGATTTGAAATCTAACCATGACATTAGAGTTTCACCATTTTAATAGTTATAAAATTATATAATAAATATTTCTTTTTATATAAAGAGATATAACAACTTTTATATAAAAACAAGTAACATATCTACTCTATATATTCCTACAACAATAACTGCTAGCTAGCTAGCTAGCAATTTTCTTCCCGTTTGGGGCAGTGGAAATATGGAGTGATTACAACAAATAGACCAAACAATTCTACTTCGGGGTTGGCAGTCATACAGACCTGCAAGTGTGGTTGGAATGGTGACAGACTGGAAGCGAGTAAGGCTGATGTTTGTCGACTTGATCTTTATTATTGGGTTGGTTTCCGGTTAGTGGCTTTCAATTTGGCCGGTAAAGGTCGTCATGGTACACAGAAATAATGCACGTCAATTTTCTAGCCTCGGTTTGTCTCCTGTTCTTTAATATTAACATGTGATTAAGATGGAAAGTTCCCCAACTGTCAATGGAATTTGCTGGGGGTTGGAAGGCTTTATTAATTACAAAAGCCGAAAGCCATCTTTCCCCAAGGCCTAGCCCCCAATCTAATCCTGGCCGAAGTTCTGCGGCTCCGCTGTAATGCCTCGTTATGACAAATTATTTAGTTTTGCTTATGTTTTTAAGTTACACTTATTTCATTTAACGTAACAATTACAAATTCAGTTGTAATAATATAAGTAATAATAAGTTACTAATTGATTATATATTTAGTATTAAATTTATAAGTTCTTTTTATATTATAAATAGTGTGCAAATTTTAATGTTTGAGACTAAATTTTGTTCTTAATGAACTTTAGAACTTTTATAAGTAATGCATTTTTAAAATATATACTTAATAAAATTAATTATACTAAAGTAGAATGTGATTGTTCTTGTAAAATTTTAGGTAATTTTTTAAAAATTAATAAAAATAAACTTGGTGTGTATATGATCTAATAGTATCAAGCTACACTAAACAATACAATTTTTAAAAGCATAATATAAAAAATAAGTTCACTAATACTTATAGAGAAGTTATGCTTAACAAAAAATTTTATTTTATTATATTTTAAAATATCAAAATTTATATTCTTAATTTTTGATTTATTATCCAAAATGTATAAAAAATAATGTGTTATATTTTTATTGATTAATTTAACAAAATAAGTCTTTTAAAATAACATAGGATTGTTAAAAATTAATATATTTTACAAAAATTAATTTACACATTGTATAAAATATTAATCATTATATAATTTTTAATTAATTATCAGATGTTCATTATGTGTCTATTATTAGTATTTATATATTATAATAATACTACTTATTTATTATTATTACAATTTAACTTTTACATTATTTTATTTTATAAAATATTAAGTCATTATTAATATAAATCAGTGTATTTTTCTTATTTTTGGAAGAAATTATTTTAAATAATTTATAATTTATTATGAAGTTAATCAAAATATTAAAGTATTTCTATTATTTTACTGAATAATATTGACGAAATCAAAGATCTATTATATATTAGAAGAATAATCATTGAACTTATTATATAGAGATAATGTATTATAAAAGTAAAAAATATTTTTAAAAATAATATCTAACACATTTTAAATATAATTTTTAAAATTTTATTTTATTAGCTATTTTTCCAACATACGACTATCTCTGGTATCACGCGCCGGCGTGCTAAAACCTTCATGCTCAATCATGAACCTTATGATTAGTATGTTGAAAATTAATGAATTAGAACGTTAAAGAGTGACAGTAAATTACTAGCAATATATATATATATATATATATATATATATATATATATATATATATATATATTCCTCTCTCGAGTATTGGCATCGAATGCACCTCAAAATAAACAACTAAAGCAGTTACAGTATACAAGAAATATAAATTAAAGGTGAAGGATGAGAGAGAAATGAACAATGAATTAAATTTACAATGATAATTTGAAATAAAGAAAATATTATTTTTTTTTAGTTTGTGCGAAAAAAAATTCAACAATACTAAGTAAGAAAAACAATAAAAAATAAAATCTATACTTAAACTAACTAAAAAAATGTTGAAAAAAAAAATAGAATTCACAGACAATTAATTGAAAGAACCAGCCACCTCTATAGCATAAATAGATGATATTCGCCAGTATATATATTTTATTCATTAATACGGCGTGCAAGGTGGACCAATTGACTTTGATTTTCAATGCGGGCCTTGCAATTGTCTACCCAAATACATATTAGGAGTTTCGTCATGCTGTTCAGTAAAAGAAAATCTTACTAAAATGCCTAATAACCTTAGAATTAATCATAAAAATAAAAGAAAAGGTCAAATCAAGAACCGGAAAGGGAATTAAGATCTGTCTATGCAAGTAACAGAAATCTTAAGAATTAATATCAATCAATATACCCTACGGAATTCTTGAAATATAAAACTCTTCATGAATGTGTGAATCCCCATAAAGTTTTTATTTTTGTACCTTTGAAATAAGAATCTATTTGCCTCGTCAAAAATAAAAAAGAAATAAAAATATCCGCGTGTGCTTTTTTGTAGATTCATGATAAATGCATCCAAGGACGCAGGCCACCCACACACGCACACACTCCTTCAACAATAACAAAAAGATCAAAGTTTTCTTAATAAAATAGCAAGAATTTCACACCTGCAGGTTTCAATTCTTAAATCCGACTACTAAAACAGAAAGTTTGGAAAGACTCTGTAGCTCTAGGTCAGCTAATTGATCCTAAAAAAACTTACCTCCAGAGCATCAAAATCCAAAAACATTACGAATTGCATGCGGGTGACGTTGACGTGTTTGACATGTTCACAACGTGATTATCCCATAAAAAGAAAAAAAAAAAAGGGTTTGTCCACCACGTATCCATAGCAAAGGCCAAAACTATTATTGGTTTCTAATCATTAATGAGATCGGCGGAATTTAAATTCTCGTCTAATAACAGTCACCTAGCTTCTTTGTCCTTATCGTTCCATACAATGAGCATTGAAAAAGAAGAAATTTTCTTAAAAGGAAGCATAGTCATCTTCCTAGTTATCCCCCATTAATTTATTTTTTGCAAATGGGGCAATTTGTATTTTCCATCAGAAATAGAGACTCAGAGAGCATTACGGCTTAGTTAATCATAATTTATAGCCAAATCCTCAAATCTAATCCCGTGGGCTATCGCCCGAAGCACATTTGAAATGAAAAGAAAAGGCACAATAATTATTCAAGCCCATGACCATTTCGACACAAAAACTCAAATACACAACTACACGCCATTAATAAAACACACACTCAATTAATTTAAGGCTTACTTTGTGCTTTCTGTCGTAGAGCTTTTCGGCTTTTTAGGGGAGTTCAAATGAATTTTCACAGGAACAAATCAAGAAAAGATAACTCGATTTTGAGTTAAAATATTTGATATTTTATTTTAATGTAGTTCGACATTTTAAATCCTTCTCCATATGGTTACTAAATTTAATTTAATAGCATCAATATAATCAACATTTAGATGATCCTGTTATCCCTTCTAATTCCTAAAAGATCAGCTAACACAAAAAGAAAATAAACTAGAAAAGGGATTACAACTCCATGACGATAGAACTTAGGAAAATTATATTGAATAGACAAGAAAAAAAATAAAAAGTGCAAACTTTTTCATGCTGATGTAAGAATTGAGTGAGTATTTTTGTTTTCTTTTTTGTACTTATACATGCATAGAGTTAATCAACGAGTCAGGTACTCATAGTTTTGTATTTGATAATAAGAAATTTTCTCTTTAAAACAATCTGGTTGTCTGGACTTCTTGATTTTGTTAATTTGAGTAGGTTGTTCCCCTTTTTATTATTATTATTATTATTTTCTTATCAATTGGCACAGGCTTACCTTTTACTCAAAATAGTTTTTCCTTCCTGGAATGGGTTTTTAATTCCATCAGACGTGGCAAATAACAATTGATAGAAGTGTCCAGCTTTTCACAATGGGGTTTTGACAGGTTAGCGTCTACCTTCTTTGACCCGACCATTTACTGTTCTTTCAGGGCGACTAGTGACCTAAATTCACCTACCTTTTTCGTATTTCCCTAATTACCCCTCGGGTTCTCTTCGGCTTTATTGGAATTTGAAAGATTAATGAGATTCCTTGGTGTTGCATTTGTATACTCCAACTTCCTCCGCTAATGCTGAAAAAACTTTGTGAAACTCAAACTTAACAGTGTTTCTTTTTCTTTTTTGATACGTAATTACACTGTTCATTGAAATTAATGTTTTGTGTGGTTAAAAAATGAATCAATATATTATTTTCTTTTTTCGAGACTAATGTTTTTTTTTTTTTTAAGCCAAGACTAGAAGTGCGGTGATTTTATTATCCTATAAGTTACTCAATCTTAACAAGTGCATGCATGATTATGATTGTACAGTACAGCTGCTTCCGTAATAAAGTAAGTTTAGGCGCCTAAATGAATCCCATTGTCTGTCACTGTCTGCGGATGCCAAAACACATGAGATGAAAAGGTGGTGGAAGAATTCAATCATTCCTTGAAGCTTGCTTGAAAGAAACCTCAAGATCCCACATGGGCCAATTGGTTAAATTAGATACCTCCACCTCCATCGACAAATCAGTAGCTGAGTTTTTTTTTTTTTTTTTTTTCGATTTTTCAAAAACAGGCAATGGAAGAATTTGGCACTCAAGAAAATACTAAAATCCCACTAAAATATTGTCCCCCATGAGTGTATTTTCGTGGTAGTTGAGCTATCCATCCTTTTTTGAAACTACTCATCATAAATTCCAGCGCTTTCTTGTAGTTTATATACAATTGATAAACGTTTAGACTTTATTGGTACATTAGCTAGTTCCTCATTCTTGAGTTTCCACTATTGGTTCCCTCTTTCTCTCTGCCCCCAGCTATCTCATACCAACCAACTGTTTGTAGTTCAATCCAGCGCGCACTTGTTATTTCGTGGAGGGTGATTTCGGTTCAGCTCCTCGTAGACCCGCTTGTGTTTATAAATTAACAATAGCTCAACCCCTTCTTACATCATAGTTCGAAGAAGCCAACAATAAAGGAAGCCTCGTGTAAGGTAGGGGGATAGAATACGAGAAACATGGAGAGAGACAGAGAGGCAGAGAGAGACACAATGGAGAGTATAGAGATGGAAAAGGAGAGATTGACCGCGGAGATGGCGTTTAAGGACTCCTCCTCCGCGGTCATAAAGATCCGTCAACATCTTCCCGACTTTCTACAATCTGTGAAGCTCAAGTACGTGAAGTTGGGCTTTGGCTACTCCTGCAAACTGGACACGTTGCTCCCGTGTCTCATAATTCTGCCCTTTTTCACTGCCGTGCTGGTTCAATTCACGGGTCTAGAACTGAACCGCTTGTACGATTCATGGACAACCCGCTCGCTTCAATTCCCAGACCTCGACGACCCGACGAGGATGACCGGTTTAGCCGTATTACTCTGCCTTTTCGTGCTGTACCGGACCAGGCGGTCCAGACCAGTCTACCTGGTCGACTTTGCGTGTTACAAACCGGAAGATGAACGTAAGATGTCCGTGGATTCATTCTTGAACATGACCGAAGAGAGCGGCATTTTCGAGGACGACAGTGTTCAATTTCAGAGGCGAATTTCGAGCCGGTCCGGTCTGGGCGACGAAACGTATCTTCCCAAAGGAATAACGTCCAGGCCGCCAAATTTGAGCATGAACGAAGCCCGAGCGGAGGCCGAGTCAGTCATGTTCGGTGCACTCGACGCGCTGTTTGCCAAAACTGGAGTTAAACCGAGCGATGTCGGCATCCTTATCGTGAACTGCAGCCTGTTTAACCCCACCCCGTCGCTCCTCCATGATTGTGAATCACTACAAGCTGAGAACAAACATAAAGAGTTATAATCTTGGTGGCATGGGCTGCAGTGCTGGGCTTATCTCGGTCGTCCTGGCTAAAGATCTTCTCAAAGCGAACCCCAACACGTATGCCGTCGTAGTAAGCACCGAAAACATCACGCTCAACTGGTATTTTGGAAAAGACAAGTCAATGCTACTCTGCAATTGTATATTCCGCATGGGCGGCGCCGCCGTTCTTCTCTCCAACAGAGCTCGTGACAGGGCCCGGTCAAAGTACCAGCTGGTCCACACAGTTCGAACCCACAAAGGAGCGGATGACCAGAACTACCGGTGCGTTTACCAAAGGGAGGATGAAACGGGAACAGTTGGGGTCTCATTGGCTCGCGAGTTAATGGCGGTTGCCGGAGACGCCCTGAAAACGAACATTACCACGTTGGGTCCGCTGGTGTTGCCTTTGAGTGAGCAGTTCATGTTCGTTGTCACGCTTGTGAAAAGAAAGATCTTGAAAGCGAAAGTGAAGCCTTACATACCTGATTTCAAGCTTGCATTTGAGCATTTCTGCATACACGCTGGTGGCAGAGGGGTTCTGGACGAGCTGCAGAAGAATATGCAGCTCAGCGACTGGCACATGGAGCCATCGAGGATGACTCTTCACAGATTCGGCAATACGTCCAGCAGCTCTCTCTGGTACGAATTGGCTTATACGGAGGCTAAGGGTCGGGTCTCGGGAGGGGATAGGGTCTGGCAGATTGCATTCGGGTCGGGTTTCAAGTGCAATAGTGCCGTTTGGAAGGCCCTCAGGGCGATTCCAGGGTGCGAGACGAGGGGCAACCCGTGGGTTGACTCGATCCACATGTATCCGGCCAAGGTTCCTGTTGCTTAGCCAGCTTGGCTGTTCTTCTAAACGGTGGGATGGCTTCCTCCAAGATAGTGTTCTTTTTTACTACTTGTAAGTCTGTAAACCTCTTTTCTTTCGTTGGAGCCACTGGGACAGATTTCTGAGAAATTTAATGTAATTAGTGCCAAATTTCTAATTAATTAGCAAATCTCCATCGATGCCACTTTGCATTGCTAGGGAAAAGGGATCATTAAAGAATAGATTTTTGAACTTCGTATTGCGTCAATTATACTATAGTTGGCCACTTAAGACGGAAAATAAAAAAAAAAGGGACTTAATATTCAAATGCATAATAGCCCAAGGTGCAATGTCAAGATGTGATGCAAAGATGCCTGGAGGCTCGAGGGACTAGTAGCCTGGACACCGTGGGGCTCCTTTTCACCATATGTATATTCTTCAAAGCGGATAAAGTTGTATGTACGTATGTATGTATGTATGTATGCATGCATATTATAGATAAATTATTTAAATTTATATTGTGATTAATAAAGCCTCATAATTTGAATAATGATAATTCATAATAAGTTTTTTATATATTAGTTTGACTATAAAATTTCAAAGTCTACATTCTAGTGGTGCATTTTTACAATAAATCTCTATTTTATGAAGGCGACCATCTTAACTAAAAGTGTTAATATTATGTAAAATAACTATCAAACTCTCACGTTGATAGTTTAAATTTGAAAATTTTTAGAGATCTATTATTTTTCAATAACATGAAAGAAAATAGATACTAAAAAATAATTGATTTCCACTACAAAAGCTTATACAGGTTATATTTAAAGAAATTATTTTTCATAGGGAAAATATTACCGGATTTTGTATTGACGAGGACAACACAGGTGCAGGACCTTTCGTTTTTAAGACCATTCTGTCATCTAGCTCTTCCCCCCCCTCCCCCAGGCCCTACCAGCTGGCAACGAATATGACAACTAAAAATCCCCGGGGAAGGTTAAAGCATTCCATTTGGCGTGCATATGAAGGCTTCCTTCCAACGAATGCAAGCTCAGTTACCAGGGGAATGATGATTGATCCTATATGTTCCAGGTCTGGAGAGCCCCTGAAACGGTCTCGCGTATTCTCCTTCAGTGTTCTTGAGCCGTGGAGATATGGCTCCTAGGTCTCTTGGCTTACGGATAACGGACATGGCTATAACTGATATTTCGGAGTGGTTTGCTTCAATCCCAACGGACAAGGACAGTGATGCTTTGGAGATCGTGGCTATGATTTCTTGGGCCATTTTGCGGGTACGAAATATGTTGGTCGTCGAAGGGAATCCATCTAATCCTCGTTTAAAGGTTGCTATGGCAGAAGACCCGACACCCTTCAGACAGCAACAAACGGTTCGGACTGGTTAGGGACTACCTTATTTGGGTCAGTTTAAGATCAATACGGACGCAGCCCTTAGAACGCGAATAGGTGGCTGGGCGGGCGGGTTGGGCAATTCGATGCCATAATAGATACAGTCAAAAAATTATTTCACTTAAAAATTTAGCGAGAAAAAATGATCTATTATAATTTAACATATTCCTTAAATAAAGTTTGTTGAACAAAAAATGTGAATGATGCATAATTCCAATACAAAACTACTTGGAGATGAAAACTATGACAACGTATCAACAAATCATTTTACTTAAATATAAATTTATTCACCTAGTAAAATTCTAAATTTAATTACATTAAATTAATAATTATTATTATTTTAATCATCTCTTAATTTGAATTAACACTAACATTTATTTAATCTTAATTTAGTAATAATATCAATCTTAATATTTATTTGACAAATACTTAACATTTCCACACTTTTATAAAAATGTTAGTCATTTGATCTTTAAACTTGTAATATATCAATTTAATTTTTTATTAACTTAACTTCTTAAAAAATAAAAGTGAATATCAATATATTTACTCTTTTCATATGTCATTAGATTATTAACTAAATTAATTGTCGTAAGACTTTTAACTAGAATACGAATTTCAATAAGCAAATCATGCAACTAAATAACTTGACAAGTAATTAAAATTATAACTACATTCTTACTTCACAAATTGAAAGTGTAACAATAAACTAAATGAGAATAGATAGACATGAGTTTCAAAGTTCAAATAGTATTTAAAATAATTTTTATGATTATTTATATCTTTACTTTAATTACTACTAAAATCGCTTATAATAGCATAATTTATAAATAAAGAATAAAATAAGATATTATTATAAATCTCTTTTATATATTATATATATAGAAATTTGTTAATCAAACTAACTTTACGACATATATCATATCCAATACATATGAAATATTTCAAATTCTCAATCATTTATTTGAAAAACATAAAATTAACAAGTATTTCATTACCTTGTTTTAAATAGTTTAGTGCCAAATTTTATAAAAATTTTCTTAAAATTATAGTCATACATATAAAAAATTATTATTTCTTTGAATTACTTTCATAAAAAATAAAAAATAAAATCTAAATATATCATATCAAATTTATACATCATAAAATTTTTAATTATTTTAAAATTATTACCTATAAAATTTGAGTCATCAGCGTGTAAATTCATTCATAAAATATCAGCATAACTATTGACTTCTACATGCAAAATATGTCAAAAAAAATTCTGAAAATTAGTCTCGTAAAAAATGAATCATTGCGCGTGGAGAACTCCCCACCCTTCGCACAGCTTTGCAAAAAGCAAAAGACCCTCGGCCTTGGCAAATTTGCGTGGTGTCAGATGGCCAGATAGCAATCGAAGCCATCCATCCACGACACTACGGTGCGACCATGATTGGTCGAACTGCGGCAGATGTGCAGATGCTCTCCACTTCTTTTACAAGTTTTGCCACACAGCGTGTTCGCAGGGAAAGCAGTAGATTGGCTCAGACGCTGGCTGGGAAGGCGTTGTTGAGTGTAGGTGGGAATGTTGGCATTGAGTCTAGTTCAAATCAGGTTCCTTTTTTTTTTTTTTCTTATTGCTTCTGATGTACGCAATATTTCAGAATGAATAAAGTTTCCATCTATTTGCTCAAAAAAAAAAAAAGAACAAAAAAACACAGAGAGAGAGAGAGAGAGAGAGAGAGAGCAGGCCGTCTGTCGGTTGACTCCTGAGACAAGAAGGACATTTTTTTCTTCAGCATTGGTTGAGCTTCCTCAACGTGTAGCTTTTGTTTTCTTGGTCTTCTGTTCAATTCTATCAAGTACTCGACAGATCTTCCTCTTTTGTCTTTCCTCCTTGGGGCTTTTTTTTTTTTTATTATTCATTTGAACTAATTTTTCTTCCAATATTGGCTAACCTCTCGTTTCATAAGTATGAATTGTAAAGCCAACCATCTATTAATGACAGAAATATTCAACGTGTAATTGTTAAAAGCATGCATTATTATTATGTTCACAAGAGTCGAATTTTGTTGACATGATAGCATCACTAACATACTTTTTTATAGATAGATATAATAATTAATTTTATGTTAATTTTTAAGATTTTTTCAAAGTAAAGATTAATCCATTGTTTGGTCAATTTCTTTTTTAGTATTTTAAGGTCCGTCTAAAAATTGTTATTTTCATAAATTATTAGATTGTTTTTCTCCCTCTTTTTAGCATATTAATGGTTATTATATTTTGTTTGGGTCATCATTGGTAGTTTTATTATTAGAAATTATGGAATAAGTATATGCAATCCTCTTAGATAATACCCGTTGATATTCTCATTAGTATTCCTTTTTTTTCTTTTTCTTTTTTAAATAATACCACATATCACCAAAAAAAATTTACCCATTTGTTAAGGTATTATTATTATTTTAATATCTTATCAGGTGATTTTATTAATAAAAATTATAATATTTTCATGATAATTTAATATATTTTTTAAATATTTAGTATTATTTTTTTTATTCGACGGCTAACTTACGCAGCAGTTATCAGATTTTTCATTGGGCCGAAAAAGGATCTCGGTCCAGGCCCACATGCGACGTCTTAAGACTGGTAACGACAAGTCTCAACCCTCGTTGCCAAGTCGTAATTTCGAAATTACCCAAAACTATGTGGGCTCCGTATTCAGTGCTGCCACCACTGCGACCATTCTTCCCAGTCAGGACCACCTGCAACGCCGCCACACCACCATTTCTTCTTACCGTCTCAGCCCAATCCTGGCAGCCCCCTCGCGGCAGTCCTTCCTCCATTCCCCACAACACGAACCAACCCCAGATAAGGAAACAAGAAGAGGAAGACCCAAAGCGCAAACAACAAACAGCAGGGCTAAGTGGATTAGACGTGCTTTGGGCTATGCAGAGGGCAGCTGCCGAGAAAAGCAAAGGTAGCGGTACCAAGAAGAAGAAAGAGAAGGGAATTATCCTCTACCAGCACCCACAGGGAAGAGGATGCTGTGGACTATGGTAACGTTAGACCTTTGTGTATAAAGGGCGATTGGGGTGTCAGATTGGAGCAGTTGGAGAAGCGTCTCAAGGATCTTTCTGAGACAAAGTGAAGAGCTTTTTTTTTTTTTTTGCCTCAAAATCTGTTATAGACAATTTTTTCTTTTCTATTTTTTAAATATATTTTTAGGGCTGCGTACGCAATATTACGTTGATTTTGGATGAAGGAGTTGGATTGGCTTGTAATTTTTTTGTTTGGAAAAATTTTATAATTAATATTCCTTTCATTTCATATATTATCTAACAAGTACGAAGTATACAGAGTCAGTGTGGAAGGTAATTGAATTCAAACCTGACAGCAGAATTTTCGTTTGTATACATATTTGGAAACAATGGGGAAGACTATTTTTGTTTTCTGATGATTTTGTGGTGATTTCTGGTTCGCCATTTTGGTGCTTGGGTGAACAGCTAAAAAGGGTTGTTCATCAGGCATGGCTGCTTGTGTCCTACTTTGTGAATTGTGTAATTGAAATTCCAAAACATTTAAACACGTTTCTTTGCGTATTGACCTGGAAATCAGTCATCCGGTCGAATTATAAATAAATTTAACTTTAGAGTCGCTCGGCCAGTTCGCTTTCTTCTCTCTGCACTTCCTTGTAGCTAGGCATTAAACAATCCACTCAATGCAGTACTGAATTGCAGCAGCTGTGGAGTTAAAAGACCAACTTTCCACTTGCATTACTCTTCAGGCACCGCAGTGTTTGCCATGTTTTGAAAGATTGGACGTCAATTGGGATCCTATTAGTATCAGGCGATCCTTTTGTGGCTGCTGTTATTAACAGCCCTAAGCACATAATTTCAATTTTCGAAGGATGACTACCCCACTTAGAGACTCCAGTTCGTGGTTTGTGTTAGTTTTGCGTCAGAAGACGAAAATTGGCAATAACCAGCTCTTAACCAGAATGCGATCAGGAATTTAACGAAACAGAAACAGCTACGGGCTGTTCACAAGTTTGAACATTGGCGTATACAGTAATAGAAGAGAGCTTTTGATTCCTGATGAGTGCAATAACACTTCCAATAAAAGAAACAGCAACATTTCCAAATTACTCTACTTCCAACCAAGTCCTCTAGCATAATATTCTTTAGCAACTTCACAGTCCTATTTCCAGCGTTCCTTTTTCTTCCTTTAATAAATAAAACTCTGGTTTTTGGAAACTGAGAGGCAACGAAAGGGAGGTGGATGAAAGCTTTGTTATTGCCCACCATAACAAGTCAATCCCACTACAATGTCTCTTGATTTCCTGAAGAACTACAAACGTCTCTACAACTCAAGAACTAATAAGGCCGGTATCTCCTGCCACGATGACCATCATCTCCGCTACTTCCAGCCCTCCCAGGCCCACTAGTACCATTGGTCCGGTCAACTCTCCTAGGGCGAGGCTGAGGTATCTGTACTCCAGGCTGCTGACTACATAATTCCAAAACAACACAACTGGTGAAAATCCACACTACACAGGACTAATCATACTGAAGAAGTACTAGAGACTCACAGTACATAGCCAATCCGACCATCTGGAAGGACCATAGGAACCATATGCATCCCTGCTGGCATTGGACCCCTACCATATATTACTGGCTGTTCACACATGCAAGTTCACAGGATAAACTTAGACCATTAAAAACTGTTTGTCAAACAAGCCAAAAGATATCGATTAACATACCTGCTGAAAATTGGCCGCAACACCAAATCCAGTACCCAATGCTCCATATGGATTCCCAGCAGCAAAGCCACCATATGCAGGATAAGGAACATGGCTGGGTTGAACCCCAGCACTGTAAGGATAAGCACCATCAGGTTTTTTATCTGTCTGAGGCTTGGCAAGAACAACTTCCAAGACTTGGCCTGCAATTACAATACATTAAGAATGTTAACTGAGGAGTAACAACATATTTGACATGCAACATAGCAGAAAAATGAGATTTCGAGTCGCTTGTCTGGCTGTGGACTGAACAGTTGATGCTCTTCATTGCCTCTTCCATCAAAGTCAATCAGAAAACACAGAGTTTCAAACACGGAAACATCAGCATTATACATAAGTTCCAAACTACAAAAATTAACAAGGAAATGTAGAGGCTAAATCTCCATGTGCAATGGGCTGGGATCTCCCATTTGTCAGGTGAAAATGGAGGCACCACCCAAAACACAAGACTTGGTGAAAGCCCTACCAAAAAGGTATTGATAAATGGTACAATCAACCTCTGAATGTCAAATTCATCTGATTTTGTGCTAGTTATCACATATCAATTAATTATCAAATGGATTTGTACCCAATCATTCAGACCATACGTAGAACTAAACCTCTAGGGAACAGGTGTAACAGGTGTGCCGCCTTTTAACCCTCCAAACAATCAAAACTAATAGCCATCATCAAACCATGAAACCGAATTTATAACTAAGAAGAATTTCCATGGAGAAACTATGACAGCAGCACATTTTTTGTATTAAAAATTATGACAAGTAGTGTTGCATCTACCAGCTGTTTCTGGAATAATGATATCTGAAGAAACTTATGAATGTAAGTTCTAACAGCTATGCACCCTGATCCACATGCATTATGTTGATCAACAGAAATTACCTTCCATTTCATATCTCTCGGTATCTTTAACTGCTCTCAATGCACTTGATCTTTCAGCATAATGGATAAACCCAAAATCCCGTTTTCCTGCTTTTCCAGGAGGCATAACAACTTTTGTCACCTCCCCATGGCGCTGGAATAGTTCCTTCAGCTTATCAGTGGAAGTATTCTCAGGTATGTTTCACATACAAAGCCTTAACCTAGATATCCAACAGAACATGTACACTATAAGTATAACTTATGACTAACAATTACTCTGCAGTCAAGGAAAACAAAAATAACTCACATGTTTAGTCAACAAAAGAGGGAGAAGAATTAATTTAATTTCCTTCAATATGTAAACACTAATGTTTGATTCATCATTCAAACTCCAGGAAACCTAAAGATATAACATAAGACTCAATGCCTGATAGTTAAAATAGAAGGTAGTTGAATGAAAGAGGCTCAACTAATAAGCTGTCAGAGTGTTGGAAGACTTTTTTTTCCCTTCATTTTCTTTCTATCTAATGAAATTTTCTTGTAACCTCGTTTGACATTTGTGAAGGGTAGAATGGCCATGGTACTGACAATAGCAGAGAAGAATTTATGTAAATTTACAAAAAAGAAAAAGAAAAAAGAGAGGTGCAGAGTAGAGAAGGAATTATATGAATCATTTCACTATTGGCATTTTACTGCAAACAGATTCCCCCATGAAAATATTGACAAATTTAAAATAAGCAAGCCTCAAAATTTTCAACTGATTTTGCTAAATACCTGTGCAGCAGCAGCAGACTGATCAGGAGTGCCCTTTGGGTCAGCCCAGCTGACAGTTGGGGTATTGCCATCCAACTTAAAGTTTGCGCCTAACATCTTTTGCCTTGAATTATCAGCGCAGGCATAATTGTAGTACAATATGAAAGCAAAGCCACGATTACGGCTCGGATTTTGAGGATCCTGTAATCCACAGAAGAAATATAGTCACAAGATAAATACCACCAGTCGTCCAGAATGGTAAAAAAAGTCACTATTGAGATCAAAATTTCACCTTGATGAGCTCAATGACTTCAACCCCAGGACCAACTTCCTCAATAACTTTTCTAAATTCGTCCTCTGTCCAACTCTTTGGAACATTACCAATAAATAGCCTGTTTTTAGTTTCAGATACCGAGCACCTTAAGGTTTTCCCCTGCATTAATGGTAGAGGGATTTTGAATTCATATAAAAAACCAAAAAATGTAATGGAATCATAAAACAAAGTCCTTATTACCTCGAATTCTTTACTGTGAAGATCTTGAATGGCCTTTTGGGCGGCCTCCTTTGATTTGAATTGTACAAAGGCAAAGCCTTTGCTTTCACCAGTGTCCTTATCCTTCACCAACCTTATCTACGGCAAAATCTAACATTAAATAGATGCCAAAAAATAAGAGAAGGGGTTGCATTTCAAAAGTTCCAACAGACACAGATACCACCTCAAAAATGTCGCCTATTGGTTCACAGAGATCCCTCAGATCATCTTCTGTTGCATCCTTTGGAAGTCCACCAATGAAAACTTCTGATCCATGAGGAGGAAGTGCAAGAAGTCGAGCATGCTTCTCCTTTTCCTCTTCATTGGCAGAACCAGATAGCTCCTGTTCATCTTCCACAGGTTCAGGTTCAGCGTGATTTTGATCCATTTCTGGTGATTTATCGTTCTGACTACCACCCGCCTTTGAGTCATTGTAGTCCTCTTCATCATTTTCTTCCCCATGTGCATCGCCACCTTCATCTTCTCCATCCTCATCTAGTTGATCCTCAACATCTTCATCAATCTCTTCCATATAATTATCTTCCTCAAGATCCACCCTATCCTCAACTTCGGTGCCCTCTACCATTCTGATTCAGGCCCCAGAACTTACCACACAGTAACTGCAGTTGAATGGCCCCTAAAGCAACTGCAAGCTTAATTAATCAGCGAGCATGTAAATGGAAAGCTAAAATCCCACAAGGAACAAGTAAAGACGAAAACGACAGCAGGAGTAACGGTAACAATGGATTGGAAACCCTAGATATGGAGAGACAGACGGACAGACAGACACAGAACGAGAGAGATGGACCAATGAATCTATAGATAGACTACAGCAGTAGCAGGTTTCTAATAAAACCCATTAAAACCCTAATTCCAGAATTGAATGAGCTGAAATTGACTCCCCTCCAAAACGAGTCCATCACCAGTGAAAGGGGGAAAAATAAAAAAAGATTTAGAGCACGGAAAGCCAATTTACATGGCGAAACATCAGAAAATTAAAGGAGAAATAATAAAGTGGAAATTTAGCGTACCAGGGAGAGTGTGTGTTTTTTAAAGGTATTTGGTTGGTCTGAGTAGTTTTGCTTTCTGCGCGTATGTGTTTTCCCCTGGAATGTCTAGACTACCCTCGGAACGAAAATCTGCGCGTGTCATTGGCCGACCGTGTCTTGCTTACCTCGGCTACATTCTTCGTAAGTCAGAGGGTTGCACAATGGGCCTTCCCCATTTGGTCTAAGCCAGATTTTTCGGGTCTTGGGCCTTGAGTTCCCTATCACAATGGATCGCGGAACAATTTGGGACTGAGCAGGAAGGTGGGGAACAAAATGAATTGCGTCTCGTTGATTCAAAGCACGATGCCTGAACACTTGGCATAACAGAAGGGGTCGAAGAACTGTGCATCAGATTGTTGTTCATCAACAGAAACAGGCATTTGAGATAGAAAATCTATCACTCACTCCACTTAACCATCATCTTTGGTTCACCATTCAAGCACCAGCATGAGCAACTTCATCATTAAAGATCGTTGGGAATAATCTATCCCATCACATTTCTTCTTGTCTTTTCTTTTAAGGCTGATACAGACCTTTCCCCTGACCCAAGGTGTGTGAGAACCCTGTATACTCGGTACGGCCTTTTGTCTTTTCATTAAGGTCCATGATACAGCTTCTCCCTTCTCCATATGCCATTGCAGGGCAATAAGTTTCCAAAGGAATTTGCAGAGCAACTGTTGAAGGGGGCACATCAGTACAACGGGTATAACTTGATCTTGGTCGACATTCCATCCAAAAGCATGGCCTATGTCTGCAACAGGCTGAGAGGTGACACCATTGTCGTTGCAGAGGTTCCTTCTAGCATTCATGTGCTTTCAAATGCAAAGATTGACTCTCCCGGGCACAAGGCAAAATTACTAGTTCACTACATCATGTTTGTTTACACCAAACTTCCTTAAAACGGCTCTATTTCCCAACTGTTCAATCATGCCTTTTTCTTGTGTAGACACGGCGCTTAAGACTGAAGTTTAAGAAATTGCTTGATCAATATAGTTACAGGGAAGTGCCTGCCAGAGAGATGCTAAAAAATCTAATGACAGGCACGGTTAAAGATGACAAAAGCACATTGCCTGGGATTTGCTCTCTTGACCGGGAATACAATCTCAGCTCCATACTCGCTGGAGTGGACGCCCCAATGATAAACATCTCGAACAAATAATTTTTCAATTGCAGAAGCAGTTTTCTCTCGTTCTGTCCATGGTGTACTTATTTTCTGATGATACTTTCAGGGCCTTTTATGGTACAAGGAGCAGCGCTGCATCAACGGTGGGAGAAAGCGGAGAAGTATGCTTTTAGGAAACTTTTGTTGAAAATGGCGAGCGGAAGGAGCAGACTCTGAATGACAGTATTCAGAAGCCGCAGAAGATAAAACTAACAAAAGTTGTCGCTGTTAATCAATAAGCTGCAGAAGATATAACAAGTGGTCACTGTAGAACATGTAAACTTATGCCTGGGTAGGAGGGAGAGACAGGCGGCCTACATGGTTGATCAAATCTCTTTCCAGGTACAGGGCAACGTGTAAATGGATCGGTTTGTCAGTCATTTGAAATTAAATGATAAGTAGTGGTTTAAACGACTGGCAGATACAGCAAATGCTAGGTGAGGTAGCATAATTATTTGGAGCCTCTTGATTCTAATTTATAATCATATTGAAGAGAAAAAAAAAAATACACTAACAATTACAAAATAAAAAACTATAAAATTATAATTAAATATAGAATGTGTATAATTTAAAATTATAGTAAATATAATTAACCTTAAACATAAATATTACCAAATATCAATTTGTACCCGTATTAAATAATATAGCACTTGTATATTACTAAGTAAATTTAAATTCTCAAATTTGCAAAATGCTCTGCTTAAGAAGCAATCAAAATAGTTTGAGCTCGATCAATAACCCACCAAAAATTTAAAAAAAAATAAAAATGTGTCAAACTTTCACCACCAGACGGTTATTTCCATGCCATTCCCTCGTTTCCTCCGCCCCTCTTTCCTACTGTTAATAGACGCCCGCGAGCGCCTAATCTTTCCTATTGCTTCCCCGCTCCCACATTCCCGGATTTTCGCTCATTTTTTCTCCCTCCAAGCACCCATTACCACCGTCTTCATATTGGAAGGAGAGTAAAAGGGAAAGCTTAAAATGGCAACAGCTTTCTCTGCCGCCAAATCGACCCAGCCTTTGTCTCTCAATGGAGCCACCACGGGCACCAGATCTCACCAAAGACAGCCTCTTTTTGATTCTCTTAAGACTGCAACTTCCTTTGTTGGATCTACCCGCAAACTCTGCTTCAATGGCATTCCCAAGTTGGCTTGGGCAAATTCCCTCCGTCGATCTGCCGTCGTTGCTGTCTCCGACGTCGTGAAGGAAAAGAAGAAGTCCCAATCCACCCCAAACCTGGTACACAAAGTCTATATCTTTTTTATAATTTTGTGGAAATTGCCAAGCTTTATAATTTTTAACTGTTTTTTTTTTTTTTTTGCATAAGTTAATTGGCTTGTGGCTTTAACTATTCAAATTGGCGCTGTGAGTTTTGGAATTAGAAACTTTTCATTTGCCTATTGGAATTATGCGAGATGAACTGGCCAGAGACGTTCATTATGTTGCTTTTACTTATTTGGTTATTTCTGTACGTAGTTGATTACAAAAGAAGAAGGCTTGGAACTATACGAGGATATGGTGTTGGGCAGAGCATTCGAGGACATGTGCGCCCAGATGTATTACAGGGGCAAAATGTTTGGGTTTGTCCATCTCTACAATGGCCAAGAGGCCGTCTCAACTGGTTTCATCAAGCTTTTAACTAAGGAGGACTTTGTTGTCAGCACTTACCGTGATCACGTCCACGCTTTGAGTAAGGGAGTCTCAGCTCGTGCTGTGATGAGTGAGCTATTTGGCAAGATGACAGGGTGCTGCCGGGGCCAAGGTGGATCCATGCATATGTTCTCAAATGAGCATAATGTGCTTGGCGGGTTTGCATTCATTGGTGAGGGGATTCCAGTGGCAACTGGTGCTGCATTTACCTCGAAGTACCGAAGGGAGGTTTTGAAGGAGCCAACTAGTGATCAAGTGACAATAGCATTTTTTGGAGATGGAACCTGTAACAATGGGCAGTTCTTTGAGTGTCTGAACATGGCAGCATTGTGGAAATTGCCCATTATATTTGTAGTGGAGAATAATTTGTGGGCAATTGGGATGTCACACTTGAGGGCAACCTCGGATCCAGAGATTTGGAAGAAGGGTCCAGCATTTGGGATCCCAGGTGTTCATGTTGATGGAATGGACGTTTTAAAGGTGAGGGAGGTGGCCAAGGAGGCAATTGGAAGGGCTAGGAGAGGAGAAGGGCCAACCTTGGTCGAATGTGAGACATACAGGTTTAGAGGACACTCATTGGCTGACCCCGATGAGCTTCGTGATCCTGGTGAGGATTCATTCTTACCATTAGTGAATATGAATTTCATCTTCTATTATTATTTTTTGGTTAATGTGATGCAATTTTGCGCATTTGGCATTTTAATAGCTGATTTAATCATAACCATATGCCTTCTTGTGACTGTCAATGGTTTTATGTAATTTTGACTTTTTCTAGCGTGACTTTGGATGATATGAATGACAGCATCCTCTTATTAAATGTAGGAATGCTCATCACTGTCATGTTGATACTTTGTTCGCCATGTTTTGCACTCCTTAAAACTTAAAACCTCCACCATTTCTTTCTCAACTATAACGTTCAATACACTTTCATTCTCACCTCCATTAATTGAAGGATCAATGTGGTTGTGGCATTGAGTTCACAAACGTTTCACTCCCTCAATATTTCTGGTATTTTCTTGGCAGCTGAGAAGGCTTGCTATGCTGCTAGAGACCCCATCACAGCCTTAAAGAAGTACATTACTGAGAACTGCCTAGCTAGTGAGGCTGAGTTGAAGGCCATTGAGAAGAAGATGGATGAACTGGTTGAGGAAGCTGTTGAGTTTGCCGATGAGAGCCCTGTTCCACCGCGCAGCCAGCTACTAGATAATGTGTTTGCAGATCCAAAAGGCTTTGGAATTGGACCTGACGGGCATTACAGATGTGAGGATCCCAAGTTCACTGAAGGAACTGCTCAAGTCTAGTTCTCTACCCCAATTTAGAAGCCCATTCATTAACTCATGTTGGCTTATAGGTGGGGGTATGCTCGATTGCAGGTTAGTTATTGCAAGCGATCACTTGTGCCCTTATTTACATGAAATGCTTTTCTCAACGATGTGCTCTTAGGTTGCTGTTGTATTTCAAAATTTGTTTTTGCTCCTATAGTTAATCTCTTTTATTTTGTATATTTTCTAAATGATGAACCATAAAAAGCTCGCTGTCCTTAGCATTGGAAGTTCTCAATAGATAGTGGGTTGACATTTTTGTGTATCTTTAGGTCATATTTAATCAATTTGACTGCATTGTCCATTGAGCTGCATTAGCATGCCTCATGGCTTGCACTTTTTTATTTCCTGAAAGCTAGTCTATAGCTTGTGTCGAGATTTTTGCTTGCTAGCTAGGGGAATTATGGCATCCAGCCGAGTGCCAAACAGTTGACAATCTTTCTCTTCTCCAAAGTCATCCTTGTAACTATATAATTTGCCAACTGCACTAGATTTAGTTGGTTGGGGGAAAAAGCAAGGCGATACCCATTAATGATGGACAATAAATGGGCAGGTATGGAAAACCAGCAGGCTCAACGCTCATCTCAAGCGTCTTAAAGTTAAAGGGGCTTGGGTGGGACATGATAATATCAATAAATCCGCTCATTAAAAAGCCAATGGACAGTTAAGTGGATGATTCAACCGTCCCTATTTGAAGTTTGGTTTGATATGGCCTTGCAAACGGTATAATCACAGAGCAAAATATGATACTGAATGCAGGATTCCTTCCTTTTCCCTTTTTGTTCTTGCTAACATTGCTGTCCGATCTTTGATGCCCATAAAAGTTCCTGTTCTTGTCCACTTGAGCTTTGAGTTTTATGGCTTAACATTGTTACCCAATTAAGGAGCACTCGGGTGGTCTAACCTGGGTTTCTTTACCTTTTTCTGGAAGAGAAAATAGGTCAATTTGCTGGATTTTTTTTTTTTTTTGGTTTTCCTTTTTTCTATGGATAGATATATCTATGCATTGGGCATCGAGGGAAGAAATTGCTGGAATTTATTATTGCATCAACAGATTTACAAAAAGCAGCATATGCTAAGCTTCAAGCAAATGCATCCTGGAAGGTATATATATATATATATATATTCCTCTTCCTATAGAACGTTGAATAAAATTTTGGGGTTGGGCTAAAAGGTTAAACTTTGAACGACAACCACTGTGACAAATTTTCCACATGAACTATTAATTCAACCGTCTTCATTACCGGAGAATGATATTGGAAATCTGGCCGATAAAGAAAGAAACAATTAAGAAAGGTGCATGATGCCTTTTTGTTTCTTATCAACTTTTACACTAACATCCCCTAGCTGTCAATTGTTAAATAATCTAGCATGATTTTCACACTGCTTAAATTTTTATGCAACCAGACAGTGTAGCCTAAGCTGAGAAATAAAGTCAAAAGCGTCTCAATCCGTGAAGAAGATATTACAGTAATGATCACAGCAATTTGGAGGACTAAGAAAACAGCTCGGAGTAGGAGAAGCCAGTGCCTTCTCACTTTGCAATTGAAGGAAGAATGGGGATGACTTCTGCATCACTCTCTACAAGGCGATAAGCCTGTGATATATCTTTAAATTTATAATTAAAGTTTAAACATTTTAAAATTAATTTTAAAATTTAAATTTTCATCGTATATGAACTCTTTTTTTTAATTGTACTTAAAATTAATGCGTAACTAAATCTAATAAAGAAAGACAGTATAAAAATATTTTAAATACAACTTAAAAATATATTTACATGCATATTTTATTATTTTTTATGTATAAAAGATAAATTTTTTTATAAAATTTAAAATAAAAAAAGAAAAATGTAGGAAATCTTTCAAAGTATCCACCGAAACGTAATTTTATATTTTTAGGCATCTTTTGTCAATATTTCCGAATGAAATAGGATTTAAATTTTTTGTTCACTTAATCCGTTTTGGAGTGATTGACCCGATTACCTGGTATCCGTTTCCGTGTCGGATCCCTTTCACTTTCCCACTTACAATTCACAATTCAAGCGAGGTGAGCCGTTGCCCTTCGTCTCTTACCGTTGATGCACCTTATTCAATGGCCACCATTCAGCTAGGGTTTCCCAATATTTGTTATCCCGTCGGTAACAAATTCGCGGCGGTGGCAGCAACTACGGTAATATCAATCCCTCCCTTGTCTTTACGTCCTCCGCCGCCGCCGCCGTACCAATTTCGATTCCCAAAATTTTTCTTTCGTAAAGCCCTTGCTTCTTCCTCTCTGCACCGGCTCTCGAATTCGCCTGTACGGCGGGGTTTCATGATTCCAGCGTACATCGATGCAGAGCCAGTAGTCTCTCGGGAGATTAACGGCTCAGAAAATGCCGACGGCGACGAGGAGGTGGGCGGCGAAGTTGTGAAGCAGGCAGAACCTTGTGAGCTTTACGTGTGTAATCTTCCAAGGAGCTTTGAAATTTCTGATCTGGTGGAGCTGTTTAAGCCTTTTGGGACCGTTATTTCAGCTGAGGTAATGGCCAACGCCTCCACTAATGGTTCAGTTTGTAACTAATGAGTGAGAAATTCGATTGGGCTTTATTATCTTGATATTCAAAAGATTGAAAGAAAATCCGCGTTACAATCATATTCAATTTACACTGCTTGGTGACTCCATTGCAGATTTCCCGGAATCCTGACACTGGCGTGAGTCGAGGATGTGGTTATGTGACAGTGGGTTCAATGAGTTCAGCAAGACATGCAATTGCCACATTGGACGGTTCTGTTGAGTGTGAAACTGGCCATTGCCTTTTTCTCGTTTCTTTGTGCACTTTTTTTCGCTAGTTGGGTGAAATTTTGTTTGCTATTTTGAAGGATATTGCGGGACGGGAAATGAGAGTCAGATTTTCAATTGACGTGAGTTCCAGGAGATTTAACTCTACGACATTGAATTCAGGGCCGGTAAAATTTCTAATCTATGAAAGTCCCTACAAGTTATACGTTGGAAATCTTCACTGGGACTCAACGCCTGAGGATTTGAGGAATCATTTTAGCCATTTTGGGACTGTGGTTAGTGCAAGGCTGTTGTTTGATCGGAAAGCAGGAAAGTTCCGTGCATATGGATTTCTTTCCTTTTCGTCTGCAGCAGAGTGCAATGCAGCACTCTCTTTGGATGGATCAGTTAAGTTGATTACCATTTCTTTTTTAACTTCATTTCCATCCGTTTTCTTTCTTGGTTTTCCATGTTAACTTTAATACCATTCTTGCAGGACCTTCGAGGCAGGGTGCTAGTAGTTAGAAAGTGTTAAAGGTAAAGCCTCTACTGCAATTCTACGTACGTGCAAGCCAGAAAATTTCTTGCGGTTATAGTTTGAAGAAGTGGAATTGCGTAGGCAGAGTCCTATATCGTCCTCGTATAATCGCTGGTCCTGAAGCGCCTGATTTCTGACATGCATATGTGCTTGAAGTCAATTAATGACTCCATTGGTGTGATGGGTCTGGATCCCACCAATAATTAGTACCCAAAACCAGTAATTCTCCACCCCTGTTTTGTATTTCTGTAATAGAGAGAGAGAGTGTGTGTGTCTGATCTTATATGAGGCATTAGTATTACAGGTAGGTGAATCAGATTGTTCTCATGTTAAGATAACTGATGGCAGATTTGTCACCCAACAGATGAATCACTTTATTGGAATGATACACCGATCTGTGTAATACAGTGAAGTTTACAACTCCGGGCAGTCAATGGGTTTAAGTTCATCTTATGTTTATGATTGTCATTGTTCATCCTATCATGAAGGCAAGGCTGCACGTGCTAAATTCTTCCTTTGGATACTGTGAATGTGCGAGTCCCTTCTGACCATTTGACTTGTGTACATGAGATGAGCTCAAGTAGTAAAGGAAACGCGGATTGTCTCCAATTCTGCAATTCGGCATTCTAACCGTACAACAAACCTGCTAGAGCCCAAATATATATATCGAAAAATTCAATGCCATTTTCATTTATGCATTAAATATATTCCTAGCAACTTCCATCCGATGGTTCGCCATTGACATCAATAAACAAGTTACAGTCTACCAATTTCACATATGTGAAAGACGATCTACATTTATCGTGATGAAGTAAATGAAAGGAAGAAAACAAAGAATGAAATGGTCCTAAAAATCTCCAATGCCCCGTCTAAGGGTTGACAAATAAGCCCACTAACAGAGACCACCGCCGTATGAAAACATGGGTAGAGTTGTCTGCATGTGACTTTCTATAGAGCTTCTTGCTGCGAGAGCCTAACGTAGTAGAATGCCTTTTTTGAATAATGATATATAAATGGCATTCAAACTCCCCTTCTTCTAGGTTGGGTCTTTTTGATCAAATACTCCCCCAAGCCAATGCCAGCTTCCACAATTCTGGTGTCTCCCCTTATTTCAACCCTCATAACCTCATCCAACATATCCCCAATTCTTCCCAAGTCGTCCACTTCACAAATTTTAGTAATCATAATCGACCAAGTATCCTTATATGGAGCTTCTCCATGTTTCAGTAATGCCCCCATCACACCACAAGCATCTTCATTCCTGCCAATGTTGCAAAATCCCTTCACCAAAGTATGAGAAATTGAAAAATGTGGAGAAAACCCCTTTGAGAGAAGTTCCTCCAGGTACATCTTTGCGTCGTCAAACATCCCTTGATCACACAGCCCACCCACCAAAGTCCTATAAGAAACCAAGTTGGGCAAGCAGCCATTGGACTCCATATCCTCAAGAACTTTACAAGCATCCATTGCACGCCTTTCCCTACAGAACCCCAATATGACTGTATTGTAGTGAATAATATCAGGATTGCAACCCCTAACCTTCATTCTACAAAGAAGCTTATACGCCTCCCTAAGCTTCTTTTTCCTACACAAACTGTTTAACAGAGTCGTATAGCTCAAAGAATCCGGTACATAACCTTTATTCAACATGTCCTCCAACAAATCGACTGCTCCATTAACCTGACTTTTCCTGCACAACCCCTGCATTAAAATCCGATACGATTCGACATCCGGCACCACATCTCTCTTGAACATTTGATTGAACAGCTTGTACGCAATACTGAGTTCCCATTAGTACAAAATGCACGCATCAAGATGTTGTAAGATCGAGTATTGGGCAGAACGCCATGTCTGTGAGCATCCCTGAAAAGATCAAAAGCGGGCCTGATGTAGTTCCAGTGAACAACCAGAGCTTCAAGAATGCGGTTCAAGTGTTTGGGCAAAGGCTTGCAGTTACACTCAAGCATTGTGTAAAAAGTTCTCAGAGTCTTGTCGGGCAAATTGGCCTCGCCATAGACTTTGATCATGTAAGAGAAAAGAGTAGGGGTTAGTGGGTAGCCCTTGGATTTTAGATCAACCACAAGGTCGTCGATGAGAGAGAAGTACTTGGAGCGGCCAAGTTTGAGGATGAGAACAAGATAGGAAGAATAAGAGTGCTGAAAGTCTGGTTGACGAGAGGCGTAGTCGAAGATTTCTTGGGCAAGGAGAGGATCCGATTGAGAAGCTATGAGTTTCTGGACCCGAGCAGGCGACCCGATTGCGGATTTGGTGTCCGATGGGTCTTTCTCTCGTTGCCGTTTTGCTTGTTGCTGCTTCCGGTGAACTGAAGAGGAGGAAAAGAATACTGTTTGAAGCTGCCGTCGGAGTATGGCCGAACCAATGTAGGTCCCCACAATTTTGGGTGATCGGAGAAATGGCATATGCATCGTCTCTTTCACAGGCAATCCACGCGAGATGGGTCATTGGACTGGCGATGCTGGAATGGGATTATTGGGATGTATTCTGTTCTCGTGGGCACAAAAGATCCATATTCTGTTGACTTTTGGGCTTCCCTTGTCTCTTCTTGAGGTAAATAATACTAAGGTCGTGACCAATTTCCCACCCCCCCCTCCTCCTTTGTTGTTTTTTTTTTTTTTTTGTTAATTAGCTGTATTTGAGACTTTAATTCAATATATGCATCTCTGAAGACAATTTCAGTAATAAGCTACTTCACAATCAATTCTCTGATTATTCATTCTTTTGCAATTGGATCCTCCCAACTGCAGTTCTCAACTCGATGCAACCGGGCAAAGCTCAAAAGGAGATAAACTATAATTCCTACCATGCCAATCATCTAATATTTTATTGCATCATTTATGATGTGGTGGTACGATATAATTGTGCTTTTTAATTGTCAATGCTCTAATTGGATAACAAATCAAAAAAATGACAAAACAAAAGATGAATTAAAAAATATCTAAATTTTTTTAAATATATTAATATATTTTTTAAATAATTAACGTGTAAATTATCTTCTTATGAACTTTGCCTAGTTGCATAAAGTGGAATATTGCAAATGGGAGGATCAAATTGCAAGAGAATAAATAATCAAAGAATTGATTGTAAAGTAACTTATTATTGAAATTGTCTTTAAATATACAGATATTGAATTAAATAACTATATACATTTCATGACTATATTAATGTATGATATAAAGATAGTGATAAGGCATTGAACCCTAATTACACCACAAAATTAGTTTAAAAATGGAGGGTTAAACTTAACCCTTATAAATAGCCCAAAAAATTATTCAAAAATCAATATGAGACACATCATTATCGATCCCTTTAAACATGTCCTTGTGGTAAAGAACCTTTGTACATACGCCCATCAATCCTCTGAGATTTGGCTTTAATACGGGGATTGAACCCTAATTCCACCACAAAAATTAGTTCAAAAATGTAGAATCGACCCAATCCTTATAAACAGTTCAAAAACCTCCTTAGTAACCAATATGAAACACATCAGATAGTTTAATAATCAATAAAAAATTTGTTATTATAAAGTAATCATGAATAAATGTTATTTAAGAAATTATTGTATAAAGTGAAATGATAATTCATGAAGAGTTATGATATAATTCATAAAATTAATAATTATATAAATATTTAAGAATTAATAAAATTAAGCAATATAAAGTTGATATTAATTTTATATTCTATTTTTAATTAAAATATTATTATAATAAAATTATGAAATTATATTGATAGAATATACACTAAAAAGATTGATCAAATCACTTTAATAGTTCTAACATTTTAATAATTGTGATATATAATTAGATGCCAATTTTAATTATGAATATAAATTAATTAAGTAAAAAATTAATTTATCTAAAATTTTAAAATAAATTTAATAAAAAATTAAATATGCATTGATTTGTCCAGAATATTAGGACAAGGACTCAAACCAATTTACCATCCAATTTCATTTTTTAAAAAAGGGTAAAAAGGTATTAGATTTAAAATTCAGTATACAAGAGTTGAAAATTTAAATGGATGTTGATTCAATAACCTATTGAACATAATACGTATAAAAATATTATACACTCCTCTTATAAAATTTAATTGTAGTTAAATTAAGGGAAAAAAGGGTTAATTATAAATAAGATTTAAAATTCAAAACTTATATTATATTGATAAAATTTATATTTATTAATTATTATCTTATACATATTAGTTAGTGTATATATATATAAAGTACACTATTAACATATTAGTTATTATAATTGTAAATCAAGATCAAGATCAAAATCACCTATCCAAAAACGATCCACAACTAACATTTGATTGGGTTTAAGTGAATTTCTCTTAATATTAGTGTTAGTATTAATTAATATGAAACTTAACATTGTGCTAAATCATACTTAAATCAATAAAAAAATATATTTTTTAAAATTATTAATAAGACTATCACTTTATATTTATATTTTGAACAAAGTAATAAAATTAAAAAAATGATTATTTTTATCAAATTAATTGATGCATTATGTAAGATTAAATGTGATATTTCAATTGAATAGTTTAGTAATTTATGTATAATTATTGATGTGAGGAATATATTTTTGCTAATGAAAATAAAATTTTTTTACCATCCAAATAAAATTACTCTTTATTGTTGATGAGAATAAGCAAGGAGTTTGGATTTAACAATAATTGAGATCAGTATTCTAAAAATTATAGAGAGGCAAAGGAGTATTACATAAAAGAAACAATAATGATAAAGAGAGGTGGAATGATGTGCAGATCATATTTATTTTTAATAAACTTACATACGAGCTATTAAGTAAAAAATAAGAGTTCACTTATTTATAAAGTATAAAAAAGTGTTCAATAAAATAAATTTTATTGATACAGAGAGTGTTAATGTAGACATCAAACAAAGAATTGTGAGAAACTATAATGGGTATAAAATTCAAAATGAACTCATATAATAATAATAGACACAAAAAGGGTCATATTCTAAGACCCAACGGGGCTAATCCAACTCTTATCAACAGTAATTGAATTATTTCGTAGTTGGTCATCAGTTTTCTCAAAACGCTAGGCTTGTTTGGGTGTATTTCGATATGCTTGTTTAATAATAATATTATGTTATTAGGTAATCCCAATGACCACGCAACATAACTTCCAACTAAGAATTCATTTTGTTTTTTATTTTCTTTTCCCCAAATAAAAGTGGTTCAAAAAATAATAATATATATATATAATGGGCGGTGCTCCATAATTGATCGTTTCACGATCAACCATGTCCAAATATTTAATTCAACAACTGGTTGGCGAATAATGAACGCAACAAGCAAAGGGCATGATACCCTTGGCCTCCAATCAAGAAGAGGCGCTGGTCGGAGGTCAAAATATCTTTATATAAAAAAAAGAAAAAATCATTTGTCCGGCGACGAAGCTAAATCCACGTTCTGTTCTTAACCATAAATTGTTGGGTCTACCAGAGATCCACGTGTCGCGTAGCCCGCCATGGGATCCCACGCCGTGGTTTCGCAAAGCTTACGTGGCAGACCTAGTCCAAAAAATATCTTCTCCAACAATGCCATAAGTTTCCAACACGTGTCCACACATGGACCCCACCTGCGGGGACGATCATCACCACGTCGTGTTCATTCCGCCCCCCTCACCCGAAGGAAATCAATAACAGTGGCCGATATTGCGCCACGTCACCCCCGCTAAACAGAGGAACAATGGCGGCCCACCTCCTGATCGACCCCAGATAGGAGAGAGAAAGCCCCCTTCCCTCTCTCTAAAAAAGAAGATATTTTTAGCGTTGCTCGCGGTCGAGGCGGTTTATTGATGTCTCACTCTTCCCGTCTTTCTCTGATACGACAATTTAGCGGACTTTGAGATATTTTTTCTCGTGGAGGATGAGGTTAATTTCACCGTTATTTTATTCACACACCGATCTCTCTCTGTCTCTCTGCTTCTTCTACTTCTGCTGCTAGTGTTTTGGATCCGCCTATTTTTCTGTTCTCTTTCTTTCTTTTTTTGATCTTCTGAAAATATACATATAGCGTGTTTGAGAATGGGTGAAGTGGTGGTGAGCAGCGAAGAGCGGATGGTGGCGACGGAGGAGGAGGAGAAAGTGACGGAGAAAGTCAGGGAGAATAAGGACGGCTCGAAGGAGTTTGTTAGGTGGGAGAACCTGTTTCCGAGTATGGCGCTTCGCGTCCTGTTGGTTGAGGCCGATGATTCCACGCGCCAAATTATATCGGCGCTGCTACGGAAATGCAGTTACAGAGGTACAGTTTACTTTTTTTTTTTTTTTTTGGGTGGGTTTATGGACCATGATCATGTCTTGTCTTTCATTTTGATTCATTTCTTGTTCTTGCCAACGTTAAATATTTTAGACTGTCAGGATGGCCGTTTTGCTTTTGCTTTTGATTTATTTTTCTTGTTCCTTTTTGGTTGAGCTAAAATGGTAGTTTAGATTGGTTGTTTGCATTATTTTTCTTGATTTGGTTCTGCCCCATCGTTATTTATTTATTTATTTATTTCAAGAATTGGTGGTGTTGGATAGTTTATTACCTCAATTTTGACAATAAAATTACGCCTATAATTAATGGTAATATTGTTATTTCTTTATTTGATAGTAAATTTTATTAATATAATTATCATCATTATGAGAGAATCAGTATTTTATTGTAAAGGAAAGAAAAATTATTTATTTGAAATGAGTATGTGGAGTCTATAGCTTCTTTTGTTTAGACAATTGGACTCAATCACCAGTTGCATGCATCCGAACCAGCAATTTCTGCATTAAAGTAAAATCGTCTATCCAGAAGATGCATCTACGGTGCCCAATGTATGGTATCTATCATTTAAAACTTCTTCCCCCCCCCCCCCCCCGAACCCAAAGTTTTAGGGAGGAAATTCAAATTGAATCCATAATCACAATAATCCTTCATTTGTTCTGTACATATGATTATTTGAGTAAAGGAGATCCCAATCCACTTATGTAGCTTGTTACTAACATACTTGCTCCATTTCTAATCTAATCTAATTAGGATGTCGTCACTTCTTAATGGTTGTTAGGAGAATGATTGAGAGAGTTAATTATTCTAAATCACTTTCATGTTGATTGAGCACCATTAAAAGTATCATATATGCCTCTGGATTTCCAACTTCAATACAAGCACCATGCTCTGCAACTTTTTTTCTTTTTCTTGGCAATATGAGGTGTTTGGACATTTAACTTTATTTATTCTGTACAATATTGCCAATTTTTTTCTGATATGTTCTTGTCTGAACATCTACTTCCTCTGTTCTTTCTCCAATCAGTTGCTGCTGTTGCTGATGGACTAATGGCATGGGAGACCCTGAAGGGCAGACCCCATAGTATAGATCTCATATTAACAGAAGTGGAATTGCCGTCAATTTCGGGATATGCTCTTCTTACATTGGTCATGGAACATGACATTTGCAAAAATATTCCAGTCATAAGTATGTCCTTCAGCAAAATCTTTCATGTCACCTTTAGTGCCCTGATCTTCATTTGCATACAGAACTAAAGAGTGCCTTTCTCTTGTCATTATCATTCAGTGATGTCTTCAGATGATTCACTTAGCATGGTATTGAAGTGCATGTTGAAAGGTGCTGCAGACTTTCTCATTAAGCCTGTCAGGAGAAATGAGTTAAGGAACATATGGCAGCATGTCTGGAGAAGGCAAAATGTATGTTTTACTCTAAAGATTCTCTTTAATGTGAAATTTGGTTTCTTAATCTCTTTGTGCAACAGCTTAGTGCTAAAATACAATTTTCTCCCCTCCTCTTCTTTTCTTCCATGTAATTCTTTATCAGCCACCTGCTGGACATATTCCACCGAATTCATACGATGTACAACGTAAAATTGAAGCCACTGCTCAAAACAATGCTGCAAGTGATCAGTCAAGTGATTGTGCAACTTTGACACAGAAGAACAAGGAATACAGTGAAAAGGAGAGTTATGACCAAGTAAGTTGAGCGTGTGATATTGTTGAGTATGTAAATTCCATTCTTATGAGGTCATGGTAGTTGATAACAAATGTAATTCTCCCATATATTGGCTCATCTGGATGTGACATTGATAGCAAAGAAATAATTGATCAAGCATGTCTTATGGTTTGACTCTTTTTGGCCCATTGATTACTCACTCTGTATGTTGTTCTAGACATGTCCTTGATTTGTAAGAAATTCATGTGGCTCCACACTAGTAGAGTGAGGAAAACCTACATTTCCTGATTGCATTTGCTCCATGATGTTTAATGTGAAAACTGCATTTTTCCCCAATTACATGCAAGGTTAGATCCTTACTTGGAGCTGAGACAGTGCTCACATGTGCAGGGACTTTCTCGGTTGAAGTGTAGAAGTGCTTCAAATGTGGGCAACACCAAAAGGGAGAACTATGAAAAGCATGTAAAATTGGATAAAGAATCTGTTGATTCTGAGCATAAAGCTGGTGGTATGTCATCACATCTTATCTTTTACATTTTCTTCTCTCCTTCATCAAGAGTCGATGGAAGTTTTGTTCTTCTTCCTTGCTTATTGATTAAATCTGACCCCATGTTGGCTGCAGAAAGGTCAAACAAATTGGGAGCACCCTGCAATGGAGCTTACAACTCAAATGCTTTGAAACTGGGAGAGGAACCTAGCTTTGCTCAAACAGTAACACAGGTGGAAAGGTTGAGAACAGAAAGAGACACGGGAAATACTCATATCACTCACTGCAATGACAGTGAACCATCCGAACATTCTGCCAGTGCAATTGACTTGATTAGTACATTCAATAATAGTTCGAAGTGCACTTATGGACACTCTGGTTTGAATGTTGGCACAAACAAGTTTGAATTCGGCCCCCCACTGGAACTTTCGCTCAGAAGGTTTTATCCCACTAGCTCAAATGGAAAGGGGGTTGATGAGAAGTATTCGTTAAACCGTTCTAATGCCTCAGCCTTTTCATGGTGAGTTGCTGTAGCCTCATAATTCTATTGCTTGCAAGAACAACTTTCAGTTTTTTTTAGGGACAAGCTCTTATACAGGGGTATTATTTTCACTTGTATACAATTCTCATTAACAAACCCATCTCCAACATGATTGGATGCAAGTTTCTCTGTGTGCTCCCATTTAATCATGGGATCATGTCCAATTTACCATGTTTGTTGGAGGAAATAAAAGGGTAGCCTTGTGCTAATATTCGGCATATTTCTGATCAATTATTATGTCATTTCTGCAGGTATAATAGCAAGACATTGCAACCCTTTTTTCCAATGTCAGCTGGTGATAATTTGGGACTTAATAAAGATGCCAGTATATCTCCAGAGCTGTCTTCTAGTAACCTCTCTCAAAATAGCAGTGGTGTTTCTCAGTCCCATGGTGCCCCATTGAGTGGTAATCAAGAAATTATGACCACCCTGCTCATTGGTCAATCTGGGCAAGGTGAAATAATGTATCCAAGCCCTCAGCTAGGGCTTATACCTGTCCCAGTCCCAGGTGCAAGGCTCGAGAATATTCCTACTGGATATGGTCATGTTTTCCCTTCCACATATTATACACAATCAGGTTTACCTGCTGCATTGAGTCCTAAACAGGCTGGCAAGCGAGAACATTCTCCATTTCCTACAAATACATCAATTCATTCTAATCAGGAAATTCATGATTCGGAGCATAATTACAGGCAGTCTGATGAAACTATCAACAATATTGTTGACCAAAATGACTTTGAACCTGCCAAGAAATTCAAACATGGTTCACCTGCTGCTGGTCAAAGTGCTAGCAGTAGCTTATGTGATGGCATTGAAAATCATAATAGCAGCAGTACACCTGGAAGCTTATGTAGTAGAAATGATGGAAATGCCACTTTTGCTGCGCCAACCAAGAGGACCGTTGCTCTAGACAGCTCGAATGATGGATGTTCCTTTATCCATGATGGATTCAAAGACATGGATTCTCATCGCCTTAGCTGTAGGGAAGCAGCTTTAATAAAATTCCGATTGAAGCGGAAAGATCGATGCTATGAGAAAAAGGTATAATGTGATAGATGCAAAACCTGTGATATTGGGCTATGCATTACATATAGATGATAGTGTGCCCCATGTCCCTAAATGTGCGGTGAGGACTCTATCATTAGATTTTTCAGCTGCCTATGTTGCTGTTGCTAATCAAAACTAGCCCAAATTGTTCTTTGTGGTCACCATTCTTCAGCTTAGGATGTGATGTTCACTGTTCTGGTTGTCCATTATGACAATTCTGTGCTAATTTTTATGTCCATAGGTTCGATACCATAGCCGGAAAAGACTGGCAGAGCAGCGTCCTCGAGTGAAAGGACAATTTGTTCGACAAGTACAATCTGATGCCTTGGTTGACTGATCAGTTCTCATCTGGTTGTCACCATCCACTGCCACTGCCTGAAGCTTCCAGAAATGATGGTATGATAGATGATTAGAGATCAAAAGTGGTTGGCGAGCTTTTAAGAGTCTATATGGGTATTGACGGTTGCTTTTGATCTTCTGCAAAAAGGCAAAACTCTTTTATCTATTTGCTTGGTCAGGTGATGATTGGCAGTAATTAGGATGGTTGCATTTTAGGGTGATTTGCATCAGTAGTTTTAAAGCGTGTTTGTCTTCGGTTTGGCTTGAGTAGTCTTATTCTAGTTGATTACTCTGTTCAGCATCTTTTTGGCGTCTCTTGACAAGAAATGTGCTAACTTGTAATTGTGTCGCCCCTGTTGTACATAGATCCACTTAAGGTGGAAATGTTCTCGTGTAGGAAAAACTCTGTTCAAAAGGCAACCTCACCGGTTTGGAATGGTTAATATTTCGTCTCCTTTGTTACCTTATGATATGAGATTTCATGTTGGTTATTGAGCGTCTTACACATCTCCATCCGAAGTGCCTGTTCCCTCTGTCAAATGTTTACTTGCCTTGGTTGTTTTGCTTTTGTCGTCGTCGGACGAGGGACGTCGTTTACTATTTAACATCAAGTAAAGTTGAAACTGAACTCATGTAGTACACTGGGAATCGGTTATGAAAGTGACTCCAAATATTCATATTCATCAAAGCGGTCGAAACGATAATACTATTGAGACGTCCAAGTACGGCTCATTGATCTAACCGTAGCAAGGCCTAGTTTTGCACTGGTTGGACCTGTCGAGGGACCGCCCTGTAAAGAAGAAGCACTCGTGGGGTAGCTTTGCATATTTTATCAAAACCTATCGCTAAATGTGAAAGCCAAGTCAGCCAGTGCATAAGCATAGAAATGCTGAACTCCTAGTTATAGCTTTTGTTGTTCATCGAGAGCGATGGTCTTATGTTTTGCGGCCCATTATGCCGCACGAATAACAGGCCTAAATTTAAGTTGTTTTTCTTTTCAATAGAATTAAAATTTTGAATTTTAATTTATTTAATTACAATTTAATATATATTATAATTTTTAAAATCGATGTTGATAATTTTTAGATATAGATATATATATAATAATTTATAAGAATTAAAAATATTAATCATAAATTATTATTTTTTTGTTTTTAGAGAGAAACAAAATATTTTTAAATTTAATTTTTTCTTCAAAAAACAAAAATTATTCATAATTTAATTTTTAAAATTTTCTTTTTTTTTTCAAAAATTACTCTTAAGTTTATTTTTCATTTAAAAAATAAATAAAATTATATTACTTAATAAATATAATATATCTACGGATTATTATACTATAATACTAGTTATTGTATATAATTCATTTGCCGATTTGCTCAGGCAGCTAGTTCATGATTTTCTAGGGCATTTCTCTTTCCGCATCTCTTTTTGTTTTTTTTTTCTCTAAATTTTAATTTAATACACTAAAAAAATAAAACAAGTTAATTAAATATTATAAATAAAAAACCAAAAAATTGAAATAAAAATTAATTCAAATAAAAAATTATATAATTTTAAATAATATATTTATTATTCTGAAAAAAAAACGGCCTAACAAGTACTTATTTTCTACGTTTTTTCTAACTCCTTTCTTTTCTTTCTACCTTTCGGCAATGCTTTCCCACTTGTATGCAAGCTAAAAATTGCAAAAGTGAAAAAAAGAAAGTTGTCCGTTGATCCATATCAAACAAGAAAAAGGTCACTTTAGTTCAAAGTGACCAACCATCCATTCTTTATTCCCGTCCTCCTTCCTTCCATCAACTCCACGGATTCTTCTTCTCTCTCTCTCTCTCTCTGTGTTTGTGTATAAACATAAAAAGACTGAAATATTATATAGTATTGTAGAAGGAGCTCCATCTTATTCTCACCCGGAGACCGAAATGAAAGAAGAGCAGCAACAACTGATCGCAAAGGCAAACACATGGCATCAACGTCCAAAGTCGACGCACGTCGTGCTTTTTGTACAATCATAACCATCCTTCTTCTTTTGGCGGGTCTGGCTACTCTCATAGTCTGGTTGATTTACCGACCGCACAAACCCCAGTTTACTGTAGTCGGCGCTGCAATTTATGACCTGAACACCACATTTCCGCCCTTCATCTCCACCTCCATGCAATTCACTCTCGTCGCCAGAAACCCCAACAAAAGGGTCTCGATCGTTTATGACCAACTGACGGCTTATGTTTCGTACAAGAACCAAGAGATAACACCGTTGATGGTGTTGCCGCCGCTTTACCAGCAGACCAAGAGCACGGTGGCGTTGTCCCCGGTGCTGGGTGGGAGTGGGGTGCCTGTGGGGCTGGAGGTGGCGAATGGTCTGGCAATGGATGAGGCGTACGGTGTGGTGGCAATAAGGGTGGTGCTGATGGGAAGGTTGAGGTGGAAGGCCGGGGCTATAAAGACCGGGAGATATGGGGTTAGTGTCAAGTGTGATATTTGGGTAGGTTTGAAGAAGGGTTTTGTAGGACAGGTGCCTTTGCTCGGCTCTCCACCGTGTAAGGTTGATATATGAAAGTGTGATTAAATCCCTACACGGTCTTAAATTAAGCAGCCGAATATGTAAGCTTTGTCTAGATTTTCTCTTATCAGGTTTTTTCTTTCTTTTTGTCTTTTTTTTTTCATGGAATTATTTGTAAGCGCTAATGGCTGATTAAATGAAAGTGCAGAGTTGATATATATGTGTGTGTGTGTGTGTTCTGCTCCAATGCGTAAGATGAATTTGTTAACAACAGTAACAGTGGAAAGGATTAATGAGGAAAACCTCCCTCTTCTTCTTTCCTCCTTTGCTCCCATGTCTTTGCCTCACAAGCGTCCCTTTTTTTTTTTTTTTAAACTGTTTTTCCATCAGTTCTCTTGGGGGGAGCCAGTCGGTTTACCGTGATGTTAGCCCTCCGGACGTCTTAACAAACGAGAGCTCCAAGACACGCACTCATCCATTATCGAGTTCTTAACTTTAGCAGAAAGTAAAAGAAGCATCAACAATAATAATTTAATGATACAAAAATTACCCTAATTTGTGATGCAGCGATAAAGAACAGGTCAACAGTAAAGCATTCAATTCTACGTTAAGGTTTAATGAAGCTAAAACGAATGGTCACGAAATTTGTTATTTAAACAAGAAAGAAAGAAAGATAAACACAAAATAGATGTTAATTTTTTGTAATTATTAGTTATAGTTGGTTATACATATTTTCAGTGCATTTCTAATAGATTTTTGTTTTTTGTTATATATATATATTAGGGATCGAACTAAAAAGCAGAAAAGTAATCCTGTAATAAATTATCTTTCGAAGAAATCATAATAATTAATTTTTTTTTTTATTTTTAAGAACTCAGATTTTAATATTAAAAAATATATTAAACTTATAAAAATCATTTTATTACATATTTTACGACTTAATTGATCTTTTAATGCGCAGATGTCATCGTCTTGTCTTATTGATCCAAAGTCTACAAACAATGTGAAAGACTCAACTAGGGCATCTTTTGCTTTTTTTTTTTTTTTGGGGGGGGGGGGGGGGTTTATCGGCTCTCGACTTGCAGCTGAGATTCTCGAATTCCTCAAAGGGCGTGCAAGTGGAATGGATGCGCGAGGCATCGGATTCATACCCTTTTTTTTTTTTTAACTTCCACTCCTTTAAAATTATAATTGTACTGAAGGTAACCTCAAAAAAAAAAAAAAAAACCCGGAATCCATGGTTGGACTCTGTAAATCAATCTTTCTTGTACATAGAGCCCGTCATTGTTGTGAAAATTCGAAACCTACCAGGCACCACCAATTCGAAAAGCTCGGACCAAACCACCAAGGTGGGGAATCCTGGAAAGACAGCATTGAAGAACAACGCCAGACAAAGCAGTGGGGGGAGGGGCTGAGGGGGTGGGGTGCACGAGGCACCCATAATCAATCAGAGAATAATTTCTCCTTTAAACAAATATTCTTCATGTAATCTGATACCATATATATATATTAAGATACAATGCAAATGCAACATCGATCGAGTGATATAGCTAATGTCACGGCCTGTTTTATTGAATTTTTAGTCAAATAAAACTCAATTAGGTCAGCTCCGTTGAAATTATGAAATTTGAAAACCAAAATAGAGATTGAGATTGGGCCATGACTGTCCTTCGAACTGGGCTCTCCATTTTCTTGCCCCTTGATCAACCCCCCCGGGCCGACCCGAGTGGTTTTTGAAGTTGAACGTGTGAACTTATACTTCAGCAACACCAGCCGCACAACACAACGTAATTTCTTTTGAACGATGCCACGAAAATCGATTACTAATACGGCAACCCAACTTTTTCCAATGCATTATAGCTCAATTACCGTTAGATAATTATATAAAAAATTATAAAATTTATATTAATATAAAAATGCACACAATGCTAATTAAAAACTATATTCATACAAATAATAAAATATTAAGATACTCAAGTTTTTTTAATATTATATCACAGCTATTTCTAATAAATATGACTTACTATTCAAATTCTCTTCAAACAATAATTTTTAATATGTAATGAATCTAAATTAATTTTAACATCTTTTTAATTATTCAATTTTGTAGTAATTTGTGATATCTTTATTAACTTGACAAAACCCCTTATATTTTAATGAATTGTTTTTTCAAATCTGTACTTCAATTTCATTGTCTTTAAAATTAAAATAAAAAATCGCTTTCACTTAAAATTTCTGTGACATCACTCTTGCATTATTTATTTGTTTATCTACCTATTTTGATGGAATTGCTTATGCTTTTTGGGGTTTTTTTTTTTTTTTTTTTGGGTACGTTACGTGCTTTGTTTTTTTCTCCTTAAATTTTATTAATTAAAGTCACTTAAAATTCAAATTCGAGGCCTTTTGGAGCTTCAAAAAATGATTGCGGTGTTCATTATCATTTTCCTCAAACTCATTCATTGCATGTTGCTTTTTGTCCAATCACTTCCGACTCCTCTTTGCTGTCTCTTCACTCTTGAGTGAGCCATTCTTGATTGACAATAATAATCCGTGTTTTGTCCACACTTTGTCTATACGACTTATTCTGCCAACCTTGTCAGTGAAATGGGCCCACAAAACTCATGATTCCATTAATGCCCTCAATTCCTCGCCCTCCACTTCAATTTAAAATATAAAAATTTAATGTAAACTTAATTTGGAATCAATTTTTATAAATTTAGATTGAATTTGTACAAGAACATGCTTTAGGAACTCCAAAAATCTTGAACCTAAACGAATAACGAATGCAATTAATAAAATAACGAAGTGCGTGAAATTTTTTTATTTTCTTTTCTTTTATTAAATTCACTTTTTAAATTATTACAATAAAAATTTACTGTGTTAAAACAGACGGATGCTTGATCCTTCAGTCAAAAAATAAATAAATGAAGCGAGAGTTGGAGCACCAGACCTTGTAGTGAAAGTGGATCCAAAAAGGGCGACATAATGACAATATATTTAGGTAAGACACACAGAATCTAATGAACTTCGGTGGGCAAGAGAGCTCTGTTTTTAACATAACATTCAAAGAATGTGACGGCGAGGTGGAAGCCATGGCTGTTGTGTCCAACTCTCCTCGTCATTAAACAGTAACAGTCTTCGTTCTGCCTCTCCACGCCATTGGAAGAGGGACGTCAAGCACTCACTTCAACAATCTGTGTGTTGGTAATGACTTTCTGACCCCACGGAGTCTCCATAACCGAATTTCTCTTTTTTCTTTTTTTTTTTTTTTTTTTGACTGTGAAATCATGGGGTGGGCGGGGGGAAGGACACGGAGACTTGCAAGGACAAATCCCGGTTAGTAGGAGAGGGCAGGCTGAAGTAAACATTAGAATATTTTGGTGTGCTATAGAATCTTATGAATCACGCGCAGCACATGTGCTGACAAACAAAATAAATATATAAATTATATATATAATAAGTGTTATTATATTAATTATGTCAGTGTACATAATATTTCCGTCGGTCGAGATAGCGATAATATGGTTATTTTAAACATTAATTTTGATTAGTTTATATTCGAGATAAGTGTTCAAAAAATTTAAAATTTTCAATCATTTTTGTAATTAAATTGTAATTAAAAAAATAAATTAATCTTAAACTTTTAATTTTTATTATATATATACCAATTCTTTTTAGACATTAATTAATTAAATTATTAAAAATTGTAAGAAAATTTTAAAATATGTCTCATAAATATAATTATTAATACATTTTGTTAAATTTACTCATTTTTTTTACATATAAAAAGAAAATTGTTTTAAAAACTTTTCTGTTTTTTTAATCCAAACTCATAAAAATTTTAAAACTTTTATCTTTTAAATATGAGATAAAAGAGAAAATTCTAGTAAGATATTGTTGTAAATATATGTGTATATTTTTTTAAGACATATTTTGAGAGGACATCCATAAAATTAAATGACGTAACTAATTTTTGTTTAAAAATAAATTTATATAAAAAAGAAATTTTAAAGTTTAAAATTGGTTTTAAAATTCAAAATTTTAATTGTACTTTTTTTTCTTCTTTTTATTTTTTGGAGGCTTGTCCTATTTTTGACCTATATTGGGTCAAGATTGATACCAGCCGGCGTACGTCTCCTGGGAAAAATAGAGAGACAGCGATAGACAGCGCGAAGCACTTCAAACAAAAGGCTGCTATGGTGGCTGTCGTTGGAACCAATATTAGTATAATCCCGTGTCCATTTTTTTATTGGATTCTTTCAGTCCCCCATTTCTTCCTAAAGTTTTATTAATCCCTGATATATATATTATTTTATTTTAAAATTTTTTTTGTGGTTTCGTCTTTGTTTTTTGGTCTCTCTCTCTTTTTTTTTTTTTTTTTTGGGAACTTTTGGGAAATGATTGGAGGCTAGATTGAAAACAGCGTATGACCCTCTATTCTTTGGTTTTGCGTTTCGCCGGTTGTAGTATATCCGGCATGATCGTTTTCTTTCCCATCAAAAGGGGATTGAATAAAGAGATTTATATATATAAGTGCTTAAGTATTATGTAATGTAATTGATCTATTCCCTCATGAGACCACCCCAAGTCTAAATGGGTGTTATCTTCTTTTTGTTGATCTTGCGGTAGTTGATTTGTATCCGCAACCTCCGTGGTTCTTCGTAGGTGCACGATTCCTGGTTATATTTGTTTATAAGAAATTTCCTTTTCATTGCGATATTTGTTGATTTTGCTTTTTGTTTTTTACTTTTGGGACTCCTCAGCCAATTTGAGTTCAACTTCCTTAAAAGATAAACCTTTTCCATTAGCTTATTATCTCAATTCTTTAATTGCGTGTCCAAGTACTATCTTGGAATATTGTTGGCGTCAGGATTCCCTTGGTTTTGATGTTATGTGTGTTTTTGGGCTGCAGTGACTCTGATATCTGATGTTGATTCGGATTGTTTTGTTTACTAATTCCTGTTTTTGGAATGATTATGTTGATTGTTGTCTCCCTGCTCAATTGGAATTTGAGGGGGATAGTGGGAAACTATTTTGTTTAAAGCATATTTCTCATCAGTGAAACTTTTTGCATCTGGCAGAAGCGGTACTCTCATTTAATTAGAGGGAACAGACCTGCAAACTTTTTTCAGATCTACCCGTAAGTGGGGTGATTTTTATGCCCTTTTGTCTGCTAATGTTGTCTCTTAAGCTTTTCTGCTAGATGATTCACTACATGGATGCTTCCGTCCACCTTTTTCTGTGTTTACGGTGGCAGTTTGCTGTCATAGGCATTTGCTTTATGCAGCGTGTTGGGGAGTCATGATTTTCTCTCCTTGCTGGATTTAAGTAAAAGAGTTGGAAGTTGTCACTATATTATTCTACCCTCCATGGGTAGGGGGCAACTACTTCTTGTTATTCAGTTTTATGGGCAACCACCTCTGGAGACTTTCCATGGATCAAGGAAGTTTTATTATCTTTTCCTTTCATTCACCTGAACTTAGTTCCTATGTTGGTTAATAGAACTGCAGATTCTTTGTTCTGATCAGGAATACTCCATGAAAGACAGAACGGACGGTTCACTAGCTTTAAATTGCAGTGTTGATTTCTGAGTTTTTCCAAAATTGACTTTGGTTTTGTTTTTCTTCTATTATCACTGTGCAACTCCTCTTTATATCCTCAGAATGGTCCGCTAAATTGCTGGGTCTTTTGCGGATTGAGAATGGCGCCTTCCATTTTTTTTTTCTGCATAAATGAGGATATTGATGTCCATGTAGTACCAAGCATTGATGTTGGGCAGCGCAACCTGTAGACATGTACTATTATAATTATTTTAATACTCATGGAGTCGTTGCTGTGAATTTCCAGATGGAATCGCAAAGTCCTCAACATGGGCAGATTATTGAGATAAATGTTGATCTTCCTGAAGGGGAAACGGCCATTGGAGTAAGCAAAGTATGCGGTGAAACACCATGTGGGTTCTCGGATGCTGGAACTCTTCGCAAGGATGCGAAAGAACGAGCAGCTTCTATGCGCAAGCTCTTGATTGCTGTGGTTCTTTGTGTAATCTTTATGAGTGTGGAAGTAGCCGGCGGAATTAAAGCCAACAGTCTAGCAATATTGACTGATGCGGCACATTTGCTGTCAGATGTTGCAGGATTTGCTATTTCCTTGTTCTCTTTGTGGGCTTCTGGCTGGGAAGCCACACCCCGCCAGTCATATGGGTTTTTCAGGGTTGAAATTCTTGGTGCGTTGGTTTCCATACAACTCATATGGTTGCTTGCAGGGATTTTAGTATATGAAGCTATTGCTAGGCTCATTGATGGTACAAGCAAGGTGGACGGTTTCCTAATGTTTATAGTTGCTGCATTTGGTCTGGTTGTGAATGTCATCATGGCACTTTTGTTGGGTCATGATCATGGGCATGGGCATGGCCATCATGATCACGATGATGGGACTGGCCACAACCATGGAATGAAAATTGATGCTCATCATCATGATCATCACGATCATGGGGAGGAACACTCAAAAGATGAGCACCATCACCATGAGGACCACGCAAGTGATGAGCACGGTCATGCCCACAAAGAACTTTCTAAGCCATTGCTGGATAAGGATAAGAATGTGCGCAAAAAAAGGCGTCAAAACATAAATGTACAAGGAGCATATCTCCATGTTCTTGGAGATTCCATTCAGAGTATTGGGGTCATGATTGGAGGGGCTATCATATGGTATAAGCCAAAGTGGAAGATAGTTGATCTGATTTGTACCCTAATTTTTTCAGTGATAGTCTTGGGCACAACGTTCAAGATGCGAAGCATACTTGAAGTCTTGATGGAGAGCACACCAAGGGAAATAGATGCTAGAAAGCTCGAAACAGGGCTGTTGGAGATGGAGGAAGTAGTTGCTATTCATGAGCTACACATATGGGCCATTACAGTGGGGAAGGTCCTCTTGGCTTGTCATGTTAAAATCAGGCCAGAAGCAAATGCAGACATGGTGCTGGATAATGTGATAAACTACATCAGAAGGGAGTACAACATTAGCCATGTCACTATCCAGATAGAGCGCTAGTGGAGTGCAAGCCTTGCATCTAGAAGTCCCAATTATGAATTTATATCATCTTTTTTTTTTTTTTTCCTTTTCTTTTCGTTTTATGGTTTCATATGGACGGGAATGTATATCATCTTTGTGGCTGTAGCTTTTGAATTTTGAGCTTAATGTCTGATAAGGGAATCGGACAGGGATGATGCTATCTTAAATTGGCACATCATTGCTCCTTTTTATTGCCTATGCGACTTATAAATTTCATGTTTACATGGTCTCAAGTTTATAAATCATTCATTTTCCATCGTTTACCATGTAAAAGTTACCTTTGGAAACGGCTGAGAGATTGAGAAAGGCAACTACATCTCCTACAGCCGCAGGCATACACCAACTGGAGTCGTGAGTTGGGGTCTACACCTATAATTTTCAAGCTTCACTGGCATCACATGAGGTAGGCATCAAGCTTGTCTCTTGTCTAGGAAGAACCCTCTTTGGTTAAACCACAGCTGGGAGAATGACGTTGAGAAGTCGGGGCGCTAGTATGATAGGAAGGTAAGGCAATCCGAGTCAATTGGTATGACACTATGGTTAATGAAAGTAAAATACTAGGGAGGAATTACCGGAATGTGGTGATTCTCCACCTTTTAAGATGGGATCAATCGGCCAGGAGATTTAAGTTGGAAACTTGGCAGTTTTATTGAGAATGAAAATGTTTCTGGCTGTGTGGCTAAAAGTTGTATACAAGTTTGGTAAGAGCAAAATGAATGCCATGGCTCCAAAGGATAATGTTCATAGACTAAAAAGCAAAGGTGGTGTCTTCAAATAATGGGACTTTATGGATTAAATTCGTCTTCTTTCTGGACTTTGCCTTCCTGGAATCTCTTGTTACTTTCATGTGCTGTGCGAAGCACCAAAGGACATTATGCCACCACGTATGAGAAGATAATCTAGAAAGATTTTTTAGGAAAACAAAAATGAATGCCTACCAGGACAGGATTGAAGAAGCCAAGGAAATGGCTGACCTTGGCATGGAAGATCTGAGTGCAATCTCAGGGATAACTTATATGGGGCTGTCTTTGTTAGGCTTGGACATATCGTGCGACTTGGCACCTTGATTTTTCAGGTAATCGACCCGACCCGACCCGGCCATTTGATTTGTGAAGCTGTAAAGGCCGTTTAATCGCCTACGAATATCCATGTTCCTTTATCTCTCTTTCTGTTTTTTTTTTTAATGCCCCTTTTTTGTGAGGAATGCAACATACATTTCATTTCAACTTTATGAGATAAGGGTGGTGAAGCTCAAATTACTTGACGGTAATTACACTTTGTGTAAGTCTAAAATGACATAAGTAATAATAATAAGAATATATTTAATAATTTGATTCACTTAAAAAATAAATTAAATTAATTTACTTTTATAAAAAAATAAAATATGTTTAAAATTTTAAAAAGATGTACGGTTGAAGATAATAAATTATTGTATTAAAAATGTATAATGAGTATAAATAATAATAACATGCGTCTCAATGTATAATAATGAAACACTAATTTTAAAAGGAAATTATAAATCGTGATTTGTGTATTTTATTTAATCAATTATATATAAGAGATATAATTTAAAAAAAAAAAACGTATTCAAACAATTACCGTTGTTGACAGAACAGAAGGTGTGGGGGGGGGGTGGGGAACCTGAAATATGTACTGTCCAGTGCAAAGAGGGCAGGGTAGATTCCCGCTTGGAGTGGAGACAAAGTTCCCTCCCGACGCACATTTAATGTAAAACATGTCCGCGGACGGGGAAACCGACCCCACGATGGATGAAAAAGATGAAAACTCCTCTCTCTCGGTCAATTGCCCAAACCACCCGAGGAAATTGCCAAAGCTTAGCAATGACTACGTCATACGAACGCTTCTCAATTGTAATTATCTAAACGGAATTGACAGACTTGCAGGAACTAGCAAAAAGACTGCATCAATACCTCGAAATAAAGGGAGCTGAAAAAGACCAAAAAAAAAAAAAAAAAAAGAAAAGAAAGAGGAGAGCTGTAAACTTGAAATCCTATAATGCGGCGATGTACTAGGCATGCTAATAATGGGTGGGAAAATTCATTATTACTTCTTTATTTTTTAGATAACAAATCAAGTATTAATTGGGTTACGAAAAGATTTGACATAATTATTTTTCCTTTTTTTTGTGCTCACATACATATTTTACCTAATTGGTGAAATTAGCGTTTTAAAAATTAAATCAAACTCATTAATTAAGCAGTCAAATTATTAATTTAATTTGATCTTAAAAATTATATAAAAATTAAATTAGTGAAAATTAGAAGCACTTGTTAAAATATTAGTTTGGTTTGTTGTCCGACCAATATTCACTTTATACGTTGAAAATTATGAAACTTTATTTAAATGATAATTAAATTTAATTATTATTATAAATAAAGTTTCATAATTTTTACTCTTTGTGAAAAATATTTAAATTTAACTACTAAAATTAAAAATTAATATATATTAAATTAATTTTACTCTTTGTGAAAAATATTTAAATTTAACTACTAAAATAATTTTTAATAAAAATATATAATATGTAATTATTTTTAATTAGTTTTATAAATATATATCTATTATTAAATACTAATTCAATCAATTTAAAATTTAAGCGAACCAGTGAAATTAGTAAAATCTTAAAACTTTTTTAATCTTTTTAGATCAATGACCGGTGCGATTTTCAAAAATTCAGAGTTTTCAATTTTAGAAACAACTTTAGTATTAATAAATTATATCTCATTAATTATAATTTTTATATATTACTTATAATCATCAATGCTACAAACGGTCGCGATTGTGTAGATAGGTGGGCCACCTGGGATAATTAGTCTAGCCAATGAAAATATTGAGAAAGGCGAGAGTGGAAAACATAGAAGAATAATAATAATAAAAGAGAACATGTGAGTGGGACCGAGTTTTTGGGGAAATTGGAAAGACATATCTATCATCGGACGGGGTGACACGGTTCATTGGATCACTTTCCAAAGCCTTCCCTGAGGAGTCCCCTCCTGCTGCTGGACAAAACTGCCACCGCCAATAAATAACGCTTTGGGAGGAGGGGAACTTCGGTATTGTACTGTATTGTATTGTATACCAGCCGACTCTCTCAGCAACTCTGCCCAAAGGTTTCCCTTCAAACTTATATCAGTCCTCTCTCTGTCTCTCTTGCCAGAATCCCCCCCCCCCCATCTGTGTCCTGATTTCATTTTCTTGACCGCTTGTTAATTCTATTTTCACCCACCTCTCTCTCTTTCTCTCTGTTTTGTTTTTTTTTTTTTTTTTTTAGAGCGCTTCTTGAAGACTTTTAGTATGATGCCGTTTCATTTAAGAGTATCTATCTTCGGCATCCGAGACAAAGGAATACATGGTGCTTTGTACGGGTCTCTCCTTCTGCTCCTTGGATGTTGCATTTATTACTAGAGAGTTGGTGACATGTATGGCAAATTGGCAATGGAATGTTAGTAACCGGTAGAGAGAGAGAGAGAGAGAGAGAGAGAGAGAGAGAGAATTTAAGGATTTCTTGCAATTACTGTTGGCGTCTAATGGAGAGACTTCAAGGACACATTAATCGTTGTGTATGTTAGCTCATTTTGGTACCCCATTTCCTTTTCCACCCTCTCCTTCCTGAAATTCCTTTTCTACAATCAAGAAGTGGAGTGCGTTTAATTCTCCCCAGTTGTTGCATTCAATGCATTGTGTTGCTTTTCTAAAAATGCTTACATCTGCTATATGCTTCTTTTCCTCTTCAAATTCTATCCTGATTCTGCTTTTGTCCTCTGTTTACAACTATTGAGACTGAAATTACTGACCCCCCCCCCCCAATTCCAACCCATCAAGGCATTTTTTCCTCGTTTCATTTTCTAACTTTCTTTTACTGAATGTTTGTTTTTATTTCAGTACTTTGGGGATCATTTGGATGTCGAACCTTTTGAAAAAGGGCTTGTGAACCCAAGTTTGAGAATTGAAGGAGAAGATTCTCAGTATTCAACAACAAGCCTGGAAGACACAGTGCCTTTTCTTCAAATGCTTCAAAGTGCTGAAACCCCATCATTTTTCCACTTCAAAGGGCCGAACTTTCAGACACTCTTGAAATTCCAACACCTTAAAAAGCCATGGGACATGGGCACTTACATGGCCGAGACAGAGACCCAAGTTCAATCTCTGGAGCTGGAAAGTTGTGTCACCCACGACACCGTTGATATCTATTTACCAGCTAAATCTGAAACCAAAGGCCTTCAAAACCCACATTCAAATTATTCTTCCTGCCTTGAAGGCGCAAGTTCAGAGCCTGCAAGAGAACCACCAAATTCTGCTGAAATTGAATTACCTTGTTGCAAAGAAGGCAATTCAGATTCTTCAATTCGATGCATTTGTGCACAAACAATGCTTAATGAAGAGATCCATTTGCTTAAGACTTCACCAACAGTCGTAAGAGAACGAAGGAAGCGAAAACGGACGAGGACAGGCAAGAACAAGGAAGAAGCAGAGAGCAGGCGGATGACCCACATTGCTGTGGAACGCAACCGCCGCCGCCAAATGAATGACTATCTCAACTCCCTCCGCTCTCTCATGCCCCCCTACTACGTGCAGAGTGTAAGTTTCCATTTTCATTTTCTAATATAATTCATGGTCTATCCCACTTTCAAGAACTTCAATTTTTTAAGTTCTGTGCAGATACAATTCCCACTCTTTTCGTTAACTCAATCTTTGTCCTTTATAAGTTTTCAAAATGGTGTTTGCTCAAGTTCTTTGTTTGTTTTGGGGGGTGTCGAGAAGGGCGACCAAGCTTCCATCATAGGAGGAGCAATAGACTTCGTGAAGGAACTAGAGCAGCTTCTACATTCTCTTGAAGCACAGAAGAGGATGAGAAAAGTTGAAGACGGTGGGGCCGCGCTAGGAATCTCGTTGGAAGAGTTTTCTCCGTCTCGGTTGCCGCTATGTGAAATGCAAAGGAAGGACGGCGGAGATTGTGAAGCACAGCAAAAATTGGCAGCGGTGGAGATAGAGTTGACTGCCGTACAGAACCATGTAAATTTGAAGGTTCGGTGTGAAAGGAGGCCTGGCCAGTTGTTGAGGGCCATCGTTGCACTGGAGGATCTTAGGCTTACTGTTTTGCACCTTACTATTACTTCTTCTCACACAACAGTTCTTTACTCTTTCAATCTCAAGGTAACTTGCCTCTGCCCCCTCCTATTTTACTTTTTTATTTATTTTTAATTATTATTATTAACTATTTGGTTAAACATTTTTGCTTTATTCTTTGTCTTCAATTTTCAACTTTTTTCAATTAATTCCCCCTAACCCCAATGTCACAATAAATAGATTTCTGATCCTTTTGTGATTGGTGGATACAATTTGGTGTGGCAATGACAGATAGAAGATGATTGTAAGGTTGGATCAGCGGATGAGGTAGCAGCAGCTGTTCATAAAATATTCAACATCATCAGCGGTTGCTGATGGCCTGGCGGTCCACGACATACGACGAGGCCATTAACGGATGCAGCAACTGACTTTTATACTTTTGTTAAAAAGAAGAAGAGAAAATATAAATGGACTGCTGAGAATTGTGGGCGAGGACAGTGGCAGCACCGCTATTATCTCCATATACCAAAAAAAAAGAAAGAAAGAAAGAAAGAAACTGTTTTCTCCATTTTAAAAGCACTTTTGAAACCACAGAGGTTGCCGCGGACGCACAGGCAGTTGATGTTGGCACTTTTGGCACTTTACTTGAGTGTTATAACTTGAAAATAGACGCCTCAAGCCCAATCCGTTGTTTGGTTGTTATCCTATTGTACCCTGGATGTAAAATTTGGATCTTTGGGGGCAGTTGTGGCATTAAGTGGCTGTGGGGTCCTGGAAATGAAGTTACAGATTTTAAGGGGATGCTGGGCAATATCTAATGTGTAATATTTCATGATGACGAATGTCCTCTCTTTTAATATTTTTTTTATCTACACAAAATCTATTTATATTTTGCATGTACTTAATTTTTTTTCTTTCAATATATGAATTTATATTTTTGTACCTTTTTTTCTTGCAAAAATTAAGGACAGAATCAAGAGACAACGGGTGACATGATGACTGGAGGCATTGAGATCAATCCCAGGAAAGGGGAAGTCAAATGGAGAGAGTAACGACGGGCAGGCGCCCCCCCCCCCCCCCCCCCTCCACCACCCCGAGTCTCTCATCAAAGTTGTAATATTGGTCACTGAGACACAGTAGCACTCATTCCCATGTGCACGAGCATCGCAAAGGGTCTGGTCAGTGAGATGTCACCTTCGGCCACCTTTCTCTAGACCCAGTCCCCTTCAATTTTGGTCTTTCGAGTTCTCTTTCTTCCGGTGTTAGTCCCATTCCAATATACCAAAAATCCAGGCTTTTTTTTCAAAAAAAACAAGAAAAGGTTTAATTATCTACGTGAATTCCATCTCGATTGTGCTGATCCTCACCTTTCTTTGTCTCCCATCTTTCCTTTTAACGAGTGAAAACGTTTAAGCTGTACGTGTGAAGTGTGGACGATCAACAATTTTGGGAAACGAACATAAAAAAAAAAAAAAAAAAACAAAGAATAAGTAACGGGTTGCCAGCGTCATTAGCTAGTCAATTACTAGTTATATTTTAATTGAAAAGTTAAAGTGGAGCCAACAGCCTCGGCAACTCCAACCTCAATAACAACAATGGATCCAGAAGGAACATCGGTCTCCCGTTACATTTTGGAATAAGGGACTGTTTTATATGGAAATCTGAGCCAGCTTATCTGGACGAGGCATCATCATTTGGCATAAAAGCCAGACTACATAATATTTTAATCTCGAGTTTCTTCGTTACCAATATTAACAGTGTCTTCATTACTTACTTGTTTTCTTCTCGCTGGACATTATATATATTATAGAAAATGTTTCTCTCTGCATCGTGTAAGAAGTTGACAACATCAATGCGAGGAGGAGGCTGATTTCCCAAGAAAAAAAAGTCTGACAAAAGGAAAAAGAAGGGTTAGGCTAACGAAGAGAATGGAGCAAGCAGCCAAGCAGGTATCTTTTTTCTTTTAAGTTGTTCTCTCTTTTCCGTTTCTTCTTCAGCATCTTTTCCTGACTTTCTCAAAATTTCGAGTTAGAGGCCGTGTCCACGGTGGTCTGATGCGTTTTTTTTTTTTAATTTTAGGAGTCTTCTGTTTGTTTATCTGTTAGCGTTATACGTTATATCTATATATATATATATATATATATATATATGCACAAAAAATAGAAATCTATAATTTATTAACGACTTAAAGAAATCAAGGACAATGGTCTATAATTTATTAATGTATATATGTCAGTCAGGACAAATACTTGTCTCTTACACCTCGCAATGAATCTACAAGGTTAATATTTTTGCCTCCATAAAATAAAAATAGAAAAAAAAAGTTAGTATCACCTAAAAAATAATTCAATAATAATAATAAAATATTATAAATTAATTATATTTGATTTAAATTTATAAATAAATATAATATATGTAATATTTTACTTTCTTATTGTCTTTTAGGTATTATTACTTAGTGATATTTTAAAATAAAATTTATTATCATCATTATTATCATTATTGTTATTATTATTATCACATGTAAGGTCAACGAGCAAAGATTACAAAACTACAATACATGGCATTGTCACTCCTCTTATTTGTCTTATAGAAATATGCCCTTTGCCCATAGCGGTGGTTGGCACAATAGATGTTGTAACTAAACTTGACAATCCCTATTCATCAATATCCACAGCCATTAATCAGGTTGGCTTGACGGTGGGTTAAAGCAACCTCAATTTGCAGCACTTCTAATCCAGTCTCGAGTTCACTTCCAAGATAAATCTATTGATCCCAAACTGCCATGCAATCTGTAACCCTTGATGGATGTCGTATAATTCAGAAATGAATGTCGCGCTTATGCCCACATTCTGGGCAAACCCTCGAAGCCAGGAACCGTAGTGGTCCCGCAGCACTCCTCTTGCCCCCCAATAGACCAGGAGAGCTTTTAGCTGAGCCATTAGCATTGATTTTAATCCAGCTAAAGCATGGTGGTTGCCCCAATCGCTGAGGAACTAGTTTCTAGGTGGGTTTGGACTGCTTTGCTTGATTTTCCCAGGCTAGTGCAAATTGTTGTGCCTACTGTAATAAGGCATTTAAGAAGTCGTGAGGAGCATGGCTTCCTTCAATTCCTTTGTTGTTTCCATCTCACCAAATTCACCGGCAGGTGGTGGCAAACAAGACCCTGCAGTTGCAGCATGAAACTTCCCTATAATTTCTTGTGAATTGTTTCGAATCCATACGTCTTTGGCAATGCTGAAGAATTCCCCCTGTTTTCTGGTGCCACCAAGACTTTCCATACACTTGCTGATACCAGACAGTTGTGGAGTTTTCACACGTAATTCACAAATTAGGCACACATTCGATTGGCTCATCCCGCAACTTCATCTTCCAAATTAGTTAGAAGTCGTACATGACTTACCTGCCACATTAAGCGTCTAATGGGTTCTGGCATAGACAACCTCCACAAGCTTTTTGAGTAAAGTTGCCGGCTTGAGTCTCCACCATCTCTCAGTGCGTTGTAGGCTGATTTTGAAGTGAATTGACCATCAGAAGTGAATGTCTAACTTCTTCAATCCCCAAAGGCACCATTTTCCATCAACTTATGTGCAGCTAACTTGCATAGGATCCACTAGAGAAGCTTCACACTCAGCTAATCCCATTTCCAACATGTCCCTGGTTCCCTGTGCTGATCCACAATAGCTTTTTGCTCAGTCACGTCTATAAGTAATATAAAAAGATCCAGCAAGATTCCCAAACATAGCTATTTTTCTGTTTAGAAAAGACCCACACGCCACTTCAAGCCAAGCTCTAAATAATCTCTAGCCTTTACAAAGCTACGCCAAGCATACGAAGCATTCCTTTTATTATCAACTTCATGGCTCCCTTACACTCTTTACAATACTTTCCATATACTACTCTAGACCATAGGCTTTGAGGTTCTTGAATTAGATGTCACCCAAGTTTAGCCAGAAAGGCTTGGTTGACTTTTTTTTTTTTTTTAAATTCTTTGATACCCACCCCTCCATTCTCTTTTGATTGGCAAACCACCTTCCATTTTACCATAGGTGCCCTCTTTTTCCTCTCTATATCTCCCCATAAGAACCCAAGGATGAGCTTATCATTTTAAGCATAAACCATGACGGGGAGAGCTGTTGTTTGCCTTACATAACTGAGAATGGCAGAGCTAACTAATTTAATAAGAGTGAGCCGCCCAACAAAGGATAGTTATTAAGCCTTCCAACCAACAAGCCTGGACTGCACTCTAGCTAAAATGTCCTCGTAAGTAGCCTAGGTAACTCTTTCAAGCAATGGCATGCCCAAGTATTTACCAAGATCCGTGGTTAGCTTGATCATTGATTCTCAGCTGATTCTCCTAGCCAATCCAACGGATACAATGCTAGATAAGAGAATCCTAGACTTCATAAAGTTTACACTTTGACCAGAAGTTGCACAAAATTTATTCAAATAGGCTTTAATCACCTAAATCTGTTCTATGCTTGTTTCAGCAAAAAGGACTACATCATTTGCGCAAAAAAGGTGAGGCAAGGCTAGGCCATCCTAGCAAAAGAGAGATGAGTTTCCAGAAGCCTTTGTGTACCTAACGCAAAATGAGATGGGCTAGTCATTCAATACAAAACAAAAATATATGGAGAGAGAGGGTCCCTTTGTCTGTGCTCATAAACGGGAGAAAAGTTATCCATTAATTTCCCATTCCACACAAGGTTCATTTTGGTTGAAGTATTACATTCCATAATTAGATTCAAGAAGCCACTAGGCAAGTGTAGCTCCATTAAGGTGCTCTTTATGAACTTCTAATTTAACTTGTCATATGCTTTTTCTAAATCAAGTTTTAGGACCATACCCTATTTTTTTCTCTTCAATATCCTCTCAATGTATGAAGGAGAATCATCTCTTGAAAGAATAACTTCTTCCTGGACCAATTCAGATCAACATAAAGTTGTGTGCAAAGCCATTTTCGTCTCCGTGGCTCCTTCACCTCAAAATGTAAAAAATTTCAAATTTTGCTTAATAAGAGTACTGAACTAGTTCATTTCTTCATAAAGTCCACATGCTGCCACTAAATCCCTAAGAATCCTTTCTAACAACACCTGAAAACCCCATTTCCTTACAGATGTCTGCTGCTTTATAACCACTGATACGCGGCTCAAGCAAAACCACTATAGCGGGATTATGTAATCGAATAAAAAATTAAACAACTTGTAACAAATCATCATTAGTTGTCTCATTACAATTCCAAATTAAACAATTCATAACAAATTAGTAATTAAAAGGGAACATAAACTTGAAGACAAGAATTGTCTTTGACTTCAAAATCCACATCGGACCTCCTCCATTTGATTTCTCTCCTTCACTATCATAAGTGTCTCCACCTCGTTATGTCGAGCTTACTAGAGTCGTACAACTTGTGTCAACTTGCATATACAAGTTGGAATCAGGAGGTTCTGGAGGCAAGCCTTTTCGAGGATTATTGCTTTTAAAACCACATGGGGTGTGTTAGAGCTTTGTTAGCTCCATTTGGTCAGTTTGAAGCTTGCCTGGGTAAAAAGGATTAGGTAATTGGTCATTGTTTTCCTGAACCCCCTTAGTCCTATTCTTAACATTCCCTTGGGTAGACTGCCTACACTGCACACCAGGCCCCATGGTTTGTTTCTCTTTTTCTCTTTGTGGTCTCTCCCGGCCCGCTACATCCATCATCACCTTATGCCCCTCTTTTGTTTTATTATGTTTGCTTCCTTTTCCCTAATGGGTCTCACAACCTCCTTAACACCCCTGGTGCGAAAATCTGCTGATGCACTAAGAATTAAGCTATTAGCTGCTTTTTTATTATCACTCGGCCTACCAACAAAACCTTCTGTAACCACTTCATTATTCTCAAACTGTCCCTGTAACGCAAAAAAGGGTAACCCCCCGCCACCAACCTAGCTAATTTGGCGTTTGTCCTCATCCTCTTCATTCCTTGTACCCATTTGGCTGTTTCTTTGATTTGTCTGGATGTCCTTTTTGCGATTATCTATGGCTCGTACATTGAGTTATTCTCCGGCTCTAGAGCATCGGATTTCGACTGGTGATTGCCACTCCCGCTTGCCCATTCCTCATTATGCTTCTTCCTTTTTGAGGTCACATTTAATGCACATTGAGTGGATACCTTTGTACCCAACCCAATAGAGCCCACCCCAAATCGTGCATTTGGAAAATAGAGGTCTGGGTTAAGTCAACCTTGATACAGTCGAACAAAATTGGCTCGTACAAATCCTTTAGTGGTTGAGTCCACTTGAACAGTTCTTCCCAGCTTATTGGCCAGCCTCCAAAGTCTCCAAAGTGTTGTTGTCCTCAATCGTAAAGCTCAGGATTCCAGCCTAAACAGCTACTGTCTGCACACTAGCCTTATGAATCACAATAGAAATTTGGAACCTACTAGCGGACAGTAAGATTTATGACCGGAGATCATCGAAGGGCCACTATTCAGTGAAAAATGGTAACCCTCCTGGTAATCAAACCAAACCTGAAAAAACTCGTTGCCCAATACAATCAAACTAAGCTTACCCTTCAAACACGACATCTGACTAAGCCGCCAATTTAGGGAAAAGTACTAAAAGTCTCTCACCAAGTAACTTCAATATTAAAGTATTTTTCCAAGGGTCTTGAAGCTCCCTTTTTTCGGTCACCAAAAGGGGAATATCTGGGCAATCAGGAGATCCAAAGTCCTCATTATCAGAAACTAGAACCTTTTCTTCTCGCTCGAACCACCCTTCATCATCCCTGTTGCCACCGCTTAGCCTTGCCCAATTCAAAACCATGTCCATGCAAGAGGTTTTTCATTTACTTTACTCCCCATGGACATCCTGTATCTCGTAGCGTTAGGGGACAACCAGTCTCTCCTTCACAGACTCATCATCAACTGTTGTGGTCTTGACTTTTTATTGCTTCGGACAAGGAGATTAATCTCCTTCGTTGAAAGCTGGTGAGATACATCGACTTCCATGGACACTCTCAAAAGCTGGTGACCTCAAAATAAAATCCATTTGTTATGAATCTTGTTAGCAAATGCAAGAGAATCACTCTTCTCCTCCAACGAATTAATGTATGAATTAGAATATGATATGTTTAGCGTCATGAAAAAATTATTTTAGATCCTTACGCATCCCCCACAATACCAAAGGATAATCAATCCATCGAGGATCCCATTTTCTCATACTTGGATCTCCTTGGTCAACCAAAACTATCATCATTAATTCGTTCCCTTTCTAGATTTTCTCTTTGAGTTTTGATTCTTGCTTTGCTAGTCAAATAGTCAAAAGGAGCCGAGACTGGTGTTTGTGAGGTCCATCGCACTTTAAACTGCCCACGAAAGTTGTGGGCATTCATTGCAATTTGCACACGGACCACGTAGCCGCACACGCTGCCTGAACTGTTCTGCTTTCTGTTGATTGCGGCTTGCTTGGGTGCACAAAATGCGTGTTTGGTTGCATGAAAAAATAATGAGACCTTCTGGGAAGACTCCATGTTTGGGCTTTCGTCTTTCGGCGTGTGGTCTCGTGCTTATCTTCAAATAGTACCATTTAGGAACAGAAATCCTGTCAGGATCCAGGTTTTGTCAAACGACAAAAGTATTTGAGTTGGTGTCAGTGAAGAGTACGAGGCCGAGAGTGAAAAGACATATGGCCATTTTATTTCCAGGCTACTGGCTACCCTCATCAAAAGTTAATGGGCCTCGTGAGGAAATCAATCCCATAACATTTTGGGCCTCTAAAATGCTGCTAGATGTGTCCGAGGGAGACTTCTTCTAATCCGTTCCATAATGCTCGGAATTGAGTAAACATGCGTCCATGTGTACGAAAAAGTCAAAAGGAACCAGCGAGCTCTACCTGATTGGTACCGAATTTATTTCTAAGTAGCTAATTAACCAAAACGAGGGACCTATTAATGATTGAAACGTTTAGAATTTTTAGATTAGATGATTTTTTTGACGTAATATAATAATTTCTGTGACCTCACATTGTATTTTTTTATTTTTTGACAAAAAATCTTAGAATTTCAAAAAATAAAAAACTTTGTGACATTTGAAACTCATATGCCACATTAATTTTGACCCCTCTATGTCTTTTTTTTTTTTTTTTTTTTGTGGCCAAGAATGTTTACCGTTGTTAAATAACGGGGGCAGATATTTTTCAGGTATAAGTACAAAATTGTATGCCTTCATCTATCAATTTTCCGTTTCCGTGAAGACTCTCTGCATTGTGCTTGAATTTACAACTCGGCAAAGCCTCCCCCGGCCCTTCGTAGCTTCCACGTCTCGAGAAAAATAAAATGAAAGAAAGATAACACAAAGAGGGTAATAATTGGCACACAGAAGGGACACCTAGGATCCTTCTATCCAATCATGCACCATAAATTGCCTATCCAACATCCATGTCAGCACTATCTAGATCAAAGGAATGAACGAGTGGTTCTCTGGCTCCAAAGCTTGGAAGAAGAGCAATCTCCCCACATTCCAGATCAAGGCTAACCAAACGCCCCAAAAAAAAAAACACCCAGAAAAATTGCAAAAAAAAAAGAGGGGAAGATTAAAAAATACACTGCAACCCACCATAAGCATAAAGTAACATTTCTGCATTGGAATCTCACGCAGGACAACAGAACAATTTCCTGTAGGGATTCAATATAACCATGGCCTCTGCTTCCTCCACAACCTTATCAGTCTCCTCCTCGTCGACCCTCGTGGATGCCAAGCCTCCTCGCCAATCAGCTGCCGGGTCCCCACAATGTGTGACCCTCCCTAAAGTCCCTCCTGCTCCTCTTCAGCCTCAAAATCGCCCCTGGAAAGCCACCACTAATTGTGAGTTACGATTAAATGAATGCACACGTCGAAGGACGTTTAATTACACAAACAAAAGTAAACATGTAATAAGATGTTCGTTTTCCACAGGTCGAAAGCTAGCTCGCAATGTCATGGCTATGGCAACAGGGGAAACTCCAGCCGAAGTTGCTCCAAATGATTTGGAACTGCCAGATGTTGTCAAGACAGTTACAGAAGCAGTAGGAAATTGCACATTCTGTTATGTAATTAAGTGTGGATGTGGTGGGAATTGACGTGCATTTGTTTTCTTGAGTGAACAGTGGAATAAAGTTGAAGATAAGTATGCATTGACTTCTCTTGGAGTAGCTGCTGTAATTGCACTTTGGGGCTCCACTGGGATGATCACGGTGAGCCTTTCACATTTTTCGTGTTTAAAGTGCACCTTTTGCTTAATAATCTACCTTGATTTTTTTTTCCCCATTTAAAAACATAGGGAATTGGTTAAATTGCGTATGAGACATGGGCATTTTTTGTAACAGGCGATCAACAGGCTCCCTCTTGTTCCTGGGGCTCTTGAGCTTGTCGGCATTGGTTATACAGGAGTAAGTAGTGATTGATTCCCTATCATTTGATGCAGAAGATTCCTACGGTGATAGATTTCCATTATTATTTCCTTTACAAAATTTTGAATTTTTGTCCCCAAGCACAGTAATGAGGACAATGGTATTCGATTCTTTTATGTGAAATTCACAGATCAGCCAAAGAAGAGTCCCATCAATCGTGGGGTTTTCCCAGATTTGACCTTCCAGTGCAGAATGACAAAATTGTAGTCTAGATATATATTGAATGGGCATTAGTTAAAATTGTCTCTGAGTTCTTAATGCATTACCCTTTTTTCTTTGCAGTGGTTTGCATACAAGAACCTCGTTTTCAAACCCGACAGGCAAGATTTTCTTTTTTTCCCCTTGCGCTAGCACAAAAAGTTCGTGCAAATGCATTCAAATTGTGTTTATTCATCAAGAACAGCTTTGCGAAAACAGGAAGCTTACCCCAACGTGCCTTGTCGAATTGCAGGGAAGCTTTGATACAGAAAATAAAAGACACTTACGATAATATAATCGGGAGCAGCTAAAGAAAGCCAATTGTGAATGCTGCTGAAACGAGGCAAAATTTCAGTTTCTGAAGAAGAAATACGATTGCAGCTTTGTGCATGAAGACATAACCAAGCTTGATTTTGTTTTTTCCAAAGTTTCTAACCGGAGTAAGCCATCAGTTTATGTTTTGTCTCGAAGATGCATGTAATTAAGTACTTTTTCTCCCACCGTTAGCACTGTGGTGCCCCACAACGATCACCTTCCTCCTGTGCTGTATGAAAGGCCTGGATCAATAATATCTGCACAACTACTCTACAGATTTTCTTTCATAAAGCAGTGGCCAAAAAGCACAATCTTACGCAGGTTTTATACTGCTGTTGCGACGAGGAAGGGAAAGAGCAAATCGATTTGTCAATTAGGTGATGATATACCTAATCGTTCAGGGTAAAATGAACCAGAGATGCTTGGCTTAAAACTATAAACATATTCTCGATCTTGGATTGGGAAAGCATAAACTTATAGTAATATTGCAACGTCAATCAACCAAAAGCCAAAACTTTTCCGTAGAGATGATGGTGCAAAACCACAGTATTATTACAGAACATTTTTGTAACATGCGAATGGTCCTGCAAATAACTGATATGAAGTTATATTCTTATCGATCTTTTTGGATAATAAATGGTTGTTTCTGAGGAATATTTTTCAATGAAACTCTCAGAATTTTTGAAGTATAAATTTTATTTGAAAAAAAAAATACGAGACATGAATAAATATTAGTGGTAGCATGTTGTTGGCGAATTTTGGAGAGAACGACAGCAAGAAAGCTGGAAAGAGCAAAGTTTCCATCAAAACAGAAGAACAGAAACCAGAGAACCAGAGAGAGAAAACGAGACTGGAGGCCCAAAAGTCAGCCCTCTCTTCATGTGTAATTCCATTTATATGTAAAAACAAATTACAATAAACAAGCACACAAGGGCAAAGAACAATGCTTGAGACCATGCTCTATGTCTTTGACAGTACATTAACCAAATTAACAAGCTATCACTAACTTCTACGGCATTGGTTAGTTTCTTGCTTAGTAATACACTGAGACGGTGTTCCATACTTGCATAGCAAGCTCACAAAAAAGACAACAAAAATCAAGAGCTGGATGGAAGATTACACTTGAACACCGACTTGATGCTGCAGAGTTATTGTGAACTGTCAATGAAAGAAATTCAAAATAGTCATTTGCCTTTAAAAGTTTCAATGTACAGGACCAATCTACACCATTTTCATCACTCATCCTTGGTTTTGTGACATTTTGTGACATTGTATTCCAAGCTTTTTGTGACGAAGTACTACGTTTTGGAAAGGAGAAAGGGATTCTTGTGGGTTGCACAGTAAACAAGTTGCCTTTTATGATGAGAGAAATAATCCCCGTGATAAAGTGTTATAGAATAACATTGGTTCGACTTAAATTTGATATTTTAGACAAGTGAATCCAGTTTATAATAATTAGTATATTGATAAATTTGATGAAAAGAAATATAATAAAATTTTATGTTATAAAGTAAATAAATTTTTAAATTTTATAAACATGAGTGGGTATATTTCAATAAATTACTTTTTAAAGAGATAATGCGTCGTGACATTTTACTCCAAACTTTAGTTATTTTCTTGATGGGGTTGTCTAGGCGGCGCCTGGGTATTCTGCGATGTAATGGCTTGCATTTTTTCCCCCCACAGCCCTTAGTTGTTATCAAGCTTTACAAAGACAAAAAAATAACAAAACGAGAGAGTAGGAGTAGTAGTGGTAGTAGTCTGTTTTGTATTTAAAGGATGGGACGAATTGTACCTCAAGAACTCTGACATCTTTAGATCAAAAGTCATTTGTGACGCCGCCACCTCAACTTTTTGTTCCTAATACAATTAAGTATCCATGCAAAACATTAGTTACGTTAATAATTTTTATTTATTTAGATTCACAGTTGGTTAAAATTACTTAATAATTTTCAAAATTATTAAATTTAAAATGTCAGGACATAATTGTTAAAATTCGATAATTTTTTTTTTAATAAATCTATATGTGAATCCTTATTATTATGAACAAAAAAATTTAAAAATCTTCAAATTTCAATTTGTTTTCATCCTCCTGGATTTTGAGCAATAAAATCTATTAATAAGTTAAAGATTTATCGTCCTTTATGCCATTACTTTCATTATATAATTCTATAATCGATGCAACTTTTTATTGAAAAATTTTGATTTACGCGATTAATTTCTGTCATAGCCATTATTTTTCCTATTTAAGTCCTTCATTGTAATAAGATTTCCCAGCATTTAAAAAGCACAGATGCAACAAAAAGGATTGTTCATCCCCATAAAATCTGATCTCAACTGATGACTTACAGCATTTTTAGAAGTGAAAAATTACAGGCAAATACTGTTAATTATGCAGAGATGGTGCCTCGCTAATGATCAATGGGACATTGAACCGGTGATTGCAATTATAGGCATTACTGAGCATACACAACGTGATTTGGAAAATATATGGCGTAAATTCATGTAGAATCATATTTTTCGGAAACCTCACCACAACTGCAGTTAAAAATTTACTTATCCAAAATAAATATATAATCTTTCCTTTTTGTTTCTCTCTAAAGCATTCTCCTACTGATTTATTATTGACTAGTGATCTCTACTTATTCATTCCCAATTTATTTTAATTTGATTTCCAATAATAATTGATTTAACAAACATAATAATGTATATATTGAGAAACTTTCCTCTTGATCCTAACGCTCAAATTACCATTTAATGAAATTAATAACGTGTCATCAATTTCACTCTCTCCCTTTAACCTCTCACCCCACACAAATTAGCGTGCACCTCACCTTCTAGCTCTCTTTGAGTCCCCACCATGATCTTCACACATCTATTGTTTCCTTCTTATTTTTGTTTCTCTGACCACGATGACACATTTCTCTGCGTCTCCATCCATGGAGGTAAATATAAAAAACTTTGATTCTTTAAGTTGTTTCCGTCTTTCACTGAAAATTGTCTAATTGTGGATCCTATATTCATTTCATCGTCTACCTTGACTCCTCGTTTTGATTCAATGATCTGTTTTGTGTTTTATAGGGTTGTAAAGACTATATATAAAAAATAAAAAAAAAAAACACAAAGAACAAATGAAATAAATATGAGAAATCTGAAAGGTAAATTAAATAGGTTGATTTTCTTTTACCTTGTTTCAATTCAGAAAATATCTTCGAGGGAATGATACAAAAATTATTTAATACTTTTTCGATTTTACATCAAACGGAAGTACTATGCAGGAAATTTTTTCTTTCTACTTCGTAATATGCCCTCTTTTCTCTTAGGTGAAGCAATGCCTATGATTAATCCTCTCTGGACAATAGCAACATGATTACAACGAATTACAAATGAAATGACTAGGAAGGGATTTGCTCGGCTGTATCGGAATGGTTAATGTCGTTTTATTTGATTCTTCCCATGTTGTCAACGAGCATCCCTTTTGTCATATACGAACATTTTATTAGTGGAAATGCTAACTATAAATTAATAATAATAAGTAAATAAACAAATAAATAAAAAATATGTCTTTCCGTCGGTGGGATTTCTACTTGACAAACTTTGGCTTCCCATTAAATAAAATCTCTCTTAATTACAGCATTTTGGGTACTTCAAATTATGCTTTTTGATGTCCATAGCGCATCTCCTATCGAAAGAAATATTGCCCACTCTCCTCAAACCTTCCATCTCCTAAATTTCACAATTATTTGCTCACAAGCGCAATTTTCAAAACAAGGATAAGTTAATTTCTGCGAAATCAGGTGTCAATGCATTAGATTTTAAATTCAAAAGGTATTTGATTGCATTTTGCTTGTCATGAAAAGTTCTGAATGCTTTTAAAAGGTTGCTGTAAAATGTCAAATCTTTTGTAGCAAATTATTATTTGAATTCACGAGGCCTAATTCAAATGAAGAAGATGAACTCAAGTTATAACAGAATTTGACGCGTCAGACATAACCGACGAGCCATTGTGTTCTGTAATGAGAGAAGTAGTAAACATGAGGTAATATTGAAAAAGATTAACTTGGAGCGCACTTGCAAAGCTATGCTGCAAGAACTAACCATAAAGTTGTCGTACTACAGGAAGATGACAAAGACTAGTTGCAAAGAATTATTAAACAGGCAATTAATCAATCAAAACAGGTAGATAGTGGCTTGCAAAGCAGCTGAATACCAGATTCGACCACAAATGACCAACATAACCCTCCCAGGCAGACAGTTTTCGCGAAATTATACTCGAATGCCTGGTAATGTGAGGTCCCAATTGAAGAGTTTGACAGAAAACGACTCTCCTTCCTAACCATGATGGTTTATTCTAATTTTGCGGAGCAGAATCCCATTTTCAGGTTAAAAAATCCCAGCATCTGAGTTCAGTTCAAGTTAAAGCACGTCTCAACTCTTGCTGGTATGCATCCGCTCAAATAACTGGTCCACCAGGATTGCTCTGGACGACAGATTTCAACTTCAGTCATATAGCGGGCATTTGTGCCAATCAAAAAGACCTTTACCTCGACGCACAGCAAACCCTGCATTAGCATTGGTTGGCTTTTCACTTCTACAACAAAGCAAGTTCTGTGTAGTATATGAAGCACACTGCAAGCCAGCACACTTCTCCGTGCAGAACCCAGAGTTTGGGACAGTCACTTGAAATAGATTCATCATTAGCATTAATTCAAAATTCTGACTCCACAACATTTACACGCATTCCAATGTGAAACAACAAATAGGATCTTGATTTAACTCCCTTTCAACCAAGTCATTTTCTTTTTCTTCCTTAAAGTTGTCATCCTCTTGTATTTCCATAATCTAAATTTCTGCCTGTCCCTCAACCAGTCAGAGTAATCCTTTCCCCTTTTGCACTCAATAAAGTCTGATAAATCATCTACATCTGATGATCTTTTGGAGTTTTCTCCTAGTATGCACTTGAGAAAAACCTCGCCATTGCACGTTTCCTCTTTACTTTTTAAAGTGGTATCGAAATCAGTGCTATTCTCAAGAGGATCGTGATGAGAACTTCCCCCTCGATTGTCTTCTTTTGTTTCAGAGGGACACCTATGAGAATGTGTTCTGATATGTCAACAATGGAGAACAAGTCAAGTTATTGGGAGCATCAACACAACAAAAGGAGGGGAAAATGGGATTATTGCTGCCTCAATATATAGCCAGAAGCACCCAAATGCAACTGTATCAAATTAATACTACAATATTCAACCAGAAACAATTCATAAATAGAAATGTTTGAAGGACATAATATATATGAATGCTAGTTCTGCACCTTTGAATTATGACAAAGGTACAAAAAGTTATACTTGAACATCAATGGTTGGAATGGTGACACTTAATGAGCACTTCTTCTAGCCTTTCCAATAAGAAAAATCAAGAAAAAAAATTAGTTTGTGATGCTGAAATTGTAAATGCAATGGTATTTAATTTTTGTTTGAAATTCATTCAAACACAAAAAGGATATGGCTTTGGATAATACACATTAGAAGGGAAAAATTAGTAGCAAATGGATTGCATCAAGTTTTTTTTTTTTTTTTTTAACCTTTCTGGAGAAAAGGCTGATATTTTGTTGTAGGACAAATTAGAAAAAAAAAAAAAACGAAGAATATCTTTTACCTCAAATACATCTCTTGAATCTTTAGGATTTTTGCTAAAACCTTTTGACTAGATTTTTGGACCAACAGGGCCTGCAGAATTATCCAACACTTTCATAGATTAGCAAACCAAGCAAGAGTGTCACTCAGTACACCATGGAGAAAAGAGATCAAAATTTACCTTTTCAACTTCACCAGAAGTTCTCCAGGAAAAGTTTTTCGATCTGGAACCAAAAAGTGCCCATATTGCACTCAAATCACCCGCTTCAGTGACAAGCAAATTTAACAGCACCATCAATGTAAGCAAGCAATCCTTCACCAAAAAATCAAGTCCACTAGCATAACATAATTGCAATAAGCCTGAAAAGTGGAAAAACATCCACTTGGACCCCTTATGCCTTGACATGGACAAAGGCATTGGTTCCCCTAAAAACTTTTGAAAGTGAAGGTTGGTGCTTAACTGTTCAAAACGACCAACTATATTCAGTAAAGCCATGTATTCCTTGCACGAAGTAATGTTTTCCAAGGGTTTCTGAGAACCTAAGAACCCAACATGCTTCATATGCCACATAGCTTGAAACATTGAACTACTCATTAACTTTATTATTGAAGCAAGAAGATAGATGTCCTGGGAGCTTGTTTCCCTTTGTCGGAATAAAAAAGTATCATGATTATCATCAGATGAACTTCCAAGTATTATGCAAGTTAAGATTGACAATATCTCATCCTTGAAGTGTTCATCAAGAACACACAAGCCATCCTTCACATACATAATTGAGGCAGCCACAAGGTCGGACTTTTTTTGAAAGGAGATGCCACTTAAATATGCATTCCATGAATCATTTGACTTAGCAATTAGATGACATAGTTTGTCTCTTGTGGCTGGCTGAAGAAAAGATTCAAAAGTCAGCTGATTACAGGCAAGCAAATATGGCCTGACAGAACAATTACCACCTATAGGGAGATTAAGGACACATGAAATGTGTCTGGTGTACAAGATGACTGATCTTTCAAAAGCTGTTAAGTAGCAATTCATGAGGCTAAGGTCTGGCCCCAGTTTCTCAGGAGGGATGTGAATGCCAATTGCTTCAGAAACCAATACAGCAAGATATGCTTGGAACATCTTAGGAGCACAAAGTATAATAGGGTTGAGAAACAACGATAAGGCAGCTGACACACTCAGTTCAGGAATTCTGAAATCCTCAGCATGGCACCAAAATAATCTGTTGAGGAAATTTTCAAATGCTTGCTCGTCAGAAATGGACAGAATAAAATTAACTGCAATCACCTCCAAGACACTTCCAATATTACCATCCTCAAAGTGGCATGTGAATAGCATTTCATTTTTGGAAGATGCAGAATCAATTAGCGTGAAATAGTCTCTCATCGATTTATGCACCAAAAGTTCATCTGCAAACACCTACATACAATACTTCAACATTAAGCCAGTTTTGGCTGCAAGAGAATTCTCATGAAAAAGCACCTCAAGAAAGAAAACAATAAAAGTTTTCTAAATCATTGAAAAAGCTCAACAAGTAAGTTTCATTCAACAAGAAAAAGAATATGCAACTCAAACTAAATATATTGGTGAAACCCTGGGATTCACAGAATACTTTAGTGAAGCATCAATCAACTTAAGCAAGTACACAAGCAAACATCTTGACCCACTTTGGGCATCCAGAGACTAATGATATGTCTTAACACATTGTTTTATTCATGCCAAAAATAAATACAAACTGATTTATAAAACAAAACTGAATAAAAATCTGTAAAATTTCAAAGACAAGATGGTTGTACTGAGAGTCTAAGACAACCAATGGTCCAACCAAAGAAGTGGATGGTGCCCTTATTGTACACGATCAAGTAAGAATTAGGATCCCACCAAGGCTTAACAAAACAAACAAGCATTCAATCAGCAGAAAGACAAATGGCTATAGGTACAAGATGTCATTTTTAAGTCTTCCTCTAATCTAAAAATGGGAACATGTAAGTTGATGGTTAATAAATAAACAAAGCTATCAGTAAGTGGAAAGGGGAAAGGAGAAAAAGAAAGCTGTAACTCAAACAATGTTAAGTGCACAAACTTATGGTCACTGTTAATATCAGCGTAGTAATGCACATCTACAAAAATACAGTATTTCAGAGGAGTGGTGGACCCAGCAAATGTTTTTCTCATGAAATAAAAAACTAAGCTACAGTATAAGCTCATTAGTTTAATCCAAATAATTATAAATCTCTCTAAACTCGATAGTTCATGATCATTCATGTATAAGATTCCGACATTACCATGTAATAAAGACCATGTTGAGCCCCAATAGAACAAAGCCATTAATAAGACTCAGTATAATGTTCTATGCAGATGAATCCTAGAATTTTTTTTCCAAGGGTGAAAACACAGGAGAATATTTGCATCAGGCCAACAGCAAGTAGAAAAACAAAAAAACAAAAAGCTCGGTAAAAATAAGAATTACCTCAAGCACAGAGTGAAGGAATGAAAAACAAGGATCAGAAGCTTCCCACAAGCGTATTGAAGTAACAAACTCCTCGGTAACGGATGTGGCACAATTGCCACTAACACAAGTATGTTCCCTGGAGACCATCTTCCTAAAAATGATTGAATTTTTCCCATCTCCAAAACCTAACCCAATAGAAATCAACCTGCCAAGTATTGAGCGAAGAACCTGGCATTTTTCCGTCAGAAGACTTTGATCAAGTGCAATGAATACCAAGACGACCAAACAACATCTCAAAATCAATAAAAGTTGGTCGACGGTGGCCCAAATATCTGCCTTCTGGGTACCTTCTCCGAGAGACCCATCGGCAGAAACACCATGTAAAGCAGAGAAAAAGACCCTGAATCTCTCGTCGAGCCCTCCGAACAAAATATCGGAGAGGTCACGAACGTCTTTAGAGTTGAACTTGATACCGGAGTTTGTACCCAATCCCATGTGCGGACAAGCTGATGCGGATGTGGATTGGGATTCACAATAAGACCAACTCGTGGGTCCATTCAAAGACCAGTGGACTAGCAATGCATACAATATTTTCATGTTTTCTGGCTTCAGCCCCTGAAATTGAAGACACCCATTAAGTGAAACACAATTTCATACGCGCACAACACAGTAATAGAGTGTCTGAAAAAAAAAAAAAAAGGAGATGTTAGACACAAACCTCTGGAGACTGAATTGATGAGAAGAGATTTCCGAGAGGAGGAGGAGGACATTGGCTGGCTTTAATTATGCCATGGCTCCTCTTCTTCTTTTTCTGCTGCTGCTGCCGCTGCTTCTTCCCCTTCTTTGCCTTTGTGCTCGCCATTCCCGGGATCAAAAATTGAATCTTTCTAAGACACTGTCTGACGATGGCACCTATCTATCTAGATTCAGGAAGAAAGTTTGGGGGTTTTATTTTTCCCTTTTTTTTTTGGGGGGGGGGGGGGTTCCTCTCATCTTTTTGGCGGGACAGCAACAAAAAAAAATCATCTTAATTTTTTTTTTTTTTGAAATTTTTTGAAGTGTAATATTCCAAGTTCTGATGTTTAAACCGAATACATGGGGAGCTTGCTTTGCACAAGGAAGCCACCTGAAGCTTGGACAAAACTAAGGATCAGTTAAAGTATACATAAAATAATGTTAAATATTATAAAAAAAATTTAATTATATATATATATTATTATTTTTATCGAGATAAATAATTTTTTTTTACATTTTATCAAATAATTTTATTAATAAAAAATTATTTACCTCAACAAATAATATTTTCATAATAAATCAAAAAAATTTTATCATAATATTTAACATTACTCATGTGTATATCTTCTTTATAAAAGGTTTTGTCAATTCTTACCAAGGAAATAATTTCAATTTCCTGATTCCTAAATAAAGGAAAAATTTAACTTTGTAGCATAGAAACTTATTTGTATTAAAAAAAAAAAAGAAGAAAAGAAAGTATTAGAGGCAAAATAGAATGCAATATATATATATATATATATATATATATACATATATGTGTGTGTGTGAGACATATTTGATCTATACTTTGTTTTCAATCTTGGCATAATGATCATAATCAAAAATTAAATTTTATACCCTAAAATATCTCATAAGTATTCCTATTGCAACATTTCACCCACAATTTTTCTAATATTACTAAACCATCCAAAAAGCTTTACGAGAGAGAGGTGAGAAATGAGAATCCAGGGGTGAGACTTTCATGGAGCGCACCGGGGCATTGAAGTGAAAGCAATTTGTGGGACACGCTAGTATAATCTCCTTCTTATTTCATAATATCTATATAACTCTCGTGGGAAATAAATAAAGTGTTGTACAATATAAGAATAAATAAAAGGGAGGATGAATATTTGAGGCAAGTATTAGTATTTTCTCTAATAATTAATTTATTGGTTATTATTAATAATTTATATTTGATATTTGATGCATATGATTAATTTATTTAAATTTTTCATTTTTAATATTTTTACATAACAATATAATCATTAATGAATTAAAAAATAAAATTTATAAAATAAATCTAATAAGACTATAATTATGATATATTTATTGCATCAAAGTATTATTTTAAATATTTTTAATTAATATACTATCAAAATAAGATATTAATGAAACCATGAGATTAATACATATTAGATTTCTTTCTTATAAAGACAGTAGTTGATATTATAAATTAAAGTGTGAAAGTATTTAAATAAACATATAAGTACTTATATTCACTAAATTAATTATCTACAAAAATTTTTAAATAAAATATTATTTATGTATTTAAAGAATTTCTTATGTGTAGTCATATAAGCGATATTTAGACTCAAAATCATCAAAGTATTTTATAAAAAAATTGGTATATTTTGATCTTATTTTTGGTTTGTCTTGATGAAGGATTGATTGTAAGGGTAAAAAAATGGACATATAATGAATTATATAAAGATAATTGAATGATTAATAAAAAATTTGTTACCCTAAAATAATTATTTGTTCCTAATGAGTATTTATTTAAAAAATTATTATATAATGTGAAATGATGATTTATACAAAATTATGATATCATTTATGAGATAATTATCATATGATTATTTGGGATCAATATAATTAGATAATATAAATTAAACATTAATTTCATACTTATTGTCTAATTAGAATATTAGTTAGACAAAATGATTATATTGATCAAAAAATTTTTGTTAATTCTAACTTTTAAGTAGTTATAAATGTAGCTAAACTTCAATTTTGATTCATAAATATGAATTGATTAATTGAAAACTCAATGATAAATTAAAGAAGATTAATTTATTTAATTCTTTAATATTATAATTTATATTTATTATTAATATATTAAAATTTTAATAAGTTTCATATGTAAAAATAATGGGAAAAAATGTAAAATAGATATCAAAACAAATTTTATTAATAAGTTTGAGCTAGTTTCAGAGTTAGATTCATAATATTTAAAGGTATAGATATTAAAGTATAATTTATTAAAAATTATTATACATTTTTTAATAAAGTTAAAGAATCAAAGTCTCTATAAATACCTCACATTATATCTTGTGACCACATATTTAATATATTAGGGTTACTAATCTTTACTTGGATAAAATTATCTTAGAAATAATTTTCTCTTTTAAATTAATCTATAAGTATGTTTAATGATCAGTCAATTTATTTTTAAAAATCAAAATCTTAAAATTTTATTTTTATTATACATTTATTTGACGAATATTTCTATGATTCTTAACAAGAATAATCCAAGTAAATAAGAACTGCAATTGCTACCAAGGAAAAAACGCTGTAACGAAGTATCAATTGACTTTGACATGAACCGTATTTCATACAAAAAGCAATTGTTAATCACATAGGTGTATACAAGTTGCTGTACGAAGAAATGGGTCTGGACTTATAACCGACAATGGGAGTGCACAAACAGATGCAAGGAAGAAAAATTAATCATGTCTTGTTGAAAATTTTCTATCAATAATTGATGAAAATCGGTTGTTGACGAATTTATCTGCCAAAATTACGTGTTAGCTGACGTATTGGACCAGCGCAGGGATGGTTGGACCGACCCATTAAAACACACAAAAATAATGTGTGCCGGCGTATTCATGCCAACTAATGTTCAAAAGTTTGAACGGAAAATGCCTGGCGGCAATGACATGTGATAATTGATTAGAAACTAAATTTTGCTCTCTTTAAGCAGGTCAATAAGGGGAGGGGCGATCGTTCGCGTACTTTGTACTTTTATTGGAGGGAAAAGATGAGTGGTGGCTGGACAAGTTTGAATAACTAAGTATTGAAAATGATTTGTGACAAGTGAAATGTATAGAATTAGCAACAAACAAGCTCCCAAGCATAGCGCTAAGATTGAGAGCTGAATGCAAAATGAATTCGACGGGCAGAATATAAGGGTTCATTTCTTGAACAAGTCTAAACAGGTTTCGGTTCCAAGCCCATGGTTCCAAAACTTCTGGTAGTACTCGCTGTAAGCGTAGCTCCTGTAGATAGCGGGATGATTATCATCTGCCAGCTGTAGGGCTGGTCGTATGACAGCATCAGCTGACGGGCAATAAAATGTCGGGATGGAGATCCTTTCTTTGTTGCTGTTGACTACGGCGCGGTGGAGCACACTCTTGTAACGGCCATTGCTGATCACCTAAACGCATAGAAAAATAAACAAATGTTGAAATCATCGCCTGTGTTCGCTTGGCGATGTTTAAATAACTAGATTACGTATTTAGAATCGCTACGGGAAAGCAACAAGAAGGCAATGATATATGGCAGTGTCAACCTTCTAGAGTGCACGGAACAAGTCTCCTTATGAAAGAAAAAGAAAAAAAAAAAGCAAACAAAGAAAGATTCTATGTTTATGTAATTCAGAAACGTTAGGTGGTTAGAGAATCTGACTACCAGGCCAAAGTGACAACCCAACAAAAAGTTCGAACATCTCCAATCGGCTGGCTGTGCTCTGGCCAAATTCTCTAGCTATGTAATTAAGTTAAGCTTTCTATAATTATGTTTGGTATGAATGGCGATCCAATCGGATTAGAAGATGGTCCCAAGACACAATAAGACTTATTTGGATCAACGATGTGTATGGACATGAGAAAGTTAGACAACCATACTCATGAACGGAGAGCAGTTAATCCACTGTAGTGAATATCAAGATTGTCAAAATCTGAATCCCACCTACATTTATAATTTAGATTAAAACGAAAATAAATTATTATATTGTAAGGTTTATAATATCTTTTAATTTAAAATAATAAAAACTCAAAAACCTATTACAATGAAAATTAAAATAGTAAGATCGAATAGTGATTCTACCTATCTCCACCAAGATCTTTGATTTTATCATCTGGACTCAGATTTTACTAGGATCTTTGATCTTACCAACACTCCATTAAGATGATTTTTCTAAAAAATTTTAGTGTAATTCTTACCTTTAAAAGATTCTAACGCGATTCAAAATCGTTAGTTTTACATAGAATCATAGGGTCCTATCTAGTTTGGAATTTTGATGACTGCGGTGAATATACCCTTCACGAAACCTACAGGAAAAATAGAAAGGCAAATTTCTTGGATAAGGGACAGTCAATTTAACTTGTATTTGATCTCCAATGTTCACAGTGAACGTGTAGGGAATAGGGTTAAGAGCAACCCAGCTGTCGTTTTTGAGCACTTGCAAGCCCGGTACATCATCTTGAAGGAGAATGGTAATTGCATTAGGATCGGTGTGGCCAGGTAACCCATAAGTTAAGTCTGGCTGTGGACACGGAGGATAGTAATTGATGGCCAAGTGTTGCCCGTGCTTCCCCAAGGCCTCATTGATGTATTCGCCTTCTAGGCCTAAGCTCTCTGATATTGCTTCAAGAAGTCTTAGTGCCAATTCTCTGGCATTCCTGCAATACTCACCTACATCCTCTCTGCAAATGCATGAAAATTTCCCACATGGTGGTAGGTATATATATAGAAGTAAAATTGAAATTTGGAAAAATGGTCTAGCTAGCATATTTATGTACTTGGTACCTAAACGATGTGGGTTGGCTGGGCCACTCCTGTATATAATCCTCTAAAGGATGGCAGTGAAGCCTCAAGTAGTCCCTCCAGTTGGAAAATTTCTCGGTCTTTTCATTGAAGCTAGTGGAGAGCCTTGTTGTCTTCATGGGGTCATTAGAGTAATTCTTCAACCTCTCGCTCTCAGGCAAATGAAAAAACTCCCTCGACACACGTAACATGGTGTCAATCGTCTCTTCAGGAATTCCATGGTTTTTAACCTGCAGAAGACATTTATAAAACAGGAGAACTTCCACCCGGTGTAAAAAGAGGGGAAAAAAATGCAACATAGGTACCTGGAAGAAACCATAATCTTGACAAGCTCGGCCTATCTCTTCGATTGTTTTAGAGTGGCTTGGACCATTCAGGCGTTCGAGATCAATTATGGGAATAGAGCCGTCCAAGGACGGAGTCCCACAAACAATTGGCCTATCAGAAGCAGGTCGGATGTAATTTGAGGGAACATGGTTTACAGTGGACAGAAGGTCCGTCAACAATGGCTTTGCAGGGCCCATTGTTCTCAACACCCTTTTCAAACATTTCGGATTCCAGCGTAGTGGTACTTAGAGAGGTATTAGGTTATATAGAGTAAGTATCTAAGTTGCTTGGGCAAAACTACCAAATCTCCGTATTTATGAAAAATAGTAAATTACAAGTTTTATGTGTGACCATTGTTTTGGTCTTGTGTGGAAGAAATCAATTTGCTTTAAATTTCTCGCCCTTTTTGTTTGCCTTGGTAACATCTTTTTCGGTCAGCATCGTCAGTAGATTTCACACAAGAAGGACGAAAAAAAAAAAAACAAAAAGGTATTGGCTAAGCCGTAAACTCTATATTTTGACAAACACGTGGAGGTGACTGTATAATTGCTGGAGCGGGGTTGGCATTGACGGGCCTTTAATTTTCCGCAAGAGTAAATGACACGTTATTCAATCATAAAATATAGTTACGCTTATAAATACGCATAACTAAATATATATTTAATTTTATTAAATATTTTGACAAAAATTTAAATCTATGACCTCCACCGAGAGAACTCATTTAATTTCTACATCACAGAGAAGTTTGATTATGTATTTATCTATCATCTTTGTTCGTCGAGCAAGAAAGCTTTCTTGCAGTACACGTCTCCTTACAGGCATTGAAATGCGTGAAAATTTAGGTACAGAAAAATTGGCAGATATAGTTGGTGCCCACAGGACCGTTACCATGGGAGAGCTAAGAAGGCCAATTTTCAACCAAAAAAACAAAAATGGTGGGAAGCCGTCTCAATGCCTCCCTTTTCCATCCCCTCCCTCCACCCACCTCTTTTTTAGGCATGCAATGTTTCGTGGGGTAATTATTCTCCCTTTAAAAGGTAATATATGAAAAGATGTGCAGCACACGTTAATAAGGTAAGGTAACGTAGAATTTTTATATTTTTTTATTAAATTTGATAACGTTTTTATTACAAATTGATATTTGCCTACTTTCCCAACTTAGAATATTTGAAAGTGATATTAAATTTAGGTTAGGTATGCTCTTCTAAAAAAGTAATTTATTAAAGCCCTGTAACGTCCACATTAAATAGCTCCCCAATGTTAATAAGTGCACATTGGCCATCAATTTGAGAATAGTAAGTATTTTATTTATTTATTTATTTTTAATTTGTCTCTATGATTAATATCTATCCAAGTGTATTATATGAAATTAAACAAGTAAAGAAAGTTATAATATTAATGATTCCCATTATTCGAAACTGCCCGAATTTGCAAAATTTACATGTGTTTTGTAAGTAAATAAATTGTGAAAGTTATAATAAACAATTGAAATAGGTTGTGAAAAAAAAATTTTCATTAGTTGTTTGAATAACTTATAAATAGATAATAAAGAAAATAAATAAAAAGCATATATTTTTTTGTTTGAATGTTACATACGTAATTAGGGAACAAATGATTGGTGTAGCTTCAATAGAATAAGGTTTGAGAATAATTTGATAATTATCTCATCAAAGGGTTTTTTTTTTTTTTTTTTGCATATCTTCCCATCCTCTCACCAGATTGATGAGAGAAAATTAAAAAAAAAAAAAAAAAAGGTGATTCCCAAAGAGAATTTTCAACTCACTTGTAAAGAGGCACTTTGAATTGAATGCATCACAAAGACGTTATTGTTCTTTCTTTGAATTGAATTGAACGCCATAGACAAATTTTGTTAATCGCTTTGAACAACGCCATTTTGCGGAACCATCCGGAAGCCATCGTGACTATGTAGAGCAGGCTGTCACGGAGTTAAGAGAAAAGATGCTAACCCAGCGTTGAAAAGTTGGAGCAAAACAAGGGAAGAATTGTGGGATAGAAGTATATTACGAATGAAAGGAATAATTTTTTTAAATTTAAAATATTTTAAATATTTATAAAAAAAATTAAAATATTTAAAATATTTATAATAGATGATACTTAAATGCTTATGCTTACGAAGCACTTATCTAAGTGCTTACGTAAAAAAAATTCTAAACAAATTTTTAGGTATTTATGCATCAGACAGACCTAGCGTGAAAAGGTTTTTGGACGGCCGGGACATGGCACAGCCCGAAGTAACATAAATCTTAACGGTACGATCAAGGATGACGTCACAGCAATCCGTCGTCACGAGCGTGTTCAACTTGACAGCGTCTCTGGAATGAGAAATTTGCCGAGGGCCCCAACGATCCATGGTCTAAATAAATTTTAAAAATAAAAAATAAAAAAAATAAAAAGTTAGTGTGAGCTTCGCCAGATTCAAGGACCTCGAAATAAATTGTGTGCGCATGAAAGAAGCAACGTCATTCCTGTTGATTTTGAGCTTTGAATGTAAAATTATTTAATTATAAATATTTGATATTATATAAAAAATTATTTTATTGAAAAGTTATTAAATAAAATTTAATATATAATTATATATATTATATTTTAACAAACTTTAAAATGATAATGTAACAAAATTACATTTGAATGCCACATATGCTTTTGTGAATGTGGTTCCTGCCAAAGAAAGAACCCTTCTTTTTTATAGAAGAAAACATTTTGTCCTTAAAGCATCACGTGTGCACGTTCAAATTTTAAATATAAACATATAAATTATATGATTGAAAAATTTTATATAAAGAGGAGAAAAATAAATAAATAAATAATATTTAAGTGAGAATTAATTATAAATTTAATATTTTAAAATTTTAAATGAGATATGCTGTCTAAATAAAATGATAAGATGTAATTTTTTTAAAAAAATTAAAATATAGTGATGAATTTAACGGGTCATAAACTTACTCGAATTTCTTGGCGTGCTTGCGTTTTTCCGTTCTTTATTGATGGGTTATACGCCCGTTGCATGGGCTCAGTTAACTACGGGGCTCCGCAAAGCCTAAGCCACGCCCAAAAACTGGTTACCGAAAAGGACGAGCCGGACGGTGAACATTGATTTAGCCCAGCCTGAAAATCCACTTTGCCACAAATTTTGAGCCTTGGGACGTTCAACAATCGGGTTTTTTTTTGGGAAGCAGATTATTGTACGGATTGAAATTTGAGCCGTTCTGTTGTACTGTTAGTGATGGGAGATACAAACTGCCTATCACCCTTTTTTTTATTTGTTTGATCAAGTAAAAAGTTAATTTAATAATAAAAATACTCATACCATTCAAAGTAAAAAAAAATTACGAAATATACTAGTTTCAAATTAAATTTATTATTATTAATAAATAAATATAATAAAAATTAAGTACATTTTATATCAATAACTCAATAATTAAATTTTAAAATAATAAATAAAAATTTAACTGTGTCCTACTAATTATCTAAATTTTAATTTAATTGGATCATAAGTTGATATTTATTTATATGATTTATTAAAAATAATTATAATAAAAAATATAAAAAAATAAGTGATAACAATTTTAAAATAAAAAACTATTTTTATAAAAAATTAAATAACAATTCAACTATTAAAAATTAAAAATTATATATTTTTTAAAAAATATATACTTTTTTAATGATAAAATTAATCAAAATTACACATAATTATTTTATTTATTATTATTATTGAAATTTACCTAACAGTTAGACCACACACCGGTCATGATCACATAATCAGGTCCGCCCAAGAATGGCTTTTACGATGAGGCCTATCTTCCACAAGCCTCTATAAATGATGCGCACGGGGTCCCGTGAGGCCCCAGTCAGGTAAATTTGATTTGGGAACGTATAATTGATGGTTAAAAAAATCAATGATTTTAATTAACATACAAATTATTAGTGCTCAATAAAAATAATTGACCAACCACCAATTATTGTAATTTCCAGTGACGAAGAGAGATCTGTTCATATTCTGCATGTCATTAGTTCAAATTTTCGTCAAAACGTTTAATGCATACGGGACATATTCTGCACTTTGCCTGTTGTTGGTATTCCCCCTTTTGTCGTTCTCTGGTCTTAATGAACCCTTTATTACATTTTAATGTCCATTCATAATGATACTGCATTGCTTTTGTCTTCCTGAACAGTGTTTATTTTGTCGAACTTGGCATGTTTGTCGGGATAAACAATTCAAGAAATACAATTCCGGGTGCCCTAGATGCCAATTACTTGCCGTTTGTATTGGTTTTAGACCGTAATCAACGTAGAAATAGAGTATTTGTTGCCTTGTTTTTTTTTTTCGTCTTCACCTTTGAAATTTTTATGAGTTTTTTTTTTCAAATTTAATAATTTTAATTTTTTTATATTTTTGTCAATTTATTATTAAATATGTTACTTCAATGTATTATGCCAATAGATGAGTGATAAGTTGAATGACGTGACATTTTAAAAAAGTTATCAAAAAATAAGTAAATTATATAAACTCATAAAAGAATTCAGATTTTTTATTAAAAAAATTAAAAATTTTGAAAAATATTTCAAAATTTTAAAATGTTTGAATTTAAGATCAAATGTTTAAGAATTGAATTTTTTTGAATATTTTTAAGTTTCATTAAAAATTAAAAATTTCAAAATTTTAAAATATTATTAAATTATATTTCGAGTTTTTAGATTTTTAAACATTTTCTCAAATTTTTTTTTGTTTTTTATTCTTAAATTTTTTTACAATTTATTTTTCTAAAATTTTAAACTTTTTAAAAATATCATGCCATAAAAAAATTGATAACATAGCGTTCAATTTAATATTTATCAATTGACCGTAATACGCTAACATGCCATCCTCAATAATAAATTAATAAAAATGACTAAAATTATTAAAAAAATGTGGAGACCAAGTTTAAATAAAAAAATGTTGCAATTCAAAGTTATATATATACATATAGTGAAAGATTAAGGGTTAAACGAGGGTTTTTGCCGCTTTTTTTTTTTTTTTTTTTTTTTTTTGGTTGGGCCAACCGTGCGCAAGTTTTGGTTAGAATTCAGGGCAGGTTAGGTTAGATGTCAGATTCTCACAGAGAGCAGAGCGAGCCTTTAAATTACCTTTGCGGATGGGGAAGGGAATGATAAACATAATTGGGTTTGAACTCAGGGACCATAATTGAAATGACGATTCCTGCCTTCACTCCGCTTTGTTCACGAACCCTATAACTTTGCTTGTTATCCCGCCACCCCACCCCCTCCTCCTTTTTAAGAATAATATTAAATATTAAAAAAATGTATTTATCTATTATATAAAAAATATCATTTTTATTAAAAATAAATAATAAATTAAACACTTAAAAATATAATAATAACAGTGCTCCCGGACGGTCTCGTAGGGGCAACACGTCTCTCTCCGTGTTTACGCCAAGCAGCTGTGCACTTTTCGTGCATGTTTGACCCTTCCGCACGCTGGCAACCCGATAACCCAAAAAAAACCAAAAAACAAAAAAACAAAAAAACAAATGAAAAAAACTGAACCTTAGAAGGAGCCAGGTCACAGTGGGACCCATAGGGGTTTGCCTGGACACAACGCTTTTTACGGAAATGTCCTGACGGGGACTGGGCGTTTGTGGTCGAGAATGGAAGACAGATGGGGGGAAAATGGAATTTGAGAGAAAAAGTGATAGAGGGTGGGAGGGCTTTAGTGGATCAGCCACTAAATCGCAGCCACATGGCATCATTGGCTCTCCATCTCTCCTCTTTCCAATCTGCCCTTGGCTTTATTTCCAGCCTCAAAATTAAAAAATTTATTAACAACAAAAAAAAAATTTAATTCCTCAGAAATTATAGTGGCTGACATTGCTCCATACTCTTCACAACCGTAGTTTCTGCTCCTTTTATTTTTTAAATTTTCTTCTTCTGCTGCTGCTCTTTCGTTTCCTCTCCAGACAGTTCGTTCCTATCTTTTTATTTTATTTTATTTTTCTGTGCGTGAATATTCCGATCCACCATTGCCGGAAACCATGATTTTCCGGTGAAGTCAGTGTGTGCATGTTCGGAGATTCCGTCTTTGCTTTCAACTTTCTAATCCGCCATCGGAGATTCTCGGAAGGTACGTCTACTGTATTTCTTTCTTTCTTTACTTTTTTTTTGTTCTCTTTTTAGTTTAATCTGCTTTCTTCAAATTTCAGACTCTCCGTTCGGTTGCCGTAAAAATTCAACGTGATGAAACAAGAAAACTATTACTATTGTTTGCTTAACAGCTTGCTAGACGAGTGATTGAGATAGATTTGAGATTCTGGTGATTGTTTCTCGGCAGCCGAGGAGAGGCTTTTTGAAATTTGAATGGAAATGATGTATTTTGACGAGTTTGTTGGAAGCTGGATATGTAGTTACTAGTGATGATTGTTGCTGTTGGTTACTAATTATTTTTTCCCTTTTTTTTTTAAATTGTTTTTTCACTTTGCTAAGGATTTGGCATCAACTGGTTCGTTCTGGTGAGGATTCTGAATAAAGGAATTTACTTTCGTCTCTCCTAGTTCTGGTGATGTCTTAAAATTCTTTATTTTATATTGCTTATAAAACGTTTTTGTGCGACCGGATTTTGTACATGTACGGTGTGTGTGAATTGATTTTTCTGGTTGTTCTGGGACGGCTCTCTATAGATTGTTTTTTTTTTTTGTTCTTCTGTCTCTTTTGCAGTAGTATTCAGTAGTCAAGTTCTTCGGATTCCAGAACCAACGGCTTTATTTTTAGTTTTCGATGTTGCCTCAAAAGAAAGGAGGTTTCTGTTTTGTCTGTTGCTCTTTAGAGAGGATTTGAAGCAGCGTCAGCTGCTGAGGTCCAGTAATGGACACACACTCCTCTGGAGAGGACTTGGTTGTCAAGGTAATTTGATAAGGGAAAACATTCATTTGCTTGTTTTCAAAACAAGCTTCTGTTCTTTGAATTCCGCAAAATTAAATGCTATGAGTATCTGAATTGTTAAGTTGTGTTATTTATAGGTGAGAAAACCATATGTAATTACCAAGCAACGTGAACGGTGGACAGAGGAGGAGCATAACAGGTTCCTAGAGGCCTTGAAGCTGTATGGACGGGCGTGGCAGTGCATAGAAGGTCATACATTGCAATCATCATCTTTAGCTTTTTCTGTTGTCTTTGCTTTGCACTGCTATCTGTGTGTAATGATCTATTATACTCCATGCATTAGTCAGAGAGGATATTCCTACGAGAAATGCTGTCAGTCTTTAAGGATTCAGTAGATATAACTGATTTTAAATTGGAGATTTTTCTCTTCTTCTGTTTGTGTTTTTACTTGGTGGTGTGCAGAACATATAGGAACAAAGACTGCTGTGCAGATCAGAAGTCATGCACAGAAGTTTTTTTCAAAGGTCTGTCAGCATTTTTCACTGAACTCTTATATCAATCATAATTGCCTCCTGCTTTTTTCACTAACATCCAAACCATTTTATGTGCTTAAAGCATATACCTGATTAACTTGTTTGTTTTTTGGCTCTCAATGATTTGATATGTCATGCAATGTCCCTGATATGCTATAATATATATATATATATAAATATATATATATATATATACAATCTGCAGTTTGAGACACTGCATGTTATTTGTTTAGTCAAATATGTGGGTAATAGCTGACAATTAGTATAGGCTATTTAGTTGAGCTAGAACTGCTGAAAATTTTCTAATGCTTCCTTCTGTATTTCTTATCCACCTTTCAGTTTGGAATAGTGTTCTCGCATGTTAACATTTAGCTCTACTACTGTGGGTGGTTGTATTTGATCCGGCATTGCCAAGTTCATTATGAGAAACAATGCTGTTGACATCATTTTGGTGATGTAGGCTGGTTATGAAATAATTGTTATTTGCAGTTTGAAGTTCCTCCCTCATCTTTGACCCTGGAATACTTTGAGAGGTAACTACTGGTAAAAATGGTGTACATATCTCTTCTAGCCACAGAGATATAACTCTGGACATTGTGTTGACCATTCTGTGAACCAAAAAGCTAAAAAGTAAAGTTTACAATTGGTTGCTGATATTCATTGTATTCAAAGTACTCAAGGAAACAATAGCAGATGCTAAATAGATTAGCAAACATTTTTGCAATGAGATCTGGGAATTGCAATAATATTCCAAAACCAAGGTGGACATTTTTTTCAATGGCCAATGTTTGGAGTATAAAGTGACAAATTTATGAGCCTATTTTGCCTACTTTTATGCATGCTAAGGAGGTTAGGTAAGCTTGAGCAAGCTTTGGCAGGTTTTGGGGTTTTCTTTTGCCCCATTTGTGGATTACTGGTGTCTAGGTTGGAGAATGTTTGGAGTATAAAGTGACAAATTTATGAGCCTATTTTGCCTACTTTTATGCATGCTAAGGAGGTTAGGTAAGCTTGAGCAAGCTTTGGCAGGTTTTGGGGTTTTCTTTTGCCCCATTTGTGGATTACTGGTGTCTAGGTTGGAGAATTTTTGCTCTGATGGTTGAGATAATCTTTGGGGTCTTGTCTGGATTTGCAGTCTGCTTTGCCACATGATGTGCTTGAAAATATGTTTTTTCAAGTTTCATGGAGCTTACCTGCCCATCCTCCTTGGAATTGATAATTAAAATTATCAGGATAATTAACTTATGCTCATAGTGAACCTCATTGGCATCAAGTTTTTTTGCAGCTCCTTGCTTCCTGATTTTTTTTCTCTAATTTTCTCATAAGTGCCTTTAGTTTTGATTTTAAGTTGGTTCCAGGAGAAAGTCCATACTGCAAGCTAGCAAGGTATAGAAAAGATAAATCTCTTCATGTTTGCTTCCTCTCTTCAGAACTTCCACTACTGTGAGTGTATGTACATAACACCATTGTATTCTGATTTCTGTGATGTGGAACCAAATTACATTGCTAGATGTTTGATTTGATTTCAATTCTCTAAGGGAAAATTATTTTCTTCTGGCTTCAAGGATTCCACATTTAGTTACTCTCTACTCCCTATTAGCTGCAGATCCATGTAGCCCTCATTATGTGTTCCATGGCTTCTATGCTATAAGTTGATTATGACTCTTATACATAGTTCCTAGAGTCCTTTGTCAATATGGGATTTCTGGTAAGAATTAATCTCTGCAAGTTTTTTACACTAGAGAGAACAGTTGCACTAAGAAGCCAGCTTGAAACAGAATACAGCTCGTATGGCCTCTATCTCCTCTAGATATGTATTTTAGGTTAACTTTGTCCTGTGTGTGTATCTATGATATTGAGATCAAAGTTTACTTATCAGAATGCACATGCAGATATCCTATTTTTCAGAAATCACACCATATCTGATTGTGACATGGAAATCTATAATCTTACCTGAAGCAACCAATAAAAAAACAAAAGGAAAAAGAAGAAAAACAGAGAAATCTCATATTCCATTTCTTTTGGTTTTGTTATCTGTACTCAACTGCAACAAAATTTCCCATTATAGCAAAATGGGGGCTGGTTTGGCCAAAGAGTTCTGCTGACTGCTTGGCCAAACCAGCTCCCTTTTTTTGTTTGCTAGCCTTTGGGATGTGCGAATTTGAAGTTTAAAATTACCCATTGAAGCAATTTAGTGAATTGAACTAAAGTTGTCAAGAAAACAAGATCTGAGAAATTGACTGGTGTCATAAAAACAATCTGTAAGCCAAAATTTCTAGTGGGATTTTTCTAATGCTTAGGCTTCAACCTTCATGTCCTTTTAAAGGATTTGTCCGATGCCTAGGCTTTACACTTGCATCCTTAGAATGTTCCATTCCTCCAATATTTTGCTTGTCAGTTGCGAGTACTCATATGGAAACATTTAACCTCTTCTTCATTCCTTAGAGGCCAATTGTAGGATGATTTGAAGTAGTGTTTCCTTCACAGATATTCTGTGGTGTATGATTAGGTTCTTGGGTCAATGTTCAATGTGTTTACTTCGTATAATTTACTTTTTTTGAGAGTTAGGTATGCACACTACAATTTTCTGTTTCTACCTTGACGTTAGGTGGCCTCTTACATGACTGTTGTAACCACATGCTCTTTAACTTTCCTCAAAAAAAAAAAAAAAAAAAAAAAGGGCTATTTTGTGGATGGTATGTTAATGCAAGATATCATTATCTAAGCAACACTTTTCCACAAAACATATTCCTATTTTACCTTTTCATTCCCTTTCCTCATCGATCCTGCTTTTAGTGCCTTGGAAGAGATTTTCTATGAATTCTCTGTGTCAGTTGTACTGATGCATATCCACTTTCAGCTGGAGAAAGAGGCCATCACAAAAGGTGTTCCAGTGGGACAAACTCTTGACATAGACATTCCACCTGCACGGCCAAAACGAAAGCCTAGTAATCCTTATCCTCGAAAGATGGGTGCAGGTCCTAGTGCATCACAGGTAGGAGCAAAGGAATCAAAACTTTTCAATTCAGTTTCTTTTCAACATGGGGAGCAAGTGCTGGATTTGATAAAAAAAACACTCCCTGAGGTGAATATTTCTTGTTTCTTCTCTATTTGTTTTACTAGTTCTTTTTTCCACTTTGATTGTAATCTTTATTTTGTACATTATTCAGAAATCCATTGGAGATGAAAAGCCAACACATGCCAAAGAAAACCAGGATGAGAATTGCTCGGGAGTGTTTACTTTTCTTGAAGAAACTCCATGTTCCTCCTTGACTTCAGTGAACAAGAATTCAGCAACAATGGAGGTGCTCAGAAAATCTTGTCCCTCCTGGGAGTTTGTATCTTTGAAGGAGATAGTAAATCCCAATACAACTCAGGAATCCTTTCTCACTGTTCAGCATGAAGAAAAACAGAAACTGGATACAGCTGAAGAAGCTATTCAGGACAATGACACTGTCAAAGATTCAAGGCTTGAGAATTCTTGCCCTCTGCATGAAAATAAATTGGTTCAGGGCAATAAATCACATGACCTTGCTATGGCATCGCCAACAGACAACTTGCAAGCCATGCAGAATTATCCAAGGCATGTCCATGTGCATGTTTTAGATGGGAGCCTGGAACCTTGTATGCAAAATTCTCCGTCAGATTCAACATTCCAGGACTGTATGTTACCAATGGGTGCAGCTCACTCACATTCCAATGCTTACTCACATCCAGCTGCATCCAATACTGCTGAACATCAAAGTAATACATTGCAGTCTTTTGCTCATCAATCATATCCAACATTTCCACCACCCTTAAGCATGGCTCCACCTAACCAAAATGACTATAGATCATTTCCACACCCGTCCTCCGCATTTTCAAATCTTATTATGTCTACTCTGATGCAAAATCCTGCAGCATACGCTGCAGCAAGCTTTGCAGCTACCTTTTGGCCCTATGCAAATTTGGAAAGTTCTGCAGATTCTCCAACATCTGCCCAAGGGGATCCTCTCTGTAGGCAGACAAATTCTGCTTCTAGTATGGCAGCTATTGCTGCAGCTACTGTAGCAGCAGCAACCTCTTGGTGGGCAGCCCATGGTCTGCTTCCCTTATGTGCTCCTCTATATACTGCCTTTACCTGCCCACTTGCATCTGCAGCTGCAGTTCCAGTAGCAGATGGTGGTGAAGTTCCTGAAAACAAGCAAGAAAGAGGGGAAACAACTCCTGATAATCCTCTGCAAAATCAAGATTCAGAGCCAGAACACTCTGAAGCTTTGCAAGCTCAAAATTCAGTTGCAAAATCACAAACTGCATCATCATCAGATTCTGAGGAGATTCGAGGTCCAAAGGTACATAAAGGATCAAGTGCTGCTGCCCATGAGGATGCTGCAGCAGCAGCACCCGAGATCCATGATTCAAGCAAAACAAAGAGCAGAAAACAAGTTGACCCTTCTTCATGTGGTTCCAACACACCTTCTAGTAGCGAAATTGAGACAGATGCATTAGAGAAGCTTGAGCAAGGCAAGGAAGAACCAAAAGAAACTGATGCAAATCATCCGGCTACTGACACTGCTAATCGGCGAAGCAGAACTTGTAGCAGCACAAGTGATTCGTGGAAGGAGGTCTCTGAGGAGGTATTAAAACTTCTATTGCAATGGTATACTGGAAGAATAGAGCTTGGTGAAATCACATTATGGATCTTGATGTTTTTTTTTCAAAATTTTTTTTTTTTGCTTCTCTTATGGCCTTAATTTCTTAGGGACGACTGGCTTTTCAAGCACTCTTCTCCAGAGAGGTATTGCCACAAAGCTTTTCACCTCCACATGATCAAAATAGTAAAGCCTGCCAGAAAACCAACGATGAAAATGACAAGGAAATTGCCAATGTGAAAGACAGAGATGTATTGCTGGTAGATCTCAACAGCAAGACAAGTCCATCCTTCTTTTGTTCAGAAATGGAGAAAAATGTATCACATAGATTTGAAAGTAAAGGAGAACAGGGGCTGCTGACAATTGGGCTTGGGCATGGAAAGCTCAAGGCTTGTCGAACGGGATTCAAACCCTACAAAAGGTGTTCAGTGGAGGCCAAGGAAAGCAAGATGGTGACCGCCAGCAGCCAAGGGGAGGAGAAGGGCCCCAAGAGGATACGATTGGAAGGGGAGGCCTCGGTATGACATTTGAAATTGCATGCTTGAACAAAGGAAAACCTTTGTTATGCATGGAATCCGTAACTCTGCCGTTTTGTCCATATTTCTTTACCGTTTGAATTAGAGTATCTGTAACTCGCCAGACTTGCCGTGACAGCTTGTGTCTACTATATGGTCAACATTAGCTCATTTACTCGAACCCATGCAGCTGCAGGTAGAAGACTCCATTGAACTGATTTCAATCAGGTAAGTATTGAACGGTCCGTGATAATTCATTCATGGCGACTTTCCACATCTCTGTTTGCTTCTGTTCTTGTTCTCCCCAGTAAAGGCAAAGCAAGAAATGTCTGCGTCTGATAAAGTGTCCGCCTCTGGAACTTGCTTGTTTCTTATTTTGTTAATAAACTATGACAATCAAAATAGTATCTGCAATCCAGTGGCTCTTTATAGGTTATTCCGTATCTGATATGCAGGCACATAGCCTAGAACACTGAAAATTGATTATATCAGGGCTATGTTTCTGGTTATTTTCCTATTTACCAAAAAAAAAAAATTATTCTATTGCAAACAAATTAATTTGTTTTGCAAGGCAGTATCTCGAAGGAAGCCTTTTACTCCAATTAAAAACTCTTCGTCATACCCTGCAAATTCCTGGAAGCAAAACGTTATGGGCGCAGACATTTTGAAGCATTATGTGGGCTTACCATGATCACGGAGCTGTAGAAGTTACAAACAACATTCATATTTACAATGCCCGCATATAAAACGAATATATTGTCATATTTACAAACATCCCCAGTAAAATTGATCATCTTGCTTCACACCGCCTGGTCGGTCAGTATAATATTCTGCAGATCAAATAAAACTACAAGTATTTCCCTGGTCGTGTCAGTGGATAACTATATAGCCGCTTCAACAGCATGCATGCAAGGATCAAAATTGCATGCCGCACCTGACCCTGAATTTCAGCACTGAACCCAAGGAAAAAAAGGGCCTCACAGTGCACAGGGGCTTCCACACCATCTTGGTAGCCAAAAACCTAGGGAAGCCATTTGTAAAAGGATCTGTACAGCCTTTTTTATGGACTTAAAAGGCGAATCACGGGGAGTTTTTAGGAAATCTCTGTAATGCAAGGAAATGAGATTGGCGAGACCGTAAGTTAGTAACGTAACCTTGGATTCGCTTCTTGGTCGCAGGAGTCAATGAAAATGGAGGGTTCAGTGGGAGACATGTTGCTTCTCCCACGATAAAAGAAAACAGAAGCATTGCTTTAGAGTAAGAGACTGTCGCACTATCCATGTTCTCCATATATTCATCTACCTGAAATAAGGCAGCAAAGGGTAAATGCACTTGTAAAAGAAATATCAAGGTCAATGCTTACAGCCCAGAAGATAATTACTTACAGCCCCACTTTTACCACTATCAAGTGCTTTTTGGAATATTATTTCCATGGCATCAGGCATCTCAGCAGCTGCTGTAACACATTTTACAGATATTTCAGTAAATTGTAAACCCAGTAACGCGGACAAAGAAAATGGCATGCATAACTAGAAAATTTGATTAACAGCCCAACCATCAATCTCTTGCACAGGCCATGATAACTTCTCAGCATGATCAAAAGCAGCAATGAGCCCTTGCTCCGCCCACTTGTAGGCTGATGAAGGGCTGGTAAAATCTTTTTTATCCACTACATCTGTACCCCAACCAGTGTGGCCTTGCATGGGTGAAAATTCAAGGGCTGAACTGCTTTCAGGTAATTCCCTCCCTCCAGTAGAACCAAGCCATGAGCTACAAATCTCAATAGCTTTTTTCCATAAAGCCAAAACAAGAAGTTGAACTGAAAATGATTCCAGAAACAGTCCCGCAGTATCCTGAAAGCGATAGCAATTACAACTTGTATATAACACAAAGATGGACCAAATAAAATAACCATCCATACTATGAAAATGAAACCTCAACAAAAGTAGTGGTTGCATTTTGTCAGGAGGCCACAGAAGTGTTATTTGGGGACAGTAAACAAGTATTGAAACTGTCCAAAATGAATTGGGAACATGCTAACATTCTAAAGGCAGCAGTAGTGCCTTTTCTACTATAAGGCTCCAAAATACAGCAAGTGCAGCTTGTTCATGCTGCATTAACTATCATTTACTGGTAAAGCACACCCTTGCAACAGAGATAACTGGCGATACTAAGATTTTGTTTTTCCTTGGCAGCAAGCGACCAAGAAAAACCTAGACTACCTGAGTTCACTGGGGTACTAACAATAGACAATTCTAAACAGAGAACAGTAGTCCGCCTTTGTTGTGTTCCTAAAATAACAATTGGGATCAGACAATTTTGACTGACTATATATTCTACCCCACAAAATAACAATAAACTGTTGGACATGGAATTTGAAAACTAATGAACAGAAAATTTCAACTGTCTGTATGAAGTATTCTGAAATGTCAATGGATGAAAGAAAAATTTAACAGGAGTGCAACCTGTTTGGCAGAAAAAGCTAATGAACCAACCTTTTCTTGGACTAGTTCTGCAATTGCGCACACATATTGGCATAACAATTGGAGCCTACTAGAGGGATGCAGTGTTGCCCATGATGCAGCCAGTGGATCTGATCCACTGGCTTGAGTATTTTCAGCACCATAAGCAGAACTAGTGACAAGATCCTTTGTTACCATAGCAGCTGCTATATCATTTTCATTTTTCTTTGTACAACACACAGAAGCCCTGGTGGTGGAGCTATGTTGAAGGGATGTCCCAAGGTAAAAAGAGAAATTCTCCATTGAAGCAACATGAGGATTAACAAGAACATAATCTTCCATCAATTCAGTATCTACGTGGGCAATACAAAATCAGTACTTACAAAGAAATCAGAAGCCTACGTGACAACAACTACAAAAAATATAAACAAAAAAGAAAGTGGGGCAGACCTCCAAACTTACCTGATGAACATTGACTCCCATCAACAGAGTTTCTCACTCTATCACACAAAAGATTCTTTACGGACCCATGAAAACTTCTAGTGAAAGATGTACTTGCATGATCTTTTCCATGCACTGCTATATTGTCGATGTCATGTATAGATGAACCAGTGAACTTTGAACTTCTGGAGACTGAGCATCTGAGATGCTCTGAAATTAATTGGGACCTCTTATCAGAAGCAGGGGAATCAAATGGCTCAATCTCCATACTCATTTGAGGAAGTAAAGAAGACTGCTGGAAATCCACCATTACCCTACATAGTTAACTGTTATAATGGACCAAAACAGAAAGCACAACAATCCAGAAAATGCATTCCAGAAATGGGACTCACAGGCTAATAGAGGTTAACTTACTGGAAATAAAATAAAATAATACAGATTGTCTTTGGAAGTTACCTTTGCTCCCCTAGGAACTTATGATTGAAGAAATCATTGAATGTTAACCTCTCATCTGCATGTTAAATAATCTTGTTCATGGCAGCCTCATGGAGAAGTTAAGCAAAGTTTAACTATTAAAACACCTAGTCCCAATATTATTAGGCTTAAATTGTTACTCACTCCCACCTAGCATACAGCAAGCATATAGAGCAAGCACACACACAGGTGGCACCATGATAATCAGTACCTGGGTTTTGACGTAAAAGACTTCTGCACAGGTCCACACAATCTGGATGTAACTCGTCTAAAGCACCTTGTGGAAATTGCAGCTCAGTAGATGATGAAATATTTTGGAAAAGCTGTATATAGTGAAAAGGCCATGCGAATGAATTGTAGCAATGAAACTTATTAACTCGGAATTGCTAGCTCCAATTCTGGCCTTAAGCCTCATAATGGATTGGAAATCTCATGTATATTTCTAAGATTCTTCCACAAACCTGGAATGGACTATTACCCTCGAATGGTGGCTTCCCAGTCACCAGCTGGAATAGAATCACACCCACACTCCACAAGTCGGCCTGCACATATCATTCAATCATGTTAAAGAAAGTGCAGCAAAGGCAGTAGATAATCACCTTCATTTTGATAGATCTCTAGTTACATCACCTTTGCATCATACTTTTGGTTGTTCATAATTTCTGGAGCCATGTACAATGGTGAACCACAGACTGTATCAGCCAAACCCTGGGGCATCAAGGATCTGGCATAGGGGTAAGTCAAGGAAATGACCAAGTTTAGCAAGACGCTCAGTACAGCTATTGGTATTTTAGACCCTAGTGTGCAGAAGTAGGAAGACTTTCTAAAAATTACTCACTCAATGAAGTATCCATCAAAATGTTTTGAGTGAACGTGAGTTTTCTAGACTACAATAACAAACTCAACAAACTTATTCCATAAGCCATCCAAAACTGAATAGTCTTATAATAACATTACTAGGGTCTTTCCACGTCTCCCCATGCCAAGAACTGAAAATTGAAATGTGCTCGTTCAATCATATTTGGATGTTACTCATATGGTTCAAAGAATTTAAATTATCCAATCTACATGTTGAACCATTCAAAATTTCAGTATGACTCCACCATAGTCCACTTTGAAGGCCAAACTATGCAAATAATGAAAAGAGGCCATATTGGGCTTTGTTCAGTATCTCACAGCTGCTCAATTACAAATGAGCTTTCCATTCTAAGAACATATGATGGCAATTGGTAATTCCCTAGAAAGAATAGGAAAGACCATAAACATATAAACAATGGCAAACATTTTCAGATAATGTCAGACTCAGTGCAGTACTTTTTAAGATACTAGGGAAGAAAAAAGATGGAGCAAACACAGGGAAAAAAAAAAAACTTAATGGATTAAACATTTAAAAGCTACCAAAACATGCAGACCTTGCAAAACCAAAATCCCCTATCTTCAGCTGTGGGAATGTTTGATGTGATGACAAAAGTAGGTTCTGCAAGAACAATTAACTTCCTATTCAGCTTCTGTGATACAAATTGGGCCTTACACAAAGGCATAATTGCAACGACATATGGAGGACAAAATTAAAAATTTAGGAATAGAGCCAAAATCAAACCTAGGATAAATCGGAGTACCTGTGGCTTTAAATCCCTATGTATGAGATGATTTTCTTCAAGCACTTGAAGTCCTGCAGCTGCCAAATGCATCCACAACAAAATTGAGCAAGTTTAAGGAACTTCAGTTCTTTAATTTCTGTTCAACTATTACAAGCTCCCCACCTGGATGTCAACTTAATTATGGCGATCACATCAAATGCCCATTTCCCCACCTTTACAGCCTTAATCAAGTTGAATGTCCTAGAAACATAGTTTTTAGCTAAACAAAGTATCAACGCAGACACTATTACATGGTTCAACAGCCCATTTACACAATCATCCTTAAAAAAAAAAAACAAAAAAAAAGGGCTTCAAAGACATTTTGCAATAATAAAACATAATTGAGCAAAACTGATGAATGGTCATAAATTCCCATACCTAATTGACGCATAAAGTGCCTGGCAACAGCCTCTGATACTTTGCCGTGCTGTTGAATATACGCCGCCAGATCACCTCCATCACAGAATTCCAATACGAGATATATCCTCTCCTCAGTCTACCATCAAACATTTTAACACACACAAAGCAAGAATCTTGAAACGTGACCTCAAGTATAATTACAAGAGCAATTCGTACAAAAAAACCAAAAAAAAAAAAAAAAAAAAGCAAATGGGGTTTTACGTTGGAAGAAAAATACCTCGATGTACTCGAAGAGGCGAATGACGTTGGGGTGATTCATGGTACTGAGAATGGAAATCTCCTTGACCAAATTCTCATTGACCTTGGGGTTAAGCCGTTTCCAGTCGATCTCTTTGACGGCAACTTCCATGCCCGACTGCCGGTGCTTAGACCGCCAAACCACAGCGTAAGAACCCGACCCGATTCTCGGGCCCAGCATGTAGTCTCCAATTAACCGGGCCTGCCCAATATCCATTTTTTAACCCTCCCGATCCCCGAGAAGATTGGACCCACCACTGGTCTTTGTCCCTGTTACTTTCCAAGACAAACTGGCTGATTTTCGTGCTTATTGCGACAGAGAAAGAGATTGACGACGAGAAGCGTGTGGCGATGATACTGTAAATTAGATTGGATGCATTATTCGTTGGTGTTTGGACCATGATTTACATATATTCGTTGGCGTTTGGACCATGATTTCATTTTTTTGGTTAGGAAAAGACGCCGCGAGACGACTCTCTGAGAGAGAAACAGCGAGAGAGAGAGAGAGAGAGAGAGAGAGAGAGTGCTCAGCACCAATGAGCAGCATGATTGGAGACAGAAATGCCCCCCCGTTTAAGTGTCCTATAAATTTCTAAAAAAAAACAAATTAAATTAAATTAAATTCGGCATTTTCAATTTTTTTTAATAGACTACAAAACAATGTAGTTTATTAGTAAAGCAAAGAAATCGGCATTGTTATGTTAAAAATTATAAATTTAATTCTTCATTAAAAATTTTGAGTGAAATTAAACATAAATTTTACTTGATTTAATTTGATAAGACTATGAGCATCAGTTCTATCTTTGTTTTTATATTTTCACATTAAGGAAAACAAAAATTAATAGCACTGGATAGGTAGTCCATGGTTGGGGCACGGCCAACATTTTTTCAATGAAAACAGTATTGTATATATATATATATTTATTTATTTTTCTAAATATAAAATATCCTCTTTTTTTTAATATTACATATTTTTGATATATCTTGACATGTCATTTTACAAAATTGTATGTATTATACTTTATTTTTTAAGTGTAATATATTTTAGTTATTTTTGTTAAGAAAAAAAATCGATTGCATGTCGACACTTTTTCGCGTGGTTTTTGTTGTGTTGGCTAAAAGATCAGGAAGAGAAATTTGTGTTTTCTTTTTTCTTTTGAATTTGGACATGCAAGAGTGACAAGGGGGAATCAATGATTCAATTTGAATGGCTGTGCTCCTTCCACTCATTTTATGTTATCTCTCATTTTTCAATTTATAAAAAAAATTAAAAAATAAAAAGGCCCAATTTTCAGTATTTTTGGCCAACTTTCTTTCTTTTTCTTCTTTTTTGAAATTTCAATAAATATAGTGCTCATTTGCCTTCGCGAAAGCAAAGTTGAAAAGGAAAAAGGCAGCATTTTGCTTTTTGCCTTAGTTGAAAGCTGACACACTCAACCTCCAAGTCCCAATCCAAAGGTTCTATTGACGTCCGCTCCCATTAACCCTGCAAGGGCCCAAGCCCTCTAAGGAGACCCCTAAAGAATCAAGCCAGACGACCATGTGCCAAGGACAAGGCCCAAGGCCCAAGGCCGCTTCAACGTAACAGGCCACCTAGCTCTCATAATGTACCCACATTCTCCTCAGTTTGCTGTGGTCGGACCACCTCCTCTAATGTTCCCACAAAATATGGTAATTCCCATCCCGTCTTTCAATATTGTTAGAGCAACTACCTCTCCTGCTACTGTAAAAGTTAAATTGTTTAAAGTTATATCCCAAGAGATATTAACTTCATTGGGTCACCAATGATCTTTGTCAGTTGTCAATATTTGGGGAAAGGAGGTCCAGGACACGTTGCTCAACTTGGCGACCAGTTGTCATTCCTTTTCCTTTTTTTAAAAAAATAAAATAAATTTTGGGCTATTTAATTCTTTTACTTACATTTAGTGGGGTGCCAAAGGCGAGGATGGGAAAAGTAAATGATAGAAAAGAAAAGAAAAAAAGGTAAATAATAGAAAAGATGGGAAAAAGTAACAAATAATAAAAAAAGATCGACCCAGGATGGCAATGGACACGTTCCAATTTCTTAATGTCATCCAGATGACATATTTCCACGTCTGCTTCTTTTAGTTGTCGCTAATGTGCATCACTACTGACAAAATCTCACGAGTTACCCCAATACATCATGACACTCAAAAATTCTCTCACTTCCGTTCAATAAAACCAGTTCTTGGATGGACCCAAAACCTTAATTACAATCATAATTGGAATTGCTACTTGATTCAAGCAATTTAATTTTCCTTTCTTTTCTTTTTAACTAATTTTTGAAAGATTTTCTGGTAATAATTAGTTACAAGGCAAGCAGCGATGCCTAATGCATCGTTTGTGGACTGCAAGAGAATGGCGGGTTGTTTGAATGTTTTGACAGATCTAGCTATCTCTTCTCCACACCTGACACGGGGCAGTATTTCTATGATGTTGACCTCCTCTTCTTTCCATCTCTTCCTCGAAAATATAACAGCAAAAGGACAAGGAAAAAAAAAAACAAAAAACACAAAGTAAAGGCACTTTATATACAGTAACACTGTTTATTATATATATATATACACACAAACACATTAAAGCACAGGTTTAGGATCACTTACCATTCACCTTCCCACCTCCTCCTCCTCCTTTCACTTCTCTGTACGTAATACCCCGGTGTTCCTTCTTCGTCTGTCCAAGGTGTACCTTGTCTCCATTCTTACTTTACATTAATCAAATGGGCTTTTTATCACCTGTACAAGCAGTGCAAATATTTTTGAATCTCTTTTGGAACCTGGGGTTGATTTTAGCTTACACGCCAATGCATTGCTTTTTCCTGCATTTAGAGCACAAAAATTTATGTTTAGTACGCTATTGGATCCCTTGAATTATGAAGGCATTCTAATCTTTGATGAGACAGCAGTGACACCGTCATTCTTATTGTATGCGATATTTGATGCTTTATCCTATTGGCTACACTTGCACTGTAAGATAATGTATTAATTCGTGCTGGTTTTGAATTCTGAGTCTCATGTTTTTTATATGTTACAAAGATGAGGTTTTGATGCCGTGGAACTTTGATGATCTCAGTGTTTCAATACATGTGCATAAGTGTCTGTGACAGCGTGGTAGATTATGTCTATAAAAAACCTGTTTCTGCTTTTACCCCATTATAATTTATATGTGTATTAAGGGACCTTGATATTGGGATTTTTTTTGGCATGATATTGGGATGTAGATATAAATGCATTAACTTTGTTATGTTTCAGTTTGGCTTGAGCTATTCAAATCGATTGCTTTTTGCAAGTTTCCAGTATTAATCATCAGCCAGCAGACATTGAAATTGTTTTCTGTTCTCTGTTCACAGATGACCGAAGAGCAAACCATCGAAACTACCCAAACTAACGGCAACGACGAAAAACGTGCAATGCCTCGTCTGAATGAAAGGATCCTTTCATCTTTGTCCAGGAGAACTGTTGCTGCACATCCTTGGCATGATCTTGAGATTGGTATCTTCCACATAGTGAATAAACATGTTTTCTGGCTTAACTCCGTTTGGTTACAGACAACTAATCATGCTACCAATAATTCTTGTCTGCAGGACCCGGCGCTCCTCATATTTTCAACGTTGTATGTTTCATTTCCAACAACTAAGTTATAAACTGCCTTCAAGCTATAAATTTTCAATCAACTGCCTTATCGCATGCAAAAATTTTGGAGAATTTATTTGATATTAGCGTGTAGCAGTCAAGCACGTTTCGGATTCAAAGTTTATGACTAATATGTTTCTTTACTTTAACAAAATCCCATGTTCAAGAAATATTTTGAAGCTTCAAACAAAAGTGCACACTTAGATTTGGTCTGATGATCTCCCTTGTCCTCACATCCTGTTGTAGTATTTGCTTGTTACATTAATTACTTTGCCAAATTGAAACAGGTGGTGGAGATAACCAAAGGAAGCAAGGTCAAATATGAACTGGACAAAAAGACGGGTTTGATCAAGGTATGAATGATTTCCACTTGACAAAAAGATAGCATTTGATACCGCTGTTTTCCCTTCTCTCACCAAAAAAAACTGATTCTTTTTTATTCTATGTGAATAATTGCTCAGGTTGATCGGATTTTATACTCATCTGTGGTCTATCCTCATAACTATGGCTTTATCCCTCGCACATTATGTGAAGATAATGACCCCCTGGACGTTTTAGTCCTCATGCAGGTGACTTCATGTCTAGTTGATGATAATTCAAAAACAGGATAGTTGCCTTTTGTTCTCTTGTGCACCTTTATTCTCATAACCGAGCAGCACATTGCTGTGCTTCATTTTGAGCCCATGTTCCAACTGACTCGAGGGCATGATGATAGGAACCTGTCCTTCCTGGTTGTTTTCTGCGTGCCAGAGCCATTGGATTGATGCCCATGATTGACCAGGTGACCACTTGCAATTGGATTCCAAAGCTAACCATCGCTGAGACTTCCCTTTTATTTGCACTCTAACGAAACTACTTTGTGACCCGAGTTCAGGGGGAGAAAGATGACAAAATCATAGCAGTTTGTGCAGACGATCCAGAGTATAAGCACTACACTGACATCAAAGAGTTGGCCCCTCATCGCCTCTCTGAGATCCGTCGTTTCTTTGAAGATTGTATCCTTCCCATTTTTTCTTTATTTGTTTTCTGTTTTTTTCTTTTTCTCCCCCTGGCAGACACAACATTGAATCTCTCCAAGTATGTTTAAGATTTTGGTTTTGGTTTCTTTAACTAACTCGGACAGACAAGAAAAACGAGAACAAGGAGGTTGCAGTTAACCAATTTTTACCCTCAAACACTGCAGTTGAAGCCATTCAGTACTCAATGTAAGTCTCTCGAGCTTGGCCGGAGCATTTTCCCTTTTAAATTGCCAAATGGCCACCGCCCCAGTTCCATGTAGTAACAAACCACTTAATCGTGAGAAGTTTGTTTTTTCTATCGTGCCATTTGCAGGGACCTGTATGCTGAGTACATTCTCCACACCCTGAGGCGGTAGACACCGCTGGCCATGTTGTTCCACATTTTCCAATACTTCCAGTGGGAATTCCATGAATTGAATAAGTGGTCTTGGCAACAGTTTTCTGTGTCTGTTCTAAACTTCATTTTTTGACGGTAAGATTTCAATGATATTACAGCTTGTGGTCTGAAACAATGCTTCTAAACAAGAAATGGCGAATTCATTTTTTTTATTTAATTTATCTTCTTAAATTCTATCTGGCAGTGAAATCCATCCACACTGTAAGATTAGTTTGTTTGTAGTTCGCAGAGATAGATCCTTGGGTGAAGCAAGTGGACACTTCCTAGAGGTCAAAACAAACTGCAGAGATTTAAATTCAGTGGGTCAAACCTGAATTCCATACAGTACCTCAACTACTTTTGTTTTTTTCTACTAGAACGTGGCAGGTACCATCTTGGGGTTCGAATCCTGACAGAACTTATCGCTACATACGGACTTGCCACCAACCATAATAAGACTCAAAAATAAAAATAAAAAAATAAAATCTATAGTTCAGCAACAAGGATAATATTCATGGATTGGACAGTTGGGCACAAACCATATTCAAGTCGAGGCAGGCTTGGGTCAGATCATTGCTCTAAAAACGCCGCGGGAACTTAGAATCTCCAAGCAGAGCCCAAATCTCCAAATAGGTCTAGGCCTTGGTCTTTAATTAAAGCAACAAATTGGGCCGCTACGCAATTCTCAGGTCAGGTCGCTGTCTTGAATTGAATGGGCCATGGCCGAAGTTACTCCGAAAGAAAAGATTAAAGGTTGAACAGATCGGAGAGCCAATTATTTGCGTGCGCTTTATTAGCAGTCACGCGCTTCATCTCCACCAAAAAGAGTTGAAGAAAAACTTAATTATGTGGGGGCAAAAAGTTTTTTTTTTATAATAATAATAATAACCCAAAACGAAAAAAATCTAGGAAGACTCATAATTTATAGACGTAATATGATTTTGTTCGTCTGATATAAAATTATTTGGAATTTATTTAATTCCATAATATCTTGGAGTCAAGTCCCACAAAAATTAGGCAGCCACGCATCACTCCCAAAAACCCTTTTCAAGGAAGTCCAGTTCAAAAGGAATTTGAAGTCCTCTGGGTGGTTGATGTAGAACTGGACATTGAAGCATATAGTTCGGTTACGCCTTGAGATGTGAACACAAAATCACATGCATTATTATTTGCCGAAAGATGGAAACCCCCACCCCCGTATCTCTGTACGATATCTCACTAGCCAATTAATGCCCCCACCTAGCTTTTCTCTGACGCCCACTTTTTCAATAAGTGCATGTGCATCATGCTTTGATCACACACACTCACACAAACACAGACGAAACAACAACAGCAGCAGCAGCAGCAGTAACATCATGCAATCAGAATAAATCTTTCAATTATCGGATGGTCCGGGGCCGTCCATTCAGTGTGCCCCTCAGGACACAAATTTCCCTTTCATTATCTAGCTAGCATCGCCCCCCCACCACCCTACCCACGTGTACATTATCTAACAAAGAAAGTACCACCTTCTGCAACCTACTCCAGCAAACTTATAATTTGGGGTTCAATTCTAACTATTGTTACACCCTTCCTTTGTTTTTTGTTTTTTGTTTTCTTCTTTTCCTCCGCTGGAAGGAAGTTATGAACCTCTTTCAAATTTTATAAATCCCAGATAGGGATCAATGTATACAACGCGATGCATGCAACAATACAAAGATATGTTAAGACGGTTGTCCTATTCTTTCTTTTTTTTTGGGGGGGGGGGGGACAATCCCGAATTCAATTCTATTTGATTAATTCTATAGTTAGTAAGATTCCCTACAAACGACTCTAATTGACAAGAGAAAAATGATTTTTATATACTCATATTTTTTTTGTATATTTAGTTATCTATTTCTGCTAGATATATAACTATTTCATTTCATCAAATTTAAAAACAAATTTAGGATATAACTTGTGTTCCCATCTAGTCCTACTCCTATATTTCCATAATTGAAATTTCCCAAATGCACCATTTTCTTTCCCTTTTTTTTTTTCTTAATTTGTTTTTGGAACTCCAAATGAAGAACTGTGTGAAATCCTTCACAACACTAATTTTTGGCTTTAGGTAGTTGCCGAGTGTAGTTAGGTTGAACGCGGGGATGATGAATGATCATTGTATTTGAGCAACAAAAATATTATAGAGACATGAAAAAGATATATATAAACAAAAATATAATTATAATTATTAGTTATTATTGAAACATTTTTTATATAATAATTAATAATTATAATTAAATGATGCAGACAAATACTTAACCTCATTTATATTTTTAGTGCTTTTATAATGAAATTCTTTGAACAAATATAATTTTTCGTAGGCTATAAGTAACCCACACTTGGTAAACTGTGAGGGTTCCACCTCCTGCAGCGAGAACATTGCAATCGGACCACCATTTTCTGGCGTAATAGTTGTTCTTGCTGAAGTTAACCATCATATACGGTGAGAGGCGAGAACTATGCTATCAAGAGGGAAACCTTATTTCGTCTACCTTATATTGCTTGTTATTGCGGGCGGAAAAAGGAATATAATTAGAAAAAAAAAAGTACTATAAAAAGGGAGAAAGTACAGAGAACTAAAACAAATTGAGAAAAAAAAAAGAAACAAAGAAAAAGAAGAGAAAGTTACAATTGAAAGGGTGAACGTACGTATATTTAGACATGAATAAAAGATTTCCAGCTTAATTTTTTCTTTTTGCTTGGTGAATTTTCTAGGAGGGATGCATGCAGATTCGAGTTCACAAACTCAAAAGGGGGTTTGAGGTGGCACCAAGTGCTAAATCCCGGTTGAAATATCCTGGTTACGTAACAAATTCACATTCAATTCTCCAATTGGTTTAGAGAGAGAGAGAAAAAAAAAAAAAAAAAAAAAAAAAGGGGAGAAGATCAGGTGGGATGTATATGCTGTGGGGTAAAGGATTTTGGGCCATATACACAGGTTAGGTAGAAGTTTTGGATGAGTTGTAGCCACATAAGGCTATGATTGGTACACTTCTAAACTTAATTAATAAAGCTTAAAATTTGATGTAGATGAATCGAATTTCAGCGTAAATTTAGAAAGTTAGGGATGAGTAGGGTATCGCGGTGGGTTGGTACATCGTAGGCCTAGGCTGCTTTGGGAAACTTGAGGTTAGAATGAAAAGACAATAACAGGGAATTACGGGAGAATTATTATTTATTAAAGAAAAAGTTGTGGAGTTTTGAAGCGAGAAAAAAAATATAAATAATAATTTTTTTAATTTATATATTAGTTTTTCAATTAAATAATTTATAATTTCATTTGATAAAATGATAACCCAAAATGGATGGGGGAATAAAACAGAACCAGAGGCTTTTCTAATCATGTGTCCTGTGTTCTTTCCTTTCCCTTTCCCAACCGCGAGGGAAGATGAAGAAGGCTTTGTTTCGGGTAACCTCTATGTCTATGGATTCCATTTGATTTCACTTCATATTAAGAACTCTTTGTTTTTTTTTAAAAAAAAAAAAATTATTTTTTTTCGTTTGCGAAAATTCAGGATGTTAGAATTAAATGGTAACGATCAAGACGTTACTAGTTATTGGTGTAAAATGGAAAGGACAAGCAGGGATCTCCTTTGGAAGGAAAGAGAATACTTTTATATTATTCTTAAATATTGAACAAGTTGCTTTTATTTATTTATTTATTTATTTATTTATTGCATGGGAACAGTAAAAAAGGAAATTTGGATATTTTATTTTGCAGCTGAACTTAATGCGCATGTGATTAAGATCTCACAGCTCAGCAACCGAATAAAAATCCCCAAACTGAGGTTAAACAAGTGAAGCCTTGTTGATTGAAAACTGCCAATTGGGAATGCAGGGGGCCATCCCTTCCTTGGAAGTGATTTTCAACCCTTTTCCGTTTGAAGTTTCTTTTTGTTTTTTTTTTTGGCTTTTCTGAAGTGCGCTAAAAAAACAAAAGAAAATTTAATGGAGGGAAAGCAACTAGACAGTCAGAGAGGCTCAACCGATCGGAGGGACAAGGAGAAGGAGGGGCTGGGCGGTGTACTACATCTGTATTGTGGGGCTACGGTTACGGAAAATTTTTCCTTTTCGGTTCACTGAATTCAAACATCACTTCTGCGTGAATTTAAGAGAGTTGGAATTTGATCCTTTTTAACTTTCGTCGAGAGCTTTGCTCTTGTTTTTTTTTTTTTTCCTCTACGTGAACTCCACAAATTAATTATGAAATCTACAAACAAAACCATAGTATGGAAAAAAAAATTCATGATGGCTTTAATTTCATGACATTGAAACTATAATTGTCAAAAAAAAAATTAATTGTAGGCATAACTATCTATCTCATAACTTATATGTTGCCACAAATAAATAAAATTGATGATAAAAAATTATTTTTGATGTCTTCCGGTAATTACTATGTAATTCAGTAACTATGAAGGGATACAATAGTGCTCTAATTCATATTCAACTGGGAGTCTTTTAGGGTTGTAGTACCCGTAGATACCGATGGGGTTGGCTCTCTGGACTGTTACAATAGCTACTTAGCTAGGTAATTGGTATAATACACATATGCTGTTGCTGGCTGCTGGCTGCTGGCTGCTGGCTGCTTCTGCTATTCCTGAGTTGCAGCTGCTCATTAATAGTGCTATGTGTATCCCCCACCCTTGCGTTGTGCCCCATATTTCCAAAGGAATTATTTGGGTATCTTCGCTCCAATTCAACTTCCTTTTCAGCTAACCTGGTTGATTTTGCAGGTGTCCCAACCCCTTCCTCATATGGGCCCACTTTTCATTGTCCCCTCCAATTTGCAACACTATATAATTTAATTAATATCTATCGTGCTAGCACATGTAGCCCTCGTATGAATTTTGTCTAGCACTCGAAGCTATTTGGTCCTAGACTCAGGGGGGATGACAGTTGTTTCCATTATCACCTTCATGAAAGGGACGCCACTAGTTGATGGAGACCCATCCTTGATGCTTCTATGGTTAGTAATCAAAGATTAAGTAGCAAAAGCCATCTTGACAATAATTATTATAACTTCTGGGGCCACACAGTGCTAAAAGAACACCACAAATTTATGATATTTTTGTCAAGAAATTGTTTTACCTAAAAATCTATATTTTTCAATAAAATTTAAAATACAAAATATATATTATTATATCTTAATAATTTTATTTAACAACTACCATGCCCAACAAAAAAAAAAAAAATCTTATGGTGCATCTGTTTTCAATCTCCTATTATATTTTATCTTCTGAGCGACATAATTAATGGGCACAAGGCAATCAAGGCAAGTGAAAATTTTGGACAAATTCAAGCTCTCGGACGACGTGAACATGTGTGTGGGGATTTGGATTGCAGAGTGTTGTACGCGTGAGTGAGTGTGTGTGTGTGTGTGTGTGATTGGGTCTATAGGCGGTGGTCCTGACGCGTAATTGCACGGTAGCTCGAGTCATACTGCACATAAACAGTTGGACTTGAAACCCAATACGATAATTCGCAAAATAAATTAACATTTTAATCTCGAGGTTAATAGTTTACTTCAAAAGGGCAAGCATGAGGACCTTTCGTCCGAATAAATGATGATTAAATAGATGGGGGAAGGGAGGTCCCCCAGCAGCCCCAACGGGGGTATTAGGGTAGGCTAAGCTTTGGCTTCAAAAGGGCGTGCGAAACAGCTCCCCAAACTTTCAATTGGCACCCCCACAAGCCACAGTCCTCTGAAATTTGATGCTAACCCATGACATTACCTCGGAAGTTCTTGGTAAGTGTTACTTACCACCTGTTTGTGTAGAACCATAATTACGATACAGCAACAAGTACTGTGGACACACTTTCACGTGGTTTGCTAAAGCAAGTATAAAGTGGTATGCATCAGATTGAGGTAAAGAAACAGCGGTCTGCGGAGTTGCTTTTGCAGTTTTGGTAACTCAAACAGTTCCAGTGATCCCCTGGTGGCCTAGCTCGTTATCTTTCAACCACGTAGCCCATTCTCTCTTAAATTCTCTGAATTTTCTTTCTCCTTTTGCCACTTGTTTTGTCCGTTTTAAGTTTATGTAATCATTTCGGTTGAATGTGTACCAGGGTACCTTTTCAAATACTACCCACTTGCCTTGAACTATAGTTTGGATTTGCGACCCAAAAAACTATGAATTAAGTTCATTTTTTTTTATGAAAAACAAATATGTCAATGATACCACGAGATGAGACATAAAATATAAAATTTAAGAACCGATATCTGAGAAACAGTTTGATTGTTGTCAGATAACAATAAAAAATGATCGTACGAGTCCATTATTCATAAGCATTCGTTTATGAACAATTTTTTTTTTCTCTCAGTTTGATCTTTGTGACCTGTTATATAAACATTAACTCTCTGATAAATTAATTAACTATTGGTTATGTTAAAATGGTTTTTTTTTTTTGGGGGGGGGGGGGCAATGGCTGTGGTAAAATTGTTGAGTAAAATAAGTCTGCCACCTAGCTACATAATATTCAGCTACTTAATGAAATCATATCATCAATGCTTGGATCCTATGATCGATAATTCCAACACATCGCAGATTGAACAATTTGATAATTACTTGCATTGAAATTATACTTATTTTGGTTCATTTCTTTGATCTTTCTTTTATAATTTTGTAATTTTGTCTTTCGGTTTGAATAGCCTTTTCCAATCGTCAATTGCAAAACAATATCCTCACGGTATCCCATTCAAATATTCGAATGACGACGAATTACAACCTTTCCTAAGCGCGTGCTATAAAAATGAACTAGTTTGAGTCATTCCCACGTTTTCCAATTTCTCGGAATAATAGTTTTAATTTGAGTCAGTATAAGCTAATAACAATTTTATTATCGCATTATAGCTTTGTGGGCACTACGAGCCAAGGCACGTGCCATTGCTTAAAAGATTTTGAAATAATAATAATGATAAAAAAAAAAAAAAGATACTTTCTGCCACTGCCTACGATATAGTTCCAACCAGAAGACATTAAAGGGGCATGCATATTATGTAATTTTAAAAAAAAAAAAATTCATAATTCACATCCATTTTATTAGGGTGGAATGCCACAAAAGATAGATATAAGTCTAAGATTGAAGAGGATGTTAACTGAAGTTAAGGGTAAAACTAGACAATAAGATTTATTTGTCTCGTAAGGGATTACCTCTAAACTGTCGCCAGCAGAATTGGAAATGAAAGACAGAGAAAATGTTTTGTTTTTAAAGCAGGAAATTAATATTCGTACATTGGTTGCTGATTGTGGATTGACTTTCAGCAATGGCAATCTAGTCATGAGCAATACTTGTCGCCAATACATACAATCGAACATGAGGCCTGGAGGTTCTGTCAAAACTCAGAAACGTGGAAGCTGAAAACTAGACCACGTACACCCAATGTCCAACAAGCAAATCCCACCAACCAATGCCTGTGCAAGTAATATATGGGCAACAGAGTAACTTTCTTATTTGATATATTAGCTGCGACATTAATGGCAAATTTCTGCTTAATTACGAATCAAATCAACACTTCCTTTTTTTTTTTTTTTCTGCCTTCTAAATCCTAATGGCGCGAACATTTCTGTTGTTCGGTTTAATGTACCTGTAATCAATCTATCTATTACTCTATCCACAAAATAAAGAGCCAAAGGCCCTTTCTAAAGCAGATATTTCCACCTCTGCCTTTTTTCTTTTTTTTTTTTTTGGTTTTTTTCTGCGGAAGCTCCTTTTCCAAAAACTTTTCTTAATTAAAACCAGAAGCCACTATGACATGGAGCCCTCCTATTGTGCTAGAACTTGAAATCAAGGAGCATCACATGGCCCCCCTCCTATTGTACTAGAGAAGTATGGTACTGACGACTTCAGGTATTTGAACAGACTTGAGGAGAGCCATCAAGCAAAGCCTGGTGATTAATTCTCAGTGCTATATCTTTAGGGTGATAATTGATAAAGACTTGTTCCGCAATTCCGCTGCCAATTACGATAGAAAAAGGACTAACTGGGGATGTCTTCCAAAATTTAATGTCTTCCGAAATGTAACAGGTTTATTAAAATGACTCGTTCAACAACGTGGTCGTGTTAGTCAATGTCAAGTCATTTAATATCACAGTTCAAAATAAATATCTTTGTTTGGTTTTGGACAACTTGCTATTATGAGCGATAGATAATTCAATTAATTATCATGTCCATGTACCTACTGCCCCTAAAAGATGCCTCCTCTTCCGATCAGTCTTGAATTAAATAAAATATATGTTAAAATAGAAGAAATTTCTATATAATTGAGTAATTAATTAGTAACCAAAGCTTGTGGTTGTGGCGTGTTCCATCCATTTCAAGGATCTTCGATTGCCAAACCCAAGAAATTGAGGGCTGTTTTTTTTTTTTTTTCTCCTTCCTCCTTATAACTGTGTAATTTTGACACTAATTAATGGCTAGCAATTGGTAAGAAGCCAGGTGGCCTATACAAAACAAAGTAAACAGCTGGGGTCGACGATGTAAGGGTGTACGAATGACTCAGACAAATAGCAAGTCTGTGCTAGCTAACAGCGTATAATTTTGAATGCTTTATTTTCTTGTCTTTATCCTTCCATCAACATGGATTGTGGCATTTGAACCTGAATTATTTTCCCTATTAGCGGCTTCAATCATAAATTCACTTTTTGAGTAGTTTACGTCATTTTCACCCTCGCTTCTAGTGCTAGACGGAATTCCTTCTATTATTTTCTAAATGCCTTCGGCCCTCTTTACTTCTAGTCAATATCATTTCCATCCTTTTAAATTCTTTCTTTTCCTTTAAATCTTCTTAATTAGCCCAAATGCCTGGGTATTAGATCTGCCATTGTCGAAAGATCATCATCAAAGATTAATGATAACGTCTAGTTACAAGGATTAACAAGAAAATAATGTAACCAGAACGAACTTTATAAACAAGTTTACACACATGCCTGCACCAATGAGACTTGTGACCCCAGTTGTAAGTATCATAACTACATTCAAAATGACATGACTCGATCGTTGAAAAAGGATATTACAAGAATTATTTTTAAGAAAACATTACTCTAAATATATATGGTGATGATTCGTCAACGTGCTAAAAGTCGAAACAAATTATTGTTGGTTTCTGTATGACATTGGATGTTAAATTTTCTGTCAAAAATAAAAAAGATCTATTTTATACAAGCCAAAAGGATCAAACATTATTTAATGGCAGATTTAATTCCAAAAAATCGTGGCATGGAAGGTAACACAATCGAAAATTTAGGGTTTTTATTGTATGAGATTGCCCCAACATGTCAGCGGGGCAGCGTTCCACAAACTCCCTTTTTCCCCTATGGTTCCACTACCACAGGTATAGATTTTAACTCTTATTTGTCTAATTTTAATTGGACAACTTCAACCAGCTAAATTGTTGAATTGGTGGAATTTTCTTTTGCATTAATTACTCCAAAAAAATCTATTAGGAGGAAGGCAGGAGGCCCCCAGGTCGGTTTGCTTACCTTTCTTAACTTCTCTTACTCTCCCTGGACCATCAGCACACAATCATGGCACCAAAGTCAAAACTCAAGACCTAACTAAATATCCCCACTCTGGAACAACTGGCCCATAAATAAAAGACAACTGAAATGAAAAAAAAAAAAGTAACAATAATAATAATAATAATAACAATAATAATAATAATAAAGAATACACACGTCTTATGTCTTGCAGTAAAATTCCTCAGCGCAAGTTGATTACTTACACCGAACTGGCATCTTTGGGTCTTGGTGCAGAAGTTATATAATGTAGATAACACAAAAACGATGAAAAGGACAAACTCACATGACCCGAACCAGATCATTTATGGGCCCCTACGTATAACTCGCCCCTCTCTCTTTCTCTCACACTTCTCAATATCTCTCTCATGAGCCATTCTTTTAAGAACCCCAAAAAAGGAGAAGAAGAAGAAAAAAAAAAAAAACTTAAATCTTCAAGTAAAGCGTAGAAAAATTAGTTGCTGCTTCACTTGGAGAGAAGCGTCTGGGGAAGCAGCTTAATTGGTGGGCTGCCTGTATGCCAAAAACACTCACCTCATCCGTCTCTTTGTGTATGTGTGTGGTGGCTATGGCTGCTAGGTTAACAACAACAACAAAATTTTCATTTCTTGAATTATACACGGCTTGTCTTGTTTAGGGTTTTCTTCTTCTTCCTTTTTTTTTTTTTTTTTTGTTGAGTGGGATCGTCATCTTGTTATTGGTCAAAGAAGAAGGCACCGACTTGTTTTTCTTTGTTTTCCTTCTCCTGCTGCCTCACGGATCTTGAAGGGGAAAAAAAAACAATTGTGAATCTTTACCCGCGAAAGCTGGCCCTTTATTAAATTTTTTCATTTAGAGAGTTGGGTAGTTTCCCATGTTTTTCTGCTCTCTTTAGCTTGTTGTTCGAATATATCCTTGGAGATCTACTGCTAGCTGCAGTAAGAAAGCTTGGAATTTGAGGCTGTTCAACTTGAAGAAGAAAGAACTAGGAACCGATGACAAGTAAGCTTCCTTTTACTTCTCCTTCCTCCTCCTCATATTCTTCCAGCCAGTACAGAAACTTTCAGGAACTCAATTTTGAGGAGAAGATAGAGGTCACGGACTTATCGCTTGGGAGTAGTAGTAATGGAAGAGAAAGTAGTGGTGTTGGTCCTAATGGATCTACGGAGAAGGAGCATATGTTCGATAAGGTTGTTACCCCAAGCGATGTAGGCAAGCTAAACCGCCTTGTGATACCGAAGCAGCACGCAGAGAAGTACTTTCCTCTAGATTCCTCGTCGAGCGAGAAAGGCCTCTTGTTAAACTTTGAGGATCGAAACGGCAAGCCGTGGCGGTTCCGCTACTCTTATTGGAATAGTAGCCAAAGCTATGTGATGACCAAAGGTTGGAGCCGTTTTGTCAAGGAGAAGAAGCTTGATGCAGGCGACATCGTGTCTTTTCAGCGCGGTGTTGGCGAGTCAGGCAGGCACCGTCTGTACATAGACTGGAGGCGCAGACCTAATGCACCAGATCCCACATCGTACGCCTATTTCGAGCCCCAAAATCCGTTATACTCACCGCAGTCGACACGGTGGGGCAGGCCTTACTCGCTGCCGCCGCAGTCTTTGTCCATGCCACAACCTCAATTGCAGCATTTGAATTACGGTATTCAACCATGCCATAATCACAATCATCATCAGTATTATCATCATCAACAACAACAACTTCAGGCAACTAGCTACGCCAATGCCGCGCAGCTTTACTTTAGGCCACCGGGGCCGCATCAAATTGAGGCAATGCAACTGCAACATCCACATCGAGGAGGACAACAGTTGCCAATGGTGATTGATTCGGTGCCAGTGGTTCATGGCAAAACTATGGGGAAGAGACTTAGGCTTTTTGGTGTAAATATGGAATGCCCTATGCGAGATGAGTCGTCGCCTTCAGATACCAATACCAATCCGCATGTCACAATAGGATCATTCTCACCTCATTTGGGCTCCTCTTCCCTCCTTCCCCTCCAGCATAGGGTACCCAGCACTGGCCCAGCTCCAGCTATGCGATCTGATGAGTTCTCAAAGAAAGGGAATACCTCCTTGTCTTTTGATTTGGGTCTTTGATGAATTGATCATACACACGTATGCATACCCAGTGAAGAAGATAAACCTGGCTCCACCTTGCAGTGCTGAATTTAGTAAAGAGGGTACGAAGAGAGAAGATTTTTAATGGACTTATGTGAGTTGAGTTAAATTTTAGCCTTATCCCTTCTAAGTTTCTTTTTTGAAAATCAATTTTTCTAATTTAATTATCTATATGTATCTGTATATTACAGAGTATATCAAGTTAAGTAGCTGACGCTTGGGGATTTGTAAAGATTGAAGAGCAAGAGAATGGGGATTTCAAAAACCCCTTCAACTGTGTATAATACATAAACAGAAGAAGAGCCGTGAGCATTATTAATTTCCATCATTTGGTTTTTCAATTTCACTAAATTCCTTTGATAGATAGAGCCTGGATTGGAGGCCCCTGGTCTTGCCAGTAACTGTATATGTGAGACGGTCTCTTCCCCAGTTTGTTTGGGGTTAAAATATTTCCTCTTTGATACCAATCCCTCCCCTCTCTCTCTCTCTCTCTCTTCCTCTCTGACAGCATCTTGGCGGTACAATATCACTGGCGAACGAATGGGTAATGCAAAAGTTCTTTCTTTTAATCTCTCTTTTGTTCTATTACCTTATTGGGCTAGCAATGCTCTTCCTGCTGCTTAGTTAAGTTGGATAGCAGAAAGTTTGCAGCGCTGTAAAAGGTACCTTCTGTATTCTTACTCTGCTATAGCCTTAATTATTTGTAACAAAAATTTTCTAGTTATCATATATTGCTTTGTCTTTTTCCCTTTCTTTCTTTGTATTCTATTTGTTTTTAGTTATTTGATAGCCACCTTCTAATGCAACACACGTACAAGCCTTAAACGAGGACATTCCAAGCTGGTTCGCAGTTTGATTCTGTAAGTAGCTGATTACTTTGTTTCATGGTTAAGCTGCTTCGGTTACTCGCTCTTACCATCGAATGGCAACATCAAGCACAGCAAGGCTTTGTGTGGTGGCTTTTATTTCTTGATTCTGCTGCATGTTCATTATCTGAAACCGTCTGGTACGAAATCATTGCGACCATTAAGTCTTAAGATACAATACACATATCAAGGCTTGATAAGACTTGATATGGAAGCTTTCTGCTGTATCGAAGATTTTATTGGTAACATCTAAAATCATTTTATGTGAATTTCTTAACGGGTTATGGTGAGGTATTCCGTTTCTGTCCAAATAGAAGGAACGAAAATGTATGCTTCCACAAATACTGTCATACAATTATTGGAATTACCAATTACATTGTTCAATATGTTGACTTTAATATTGAATTTACTTGCACCTATACTTTTGCATTCGAACTAAATTTCTTTTCTTTCCTTTTTTTGTTTTAAAAAAAAAATATTTGGGATGTCTACTAATTTTCTCAAATTGATAGATATATATAATAGATGCCATCACCGAGTGACAGTCCATAAAGTAAGCTTTTTCTGTGGTCAAGCTTAAGGCTATCAAGTTTGACTAGGAATTTGGTTGCTTTTTAAAAGAAAACTTAGCTGAAGCATGCTTAATTTTTATCGGACTAATTTCGATTTAAGCCTATATGAATACTAGAAATTTGACAACATAAAACTATAAGAAAATAGAACATGCTGTGTCTAGTACGCATGTTTAAAAATATCATCCCTTGCTATTGAAATGAAGCAACATATTATTGAATTAATTCAAATTTTGACTTCCAATATCTGCAGCAACTGAACAACTATTCCTTGCATTATACGTACATTAACTTATTATTATTATTTGTTGGTGTAAATCTATATTGTTCCTTGCGAATTATTGTTGGGCAAGCTACACGAAAAAATATTTCACCAAGACTTTTTATATTAAAAATTTTCATGGGAACAATGTAATTTAGGTCATCTTATGATTTGTTTGCATGGATCGTGAGATGGAAATTGTTTTCCTCCATGTTGAAAGACGTATACATACATAGGTCATTCATATGTCATGCATCCAACTGAGATATGGGGTAAGGAAAATATTTTTAGCAAAACACGAATAGATTCAGAAAACTGAATTCATCCATGCATCACGCTGAATCATTCTATTTAGCAGCATTCATGGAATTATCCCAATTGCATGCCAATGCATACGCAATATGTCATAACATCTTCGTGCACAAAACAGCAATGCCTATCGTTCTTTCTTTCCTCCAAGTGATTGGGAGTCAGAAATTGCCTTCTTACGTTATATTTTCTACCATTTTTGGAGGATTGGATCGGTATTGGGATTTTCGAATGGTGCAATTTAAGATTCCTTATTGTTATAAGAGATTTAAAATTTTAGATCTTATTGCTGAAAATACAAACAATTTCGTATTGGTTTCGCGTGTCATCTTTTTTTTTTTTTTTTTTTTTGAGGTTGTCTACCAAGACATTAACTCTGAAAAGTAACAATACTTATTATATCTATTAAGATCAAGGACCCATAAAGTGAGGATGATACTTGAAGTTTATGAATGCTCAGATGGGGATCACAAATTTCACTTCATTCCATTAGGTCATTTATAGCTAAGTTAAATTTACCAAAAGCTAAAATAGGAATGACCAATGATGTAAGTTGGGCATTCCCTTCGCATCATTTGGCCCTGAAAAATTTTGTCACATTCGTATTTGTTTCATACCTGATACGGAAGAAAAAAGATGAAAAAAAAAAAGAAGTCATCCCTGTCCACCATTTATAGGTTTTTAACGTTTTCAAAGTATACATTTTCTTGTCTTTTCAATACTGGTACCCAAAGCCAAAGTTCAAGTCCTGCACCTAAATCTGAACATCTCTAAATGGGGACGAAAGTGTAAATGGAAATATGTTCGAATCACGTTATGTTATGGGGTGATGTGTACGAGTAAAACAAACTAATTGTGAGTAAATGTATATATCCAGGTTTATTAATCGATTGTCCGATTCAAAGTTCATTGTGGGATAGGATAGGTTCTCTGTGCAAGGGTAATTTGCTATAAGTTCTGTCAAAATACAGCTCATATTACGTCCTTTTTATGTGCCACGCCCAAGAACACCATTTTCTACATTCTCATTGTTGGGGTTCAATTTAGGAAGGAACGACTTATGTTTCCAATTAGTTTGTAAGTTTAACAGACACCATGCAGTACATTAAAGGGCGCAATTAAAAGTGTTTTCCACTGCAAACCTATACCTATAGCATAATACGAATCTGTCAGCGTGTGCATACAGAAGGCACGCGGCAAAAGACAACCATGGTTAAAATCGCAAACTCAATATTAGAATTTGGGATCTTACTATAACGACGAAACCCTATAATCATGGCGTAAAAGGGATGGAATTTTTACGCGAGTCTTGTCATTTTATGTTTTTGAAAAAAAAAAAGTTTATACCACTATAATATAAATATAAATATATATAATTATCAATTTTATACATACATAACATTTTTATGATTGTATCTACATTTTATTTTATATATTTATACATTTTCCCTTAATTATGCCCACATCATATGCTTTTTTAAAAAATAATGTAAACAAAATTCACATAAGACTCACAGAAACTCTCTTTCTCTCTCTCTCTCTCTCTGCTCCCTCCAGCCTCGTCCCTTTATTATTTTTTTCTTTAGAATTTAATACATAGGACTTGGAATTTCACCTCCTCTATCCCTTCTCTCGTATGGGCTTTCATCCTCTCTAAGATAAGGTAAAAAAGAAAAGAAAAGAAAAGAAAAAACGAAATAATATATAAGTAGTAATAGATTCACATGATGGATTACCATAGTTATTTAGAAATATATATTTTTTGTAGCTTATTTAAAATAAAAATTTTAAATTTTAAATTTGAGTTATTTTCTTAAAAACAGAATATTAAAAAATAAAATTTTCCTTTCTAAGAAAACTAAAAGAGAAATTTATGAATAACTTTTTTTTAGAAATTCTTTTATTTTATTTTCATTAATTATATATATCGGTATCAAATAAATTTTAAATGCATAGAAATAATCGTCAAAATAATTTAAGTAAATTGTAATATATGCTAAATCATAATTAAGTGAATTGAATTTTTGGTGATAATTGTTATTATAGATAATATAAGAATCTTAGATAACCAAATTTACACATATTCATAAATTTATAAATATTTGCTTCGCAAGCATTATTATCATTATTATTGTCATCATTCTACAAAAATAAAAATATTTGAGTGAATATAAATTCTAACAATTAAAAATATAATCAACTAATTACAAGAAGTTCATAACTCATAACAAACTATAATGCTTTAGCCATTGATGTCTAACCAAATAAAGCATCTCTAGGCGTAGAATATTGACTTTGTTACCATTTAATTAATCAAGAAACGTCCAAACTTTTAATAAGATATAAAGTAAATTAGGCAAATAGAAAGTTAATGCACTCGGTAACACATCCTCTTCAAAGCACTATACATAATTAGGCCAATTTTGAGTCATGATATCCCCATATTACCCTCCCAATCCTATGGTAATTATTCTTTAACTATGCCATTAATTAATTGAAAATAAAGTAATATTAAAATTGTTAATATCATGTCTTACTAGAAATTTATTTAAATATAAATCAAGAAAAAATGACATTAATTTGTATTTTTAATATAAAACTTGATTATATAGTTAATAATAAATAACTAACCAAAAAAGAGAATAAAAAATAAAAAAAAATTTGAACTAGAGTTAAAGTCTAAAATTGATTAGAGAGAAGAGATATGGAAGTGTATTTGATAATTTAAGTCACTTAACTTTTTAAAATTATCTTTTTTTTTATATATTAACATATGTGTAAATAAAATTTTAAAAAATTCATGAAATTTTTAAAAATATAGAGAAAGAAAAAAACTAAGAAATACAAATTATTAGCTTAATTTATGACTTTAACTTGACTTTGTACCTACATCTAACCACTCAGAAGTCATCCTTTCTGTCTTTGCATCTTCTAGGGACAATCCTGCTATTACTATGTATAAATACACCGTTTAAAAATAATAGTAATGAGAGATAAAGAAATAGAATTCATCATTGTGTTTTGTTATAAACTCGATGGCCAAAATTCATAAACTACTTTATGTCTAATCTATGTCTTAGCAAATAGTTTTACTTCCAATATATCATTAATTAATAGATATAAACAAATCAAAATTATAAAACTAAATGACCAAAATACAAAAAGAAAATGTATATAAAATTGTTTATTAATGGTTTGAATGAATAGATAAAAGTAAAGGCTACTATACCATAAAATGAATGAATAAATAAATAAATAATGTCTAAAATAATTTTTTTACAATGAAACTTAAAGACAAAAATCAAGATTTAGTATATGTAAATTTTATTTAAAAAATTAATTTTGATTAATTGAAAAAGAAAATGACAAAGTTTTCTTAAGTCATGTGTTGTTCTTATAATAAAAAATAAATAATTATTTCTTTTATGACAAAGGAGTCATTTAAGTTTAAAACTTGATAGTTCATTCCCTTTTATAGAACACAATAAAAAAAAAAAAGAAGTAAGAAAAGAAGTATTAATCTGACATTATTTTGAAAATAAATAGATATTTTATTATATTCATTAATTAATTACAAATTGAAAGATACTGAATCTTTCTTATGTGCATCTATTCATCAAAAAAATTTTTTAATTAAAATATATTCCTTTTTTTAGAAGATTCAACTAATAAAGAATTATATTAAGCTTTTCATGCAACATGACAATTTTTAGTAATTTGTAGTGTTATTCTTGTCGTTTAACTCCACTTAAGATCTAGAAATAAAACAATAGAATATTGGTGGTATAAATTAAAATCTTTCAAACACAACATTAAATTTAAAATTCTTACTTTTCATTTTAAATCTTTCATTGTTATTTAATTTTATATTATATCTTCTCTCCCTTTCATTTTTCTTTTCAAATGAATTAATTACACAAATATTATTGAAAATTAGAATTAAGAAACATAAAGTAATAAGAAACACATAACTTTAAAGCACCAAAAAATAATAAATAAATGAAATGAATAAGGTCAATGTGAAGAAATCACAATAATACCTAAAATAGATTAATACTTAGTGCTTAAAATATCCTGTTTGGTTTCCTATGGCTTCATAAAATTAAACTTATTCTGTCTTTAATAAATTTAGCATAAATTGAAAACATTTTTCTTAAATCCGTGCATAGAAAATATTTTAAATAATTGATGACAAGAGACAAAATATACCAAAACAACATAGTTTCCTAAATCTATATTAGAGATAGACAAAAAGAACCCTAAGATTTCAATTGATTTTTATGCTTTATGGTAATAAAGAAAAACATTATACTTTTTAGGTATATCTTGTCTACTATCATTAATTATTTAAATAATTAAAACCTCAACAATTACATCCTTTATATTGCATCCTTGCCCTTTTATATCACCCTTAAGATTTCAATTGGTTCTTTTTGTATATATATTTTTTAATTATGACTATTTGTATTATGTAAACTTTGGACACATGAAAAGTTATTAATATAAATTAAGTAAATTATAATACATGATAGATCATAATTGAACAAATTAAGTAAATTATATGCATATTAAAATTTTAATTATTTTAAAATATTAATAAAAATTACAAACTAAATATGAAATACTACCAACTTAAAAAAGTAGGATTTGAATTAATTATTTAAATATTATTAAAATTAAGCAAATAATGAATCAAATGTATTTTATGGACTTTCTCTTAATTTTAATAATCTTAATATACATATAAATACATATCTATTATTGAATCTCACTAATAAGTTAAATTTTAAAATTGAATGATTTCTTAAAATAACATCATAATTTTTAAAAATTAAAACGTTATAAATTCAAACCATATTATGTCTATTTTTCCTTATAAATATCGAATATATACGTTTTACTTACATTTTCAGTTTGATTGGTTTGCTTACGAGGGAGTGAAAAGTTTTCACATATGATTCATTTTTAAGTTTACTAATAATTTAAAATTTTAAGTTAATTTTTTTAATGATTTTTAATTCCTTTCCTGGAGATTGTGCCGAGGGCTACAGGACCATGCATTTTTGACAGACACCCTGACCGAAAGCCCCAACGCTGTGAGCGATTGTCGTAGACACGCAGTTTCTTGCACAACTTTGGTTTGGAAAACCGAAGGCAGCAAATTCCAACACCCACCCCCCACCCACCACCCACCCTTTTCTTCCAACTAGGTTCGTCCTAAAAGAGCAAAAATATATATATATATATATAGGTATCTACTTGTGTGTACGAAATTCACATTCATATAGGCTCATAGCAGCATCGCCCGGTACGACTGCATATTTGCATAACCTGATTATAATGTAGCAAGGCGGAGGTATAAGCTTAACGTTCATATCAATGTTAGCTGAAATTTCTGAATCCGCGTCGAGGGGATGCCCGTGTTATCATGCTGTTGTACCAACGGGGACAACATCAACAATCTACCTAATCGCAGCAGTGAATGTATCAATAGCATAGTTTTCCGTTTCAGTTTCTCCCGTCGCCTGGGAAAAAAGCGCCGTAATTGAAAATGAAATTCTTTTGTTCATGGGCATTCGATTTAAAGTAGTAAAGAATTCAACGGCTAATATTCCATCGTACATACGAAGCAAATTGAGTACATGGTGAGGATATCTATATGTTTATTAATATTGTATATTAATGAGTAAGTTGTAATGTAATATAACTGGCTTGTCAGTACAATTATTGACCCTAAATATTCGCTAATTTTTTCATCACGAGATAGCATTCTTTACCATCTGAAAAAAGGGTTCTTGAAGTGCTAAAAGTCAGCAGCTCGCCCTAGCTATGAAAGGTGGCCTAGGTTTAATAGGGAGTGTAATTATCTAATTGACGAGGACGATAAAGAAGGCCACGATTTGCACTGTATGGTGTGATGAGGTACATTTGCAAACTGGCTTTTATTAATTGGCTGTGTCTGGGTCTTTGCTTTCATATATCAGAGACTCAGGGCACTTTAGATTAAAAAAAAAAAAAAAAAAAAAAAAAAAAGAGGAGGTGGGGCGTGGGGGGAGAAAGGCTAGCTTTGCAAGTGAATGGCATGGACGCCTCTTCCAAACCATGTATTGAATTTTGCTATGGACCACGTTCTCCATTCCAAAAGTACGCAGCTCGTTTTTCTTTGTTTCTCCCCTGTCAGTATACGGCTGCCTGCTTGCCTTTCAAGCTGAAAACAACGCGTGAGACGGAGTAACGACGTCGTCGTGGTCGCCAGTTGTCTTTTGGTTCCCTTTCGAAAGAAGTCGATATATATAGTTGCCGGTTTGTTGTACTAAAATGTTTTGTAAATTTTTTTTTTCTTTTTAATATGGTTTTGTAGCTTTAGTTATTCCCGTTTTAATTTTGACATGTTTCATCTTTATTTCACTTGAATTTATTTTTTAGACAAAAAAATCATCAAATATATTAAAAAATTGCATTTGGTCAAAGAAAAATTTGCATGAAAATATGAAAAATGTGTAAATTTTTTTTTCATTTCTATTTTAAATCTTTGAACTTTTTTTGAACCTAATATTCTTATACTTTCTTTTCATTTATCAAAATAATCTATATATCTATATTTTCCTCCGTTGGAATTCACTTTTTATATGGTTTTATTATCAACGTATCGAATCTCTACTTGACTTAACAGAAGACAAAAAAGAAAGCACGAAAAATGTCACAAACTAAGAAGAGAATGTGGGGAGGGATTGACCATTTTGGCATAATTTACAGCTATTTCTGGGTGATTTACGGAGGTGGGGTATGCAAAATATTGCTAAATTGAGATATTTTAATGGACAAACTACTGCACACCGTGAAGCGCAGCAGAGATGATGTGACAAAAATGGAATTCTCAAATGATCTCAAAGAACTTCTTAATTTCGTTTTTTTTTTTTTTTTTATACTTTGTAGATAAGATCAAGTGTGCTCAAAGTTGACAATGACGCAAGAAGGGTTTAGTTTAGCAGCCACGAAAAGGAGCAGTGTCGGTCGTGAAAGCGAGAGGGAGTTGCTGGTGAGGTGCGCTTGATGGGGTGCTGATGAGATTCATTGCCGTGGGATATTAGGCTGAGTTAAAGTCAAGATTCAATACCTGTAATAAAAAAAAAAAAGGGTATTAATCGACATTAGTACTTTGTTTTTTTTTTTTTTTTTTTTGGAAGTCAATAACAAAGAGAGGATAGTATGCAGATGAAGGTTTTACGAAAGACTGACAAATGGAGGAGGGCAAACATCTTTTTATTTATAAATGCTATAAAAGTATTCAGTATGGTGAGTCTCACCATTTTCGAGTATTAATATAAGAATTTAAAATAGGCTATGGTGTGTATAAAATTTAAAAGAGATCCATGTGAAAATAAAGCTGAGGAGAACCAGATTCCAAAATTCGGAGGATTCAATGCATTTTTGGGGCCATAATCCTTGTTTGTTGTCAGGCGAGTAATGATTTTTTTTTTTTTTAGGTTGATGAGCACCCCATACCCGGCCCAATAAAAAGGCACCCCCCATAAAATATGGGCCGAATCTATTCGAGACCCGTTCGTTAAAATGTCTGGGTCGAACTAACATAAAGACTTAAAACTTCGGCCCGATCTTTTTGCCTGGGAAGAGAAATGATCCAGGACCGTTGTAGAGAAGAAGAAGCGTAAAGAGCCGGGGGATGGGGGGAGGGAGAAGGAGAGAGAGATAGAGAGAGAGAGGGAGGGAGGGAGGGAAGGAGGGAGGATGGAGGAGTATAGATGTGTGAAGTGTGGATTCAGGATCAAAAAGTTGTTCGTGCGATACTCGCCTGGAAACATTCGCCTTATGAAATGTGTAAAGCTCGTTTCTTTCGTTATTTTTTATTTTTTATTTTTTGGAATTGCTTTCCCTTTGTGTTTAAATCACCGTTTTAGTATGTGTTAACTTCAATTTTGCTTTTTTTTATTGGGGGGGGGGGGGCGGGAGGTTTAGGAGAATTGCAAAGCAGTCGCAGACGAGTATATCGAATGTGAATTCATGGTCGGTTTTATGCCCTCTCCGCTCTTCCGTTGCTTTCATTGTGTTCTTCTGGTTCAGTTGCTGAAATTTGCCGGCTTTTTTTTTGGATGATTTGTCTTGATATTTTTCTACTTTTTGAAATGGATGTAGATTATTTTAATCGATTTGATTCTCCACAAACCTCAAGCTTATAGACATCTGCTCTATAACGTGCTTTTTCAAGAAACTCTAAATTTCCAGGTACAGGCAGTTCGTTTTCATCTCCTCCATCGCCTTTTTTGAGTCTCTTCACCATTCAAATTTATTCAAGCAGTGAATGATTGCTGTTATAGTATTATGTACTTGTCGAAAACGGATACTGAAACTATCATGGATTTGGTTTGCAGGGCCTCTTGTGGAAGTCCACCATTGGCTTTCTTGTTCTGGATACCTGTATCCATTCTCATGATGATAATTCTTTTTCGTTTAAACCCTACCCCCCTTCCCAAATTATTGCTTAGTTTCATGACTTCAATATAATTTGTATTCCTTACTAATGCAAGTCAGAAGTCTGCTTTTGGAAAGAAACAATGAAGACTGGGGTTCTTCCCTGAGCTTCTCTTCATTTATTTGGATATCTCAAAATGTTAGTGAGGCTAGTGAGAGTGACGAAAACTTTTGGTGCTAAATTATTGTGGGCTTATTTTTTTAATGTGCAAGTAATGAGCTAACTGTTGTTTAAATTAGGTGTTCATGGATGTCTTTGTGGCAAATTTTCTGTTTCTTCAAATTTTTCTTCTTGCAATGAGGATTTTTCAGAACAATATGTTTGCAGTCTCCAGGTAATTTTTAGCTATAGTTTGAAGTTGGTCTCTCATTTTGGATAGCTTTTGGTTTGGGAATTGAGATTATGATACAATTCATAAGTAAAAAAGAAACTGTAGTAATTAATCTAAAAGATCAAGAAAAAACATAATAATGATGCCACAAGGATAAGAACATACCGGCAATGGAAAGAGGGAAAAAAAACCCCCACATGATTTCACCAAATAAAAATGCCCATTTAAGAGGAAAACATACCTTAGTGAGACTCACGTAAACACAAATGATTTCTTGGTGTTAGACACTTGAATCCCGTTCATTGTCTACGATGCCTGAGCCGCTTTCATCTCTGTGACCAATATCATTGTTGTTGCTTCTTTTGTGGTTGGTGGGGATATGGTTGAATTTTTGTGAATCTTATTACTATCCAGGGCAGTTTTAATTTTATGTCTATAGCAACATGTGATAATTCTTCTTTCTTGTAGACTATGAACAAAATGGGTGGATGGAGTTTTTAAGAGAATTGTGTGAGTGTTGAATGTTTGTAGTGTATAATATCTGTTTATTGATGCAGTTGCACTTGTAAGTCGTATCTTGAAATTTATTATGGGAAAAAAAAGTTATGTGTGGGAAGCACACGTGTTAACAAGAATCATAGTTTGTCATTGTTATCACTTTTTGGGAAATGTATGACACAACTTGGGTGAAATGACCATTTATCATCATTCAGGATTGTGGCCCCAAAGAGGAATAGATGGACAAATGCGCTTTCGGTAGTCATGTTGAACATGATATATACACTGCTGTTGATACATCTACTTACAGTGTTCTTTTATTTGTTTTGTTATCTCTAATAAAAAATAGAAAGGAGGAAGATTATAGTTGACTTACTCTAACTGCACATTACAGGTTCAAAGAATTTTGTCTTGCAATGATTGTTTCAAGTTACTTCAAGATCGTTCTTATTGCTATGATGGTATAACTTCTGGATAATTCATTGCGTTTTTCTCAATTTCAACCTTGTAATCATTTTCGCCTTTTCTATTACACAAGTTAAGTTGGTTCCTTGACTATGAATAAGCATTGTACAGGTCTGGGAATTTCCTCCTTCTGTGGTTCCTGTTATCGATCTATTTGTTTTATCATCCAACATAGTGGCATTACAAGGTCAGATGTCTATTCTCTTTTGGCAAACCTACGTGCACCAACAATGGTCTCACTACAGTAATTGTTGTGATCCTTGTTTTATCCTTTTGCAAGGGGCCATTCAATGCATGCTGGTCTTATTTACAAATATTTTCTCAAGTGGAACCAATAATTAGTTAGTGGATTGGCACAGATCTCTTATACCTGTACGAGTGTTCACTTTGAAGATAGGAGCGGAAACCCATGTGGACACACTGCTTCCCAGGGGCAGTGCATAGTAGCTTAGTAAACATAAAGTTGTTACTTGTGTATCTGATCTGCATCCTATCCTTTATATGTATGTTGGCCCAATTAATGAAGCAGTGCTACAAATTTCATCACTCCATTGTGCTTGTTTTCTGTTATAATTCTTGATGGCGAAGCCTTTTTCCGGTTTGTTAGTATTCCATGCAGATTGCTTTATGAACTCCTATTCCTTGACTGGCATATGCCGTGTCCATAATTAAAATGGCAAGCTTCATGAATTTTGTAAAACCTAATGAGCTTTTGCACCTTTGTGAAGCATTGTTTTGTGGATCGACAATGAAGAGATGCATCTGGGCCTGCCTCTGTGCACATACTCTGAAGTTGCTGGCTCCTCGGGTGCCTGAGCTGTTCTCATTGAGATGACAGAATGTTGCCGTGTTCTCTATTTGTCCTCACACGATGTGCAAATTTTGTCGCTGGAGATTGTCGAGGCATTTTTGGAGAGTTAAATTTTAATGTCTTAATCCCACGATAGAGTATGGATTATGGATAAGCGAACAAAATGGCTGGTAAGTTTTCAATGCAGTTGGCTGGCTGCTAGTAACAATGCTACTCTTCATTAGCTGGTTGATATTTCTAGTTGATTTTTTCAGTTAGATTCTTTCGGTTTGGCGGGCTTCCATTTTAATTCGCCCTTGAACGCTTTGTTTCTTGTTTGCTTTCATGGGGGTCCTTAACAATTTTCTCTGCAAAGCCTAGCAGCCCGATCGCAGCCTCTGTATTTGCACGTTCTTTGGAATTTGTCCACACAATAGGAGAGAATAATTTTCTGTTCCGTTTTTCTCTTTCGGCCATTGTTTATTTTTTTGACCGGGGACACCATTCTCTAAAGTTGTACAACTTCACGGTAAGTATTTTTAATTCAAGGAGTTCTACAACTTCTCGTATTAAAAACAAGTCAACAGACAAGTATGAAGGGTCATCATGTATGACCTCGCTCATTGCACATATTCAAATTCCTAGGTTGAGAACGCATTCAGACTGTAAACTATATAGAAAACATCCGCTATGAGATTCAGAAATCCACTTCCAGAGAAACTTCACATTATTTTATGGACTAGATATGACACACACACACACACACACACGTGGCAATTTGATCCATCGCACTTTGTTGCTGATGATGAAATGTTAAGACTATATAACCACTATGAAGAGCAATATCACTCAATGGAAGATCAGCATTTCCCTGCCGATGATTATGAACAAGACCAGTCCAACTAGTACATTCAGAATGTACACTGATGGTGGGCTTGATCCATAACTTGAGGCAGCTGTCTCTAGGTGAATCAAACGACCCTTCTCATCGGTGCTGGCTGACTGATTCAATTTCAGCTTCAATGCTGGTTTTGCATTCCTTACCTGAAGTGCTTCTCTGCCCTTTTTTGGAACCAGACAACGTTGCTTATTAGATGCAAAGCCCTGCTTTACAGACAAGCCCTGCAAATAAATCATCTAGCAGTTTAGTTTCATCACAGAAGACAGTTCAGTTTGATGATTTGCAAACTGCAGTTCTCATCACCTTGGAAGTCGCACCGATTACGTCTCCCTGAACGTGAAATTCAGTGTATCCAGGAGAAACCTCTTCCTCTGCCACAAGGGTGCGGCATACTGCTCGATGCTCATGTTTATGACTACTTCGAGCAAATCCAATGTATTCATCAGACAAATTAAGAAATGAATCAGCCAACCGTTCGTCAGCCAATTCATCGTCGCTACTGCCAAATGCAGGGTTTTGGTCAGGGAGATTGCTAGATATTGAGAAATCCTCAATGGAAATTCCTTGTGGGTCATGCATATTTGACTGCAGAAAGTCCATGGGATCACTTGTGTGTGCCTGTATGAAAGAAAAGCAACTGTAAGTCCCGACCGCCATGCTTCTCGTAACACCCCCGAAGTGATAACCAAAAATTAGAAAAACACACACACACACACACACACACAGAGTTTAGGTACGCTTTTCTCATCTCTGGAATTGTCACCTGTTCTGCCATGGTAGGATTCTCATGATCAGGGAACATAAGGAAACTCGGTTCGCCTTCATCATAGGTTGGTGAGCCATCAGTGGGATAATCAGAGAAATCGGTAAGTCCTAAGAAATCCTCAAGGGATTCTTCCAGGATACACATATTTGACTGCAGTGAAGAAGGGTGAAAGTCCACATGATCACTTTTGTATGTCAGCATTCAGAATCAAAGAAAAGCAAGTATAAGTCCCAACAGACACACAAAGAGTATAGGCACTCTTTCTCACCTCTGGAATTGTTGCCTGTTCTGCCACGGTAGGATTCTCAAGATCAGATGCAGCAGAATCTGCTTTATACTTTAGTTTCCAGAGGACATACTCTACCTACACAAGGCCAAAACCAATTAGAGAAGCAACATTAATTATGAACCGGAATTTGAACAACATAAATATGGAGTATGGCTAGACAGCTCAGGCATCAAATATACTTAGCAGATGGGTGACATTCTTATGATCAAATGAACATAAATGCTCACTTTAGCTTACTAAAAACGGCTGAGAATATTAGTCCAATATTCCCTCCCAGAACATGCCCTTAGGCCTTACCAATTGTAATGACATAAAGCACTCTTCCAATTGTATTAACATCATTACAGCTCAAATTCTTACATGAATCAGAGTAAAAACCTACCTGGTGAGAAAGGATGGTTTGAGCTTGGTACTCGTGGATAACCCAGTCGGTTTTGATTGGTTTAGAACCAGAGCCTGGTAACTTTAGGTGGAAAACCAAAGTCCTCTTGGTGCCAATCTGCCTGCCTTTATCATTGATAAATCGAACCTTTCCGGTGGCTTTCCAGTTACCAGCCCTGGTGGTCCTATTGGCCCTTTTACGATTATTGGCATCCTTATAATCTAGGCGGCAATAAAAGTACCAAACTTGATCACCTGGCCACACCGGAGCAAGATCTACAGCCACAAACAAATAAACAAGCTATAATTTGTCCACAAACTGTGGGAATTTGATAGGAATTTGGATTCATTGGCAGAGGCACTTAAAAATTACCCGGCAAATCCCACGGATCATGACTGCAGGGATCGATCTCCCTAATTATATGGTCGACAAGGAAATGTTTCCCATCCATTTTCAACTTTAAATAATGATTGATGATTTCTTGATCATTTGGATGGAATCTGTATCCAACTGTTGTTTCTTCCATTTCTCAACTAAAAAAATAAAAAATTAAAATGACAGACTACAAGAAGAAAATATTGTAAGAGCGTTGCTATGCAAATTTCCAGTTAGACAAGCAGGAATATGAATTCATTCCTCTTCCTAAAACAGGATAAGTTATCATGAGGTAGACTGAAACACAAATCTTTTGTTAAATTTCCTGACAGATAAGAAAGACGGAGAAGAGGGAGCTTTGCTGTCTCAGCCTCTCATGTATGGCGAGTAGACAAACTTTCACTTAGGTGGACTTAAAGGGGAGACTGCGTTGACTTGGAGGACTACACAAATAAGGTGGAGAAAAACGATGCTTACCCGATTGGATTGCCACAATCCAGTGGATGATCTCCACCACTTAATAAATTAGAAACCGTGTGCGATTGCAATAGACGACAACTTTTTCAATTGCTTGCCTTCTTCCTTGGTGAGGTACTTGCTTCGTTAAGAAGCATTACTTATTTTATTTTATTTTGAGTTTTGTCTAAGAAGCTTGGCTTCTTTAGACTAAAAGTTTGTCCACCTTCTTGACTGGAACTTCATTGGTCCATGGCTCGCAAGTGGATCCCATGGTAACAGTAAGAGACAGAAAATGAATGATGGGAAAAACAAAAAGAAAAAGGTTGACGGGAAAACTTTTACTCGATTGGACTTTGGATATCACAGGAAAAAGTGAACTGTAAAGGAAATTAGAGAAAATTGTTTTCTCTTGAGGAGAGAAAACGAGAAAGAACAGATTCTTATACTACAACATGCTTTAAAATTTGCTGGCCCTCTTCTTGTTACGGATTCAACCGCAGGAATCAAAAATCAATTGATCCGCACTAAATAAATGCCTTTGAACCTCAGGGTGTGGTTTTGGGTTAACCGGCTAATGGGTTTTTAAGCTAATTTTGGTTAACCCGAAGTGAGGCTATAAAACCTATTTTAGGTGCTTTGTTTGGTTTTGTTTTGGTTTCTATTTTTATCTTTTCTATTTTTTTATTTTTGAAAAACAGATAGCATTTGATCGATGAATTTTCATTTGGAAAGGTGATCGTCCTTGGGGTTTCTCAACTTTCAGGGAAAATGTACCGTTTGCCACCTGCAAGTTGCCTGCAATTATTTGGTGCCCTTTCGGATTCCTTTCTACGCAGCACGAGTGGCCAAAATTTTATAGATAAAAAAGACTATTTAAAAGTTCAAACAAAAATATTATAGTTTGCAAGAAAATTTCAGAAAACTTAATTATTATAGGTAATTTTATCCTTATTTTATTATTTTAATTTTTATTAAATTATTTTAATATTTTTATTTAATCGTTAGAATTTTTTTTACTTAAAGTATAATATTTTTTAATTAATTAATCAATTTTACTTGTAATAAATATAAATCGTATCTCAATAAATTATTTATCTTATCTCTATTTTTTTATTTAAAAAATATTATTCTCTTAAATTTAATTAAAATATTAATTTTATTTTTATTAAATATTATGTCAAGTGGTATCATAATAAATATTATCTATTTTGATGATAGCATAAGATGAAGAAAATAGCAATCATCTTGTTAACAAAGATCAGGGAATGTCAACCATATGGACAACTACCCCATAAGGTGGCATTACAAAACCTTGGTCAGAAGTTCCACCGATTGGAACGTGAACTAGAAGTTATTAACAATTGACGAAATTCTCCAAGTTGGAGATGCCAATAAGAACCAATGAGACAAAAGTAATCAAATTAGAGATTTTGCTTTTGTTAAACTTTTTACTCTCACTCAAACAATCCTTATCGATCCACATCAGCATTAATCTTATATAGTGAATTTTAATGAAGAAACAAATATGTTTAGACATTCAACTTATACAATAGATTTTGTTAATGAGGATAGTGATTTTGACGAGTATCTAAATTATATTAGGTATAAACAACAAGTTTGACATTTTAAAATATTAGATAAATTTCAACTAAAAATAAATATTTTTATTTTTAATAGTAATTTTAATATTAAATATTTTATAGGTTAGTTAGATAAAGTAAAAAGATTTTTTTATTAGATAGGGATATATAAAGAAAAAAAAAAGTTAAATTAATTACTTGTTAACTAAAAGGAATAACTTTTACTTGGTGGGAATGAACAAATGACTGCAAAAAAAAAAAAAAAAAAAAGAAAGTTCTAATTAAAAATATATATATAATTAAATAATTTTTAAGAAAAAGGTTTTTTTTGTCTCGATTATGAGTAGATTTATTTTTAAAAATATTAATGTTGCAACAAAAAATGTAATAATATGATGAAATTAGAAAATTAACAAGTTTCAAGATACTTTAATGGATTAAAATTAACTATCTGAAATAAAATTAGAGTTTAAATATTGTTAAATATATTTGAGACTAAACATATAACATTAAAAGTTGAGATAATGTTATAAGAAAAAAAAAAAGTTTAGATCTTTTCGAAAATTTTATGTTAAATCTATCAAATTTGTTGCATAGTAAGAAAAACAAAAGACATTAAGCCAATTAAAAAAGATGATGATTAACAAAATAGCAAGCAAATAATTGTTTGTTCAGAAAGGATGTTAAATAACTACTAATGACATTAAACAATGAATTAGTAGAGTTTGAATTCCTATGTAAATTGTATGAGTATGACGATAACTTTGACACAATTGAGGAGAAGTGCATTCAAATAGAACTAACAGATGATTTCCACATTCTTAATAACTATTTAATATGTAAAAATTAATTATATAATCTTTGGTCTTTAATAAAGAGAAAAAATTATATGTGATCTACATAAATGTGATTTTGTAAGTCATTTTAAACATAACAAAATAATTATTATTATTCAAAAGCGATATTATTAGTTGCAATTAAAGAGAGAAAATGAAAAATTTGTCCAATGATAATATGTTTGTCAAATAGTTAAGGATCAATTATAAAATGCAATTATATATGTCTTTGTCTATTCTAAACAATATTTGGAAATATTTGTCCAGAGTTGGATCAATTTTAAGAACTTTCAATCTGGACTACTACCAGATTGCATCCCTACATTTACAACAATTTAGTACTATTATGCTCCAATAACCTATTCACCTACATTCAGGAGGATATAAAAGCGCAGAACCTAATTTACATCAAGTCCAGCATCATTGGATAGAAAGACCCATAAACAATGTTTCCTTCCAACACGTAATTGTATGCAAAAGATGAATGCCTGATCAACCTCAACTATTCAACATTCAAATGCAGCACAGATAGAGAGGCAACAGCATTACAATCAGTTGAGTTGAAAAACACAAGTGCTTTAATTAACATACTGACATCAGAAAAATAAGTTATGGCATATACATCCAACTAGTTCTTGCCACAAATGCAGCTTTACCAGAGTCATTACAAACCACGAAAAGGAATATGTATCGACTGCATAATATACAAGTTTTTATTTATGTTTATGGAGCTGCAGATATCAGCTGCATCAACTTATAGCCAACCATCGCGCATCATGTAGATCAGATATTGACCTAGGAAAACAAATAACTAAAGTATTTTGTTCCCTTTCACATCTTACGTACCCATTAACGAGTGGTGGGGGTAAACTTTTCTCATATGCTGCATATAAATTGTAAAGTGTTAAATATTGAGATGAATGATGATCCTGCTATCCCAAGTCTTGATAATTGATATTATCCTGTTATAGGATGCTTGATTCTTGAGTCATGATGGTTGAAATTATTCTGTTGCATGAGTATCGATTCTTGAATATTGAGAAGACTAGGCCCAAGGAAGAAATCCTGTTATTTACACACTGTGATACCCTAAACCACTGCCAGGGGGGATTTCATCAGTAAACTTGGACCCCAGAAGTTCGGAGTTGAGGGTGCATTGTGGCTCAGCTGCCGGAATTGATATTGGCTCAGAGTCCTACAGAAATAATCATAACAAAATATCATTAATGTCAAATTTGCTATAATATGGTCAATGCAAAAAGGTAATCAAATGTTTAGGAGAAAAACTTCTTCTTACCATTGCAAATACACTTTCTACATCAATATCCATCAGTAAATTCCAATCAAAATCTTGGTTTTGCATATCGGTCTTCTGAAATTGATTTTGGTTTGCAAAATCAGAAGGTGTTGCCTTTAAGTAACTTGATTCACCCTCCTCAGAAACTGATATGCTTGGCTTGTCATCTGAACTTATCTTTATAAAATCATAAGCCAATAGGCTACTTGGTTCACCTTTATAAAAGGTGGCTTGATCTTCCAAACAAGAAGTTGGTGGAACGGGGTAATTCTGCTCTCGTTCTTCGAATTCAGTATCTGATATTGGGTTCTCCAAATCAGAAGTTTGAAGACAATCATCTTTCTTATAGATAGATTGATCTTCAAAATCAGAAGGTGGTGTGGAAAGTAAAGTCCTCAGATATTCTAACTCACTGTCTGATATTGGATCTTCAAGATCAGAAATTAATAGGCAATCACCCATCGCATAAGGTGATTGAATTCCAAAATTAGAAAATATCCTCGAAGGACAGAGTTCATCATTTCCACATGATGATGGGTGATTTTTAAAGCTTGAAATCGGTAGGCTATCACCTTTCACATAAGGTGATATTTGATTTTCAAAGTCTGAATAGAACAACGAATCACCTTTCCCATAAGGTGTTTGGTTAGACTCTGATGGAGTTACCATAGGGGGACATTCACCCTCTCCATAAGTAGTTATCTGATTTTCCAAATTGGAAGTCATAATGGGAACAGTACACTGTCCAGGGACGGATGTCTGATTTTCAAAATTAGAAAGAAGTGAGTGACTTGTCTTGTCATTTGATGTAGCATTCACCTCATTTAGATGCTGATCTCCAACATCACAAGTCATATGGTATGCTTGTTGATTTATCGAAGTAGCTGTCATTGTGCTTGGATCTTGATTCTGAAAGTCAGAATCCACCATTGCAGCACACTGGTTTGGCTCCTCTTTCCTTGTCTTTTCATCTGGCTTCTTTGTTAGTTTATAGAGGACAAAGTTTCCCTACAATATTGAGGCATAAACATTTAATTCTCACTGTAAAACATTGTAAATTGCTAACCAAAAGAGAAAAGGCAAATTTATGTCAAGGATATAACCCCATAATAAACTGTGCTTAGCTTAGTAGGTACAAAGAACAAATCTCTTGGTGAGAGGTTGAAGATCAAATTCTAATTCCCTCAAATTCTCACAAAATCTAAGCTTTCATTCCAATACACCCCCCCCCCCCCACAAAAAAAATCTATGAACAGAAATCAGCAAAATCAGAATTAGCAAAATAAATGCAAAGTACTCCTAATCATAAGCATAGTCATTTCAAGCAACATGTAAATCACAAAAAGCTCATTGCTCAATGACTATTCAAGTTTTGTAATTTCCTACAAGTGATAAAACTCGAATTGGCTAAGATTTACCAAGCAAAGCAGGTACATTTCAACAAAAATTGAGAGTAGCAAAATATCTGGCTTTATAAAATTTCAAACCAATGAGTCTTTTCCAGTATAAAAATTCTTCTTCAAGCTCCACAAAGTTGAGCCTTTACCTGATCATGAAAGTTGGAACTGGAATCGGGAGCATATTCATATTCCTCCATAAACCATCCAGTCCTTATCCCTTGTGAACGACCATAATAGTAGACCAAGGTCCGTTTTGTACCAATTTGCGTCTTCTTACATTTGTCCATGACTTTTCGACGCTGGCCCGTGGGTTTCCAGTAACCCTCCCTAGTTGCCCGGTTAAGCTGTTTTCTGTTCTTGTACTTGTAATCTCGACGACTAAAGAAACACCAAGGTGGATCACTGGACTCTACCTGAGAAAGAGCTGCAACCACAAAATCTCACCTAATGAAACCAACAGAATTTATTTAAAAATAAAACGGAAACTACTGGAAAAATTATAGGCAAGTAAATACCAGGTAGACGCCAAGGTTCGTGTTCGCAAATGATAACGTCAGCTATTGCCCGGACATCATCATCTTTTCCTTGGTTCTTTAACCTTAGAAAATAATTGACAAGTTCTTCATCGGTAGGGTGAAATCTGAATCCAACTCCACCCAATTGTGACATTCTTGCCATTCCTAACCACAGAGTGGTGGGGAAGTAAGTAATTAACTAAAGAAATGAATTACGGAAAAGGAGACAGCAGAAACAAACGAAAGACTAGAGGCCATGTGAAGAGGTTGACTCACCAGACGAGAAGCTCGATTTCATTCCTCTTCCTAGAATAGAAGAGAAAGCAGGATGATTGAAACAAGGAAATGGAGAGAAGCAGTCCGTGTAATGGGGTGGGTGAATGATGGCATGTTACATTAAGTAGCGTTGGCTTTGCTTTTTCTAGATACTGTTTATAGTCACTAGTACTGCTTGCGGACTCCTTCGTTGGTAAGGGGGATGGGAAAGAAGGAAGGGAGATTCGACTGCCGATTTGTCCGAAGCGAGTGAGTGGATCCCACCAACAACCATGTTTCAGATTCGACTAAAGCGCTTTTTTCTTTTCTTTTTTTCTTTCTTTGGGTTGTAGGCAGGTTATTTGGGCCCACTAACTCCATTCTGGAATAGCCTGGAATGTTCCTCCATCGTACTCGTCATAATTCAAGTCTTCATGGTCACCGACGACGGTTGATGCCGTAAGTCAACATAATCATGTAACAGAACTTAATTTCAATTAATTTGTTAGTACTATATTATTACGTTCAAACTAATATTGCATTGAAATTTAACTTTTAAAATTGCAAAATTCTAAGTTATTCAAAAAATAATTTAATTGCCCGTATACATAGTAAGTAATATAAGTGATAGATCAAGAAGAAAGGCTTGGAAAGGAGGGCGACCATTATGCCGCAGGCGACGGTGCAACACTGTCCGCCTTTGCATCAAAAGAAAGGGGAAAAAATTGCTCAAGCGATTTATGTATTATTCTTCTCCCAATAAAGCAAAAATATGTTCCCAATGTTTCTTGGGAAATCATCATCAACATTGAATTTGAAATCTCTAAAATGTTAAACCAAAGCCTGACAATTTTGCAGACTACCACCAGATTGCATCCCAACATATACAGCAATTTAGTACTATTATGCTCCAATAACCTATTCACCTACATTCGGGAGGATATAAAAGTTCACAACCTAATTTACATCAAGTCCAGCATCATTGGATAGAAAGACCCATAAACAATGTTTCCTTCCAACACGTAATTGTATGCAAAAGATGAACGCCTGATCAACCTCAACTATTCAACATTCAAATGCAGCACAGATAGAGAGGCAACGGCATTACAACCAGTTGAGTTGAAAAACAAGTGCTTTAATTAACATACTGACATCAGAAAAATAAGTTATGGCATATACATCCAACTAGTTCTTGCCACAAATGCAGCTTTATCAAAGTCATTACAAACCAAGAAAAGGAATATGTATCAACTGCATAATATACAAATTTTTATTTATGTTTATAGAGCTGCAGATATCAGCTGCATCAACTTATAGCCAACCATTGCGCATCATGTAGATCAGCTATTGACCTGGGAAAACAAATAACTAAAGCATTTTGTTCCCTTTCACATCTTACGTACACATCTAACGAGTGGTGGGCGTAACCTTTTCTCATATGCTGCATAAATTGTAAAGTGTTAAATATTGAGATGAATGATGATCCTGCTATCCCAAGTCTTGATAATTGATATTATCCTGTTATAGGATGCTTGAGTCTTGAGTCATGATGGTTGAAATTATTCTGTTGCATGAGTCTTGATTCTTGAATATTGAGAAGACTAGGCCCAAGGAAGAAATCCTGTTATTTACACACTGTGATACCCTAAACCACTGCCAGGGGGGATTTCATCAGTAAACTTGGACCCCTGAAGTTCGGAGTTGAGGGTGCATTGTGGCTCAGCTGCCGGAATTGATATTGGCTGAAAGTCCTACAGAAATAATCATAACAAAATATCATTAATGTCAAATTTGCTATAATAGTCAATGCAAAAAGGTAATCTAATGTTTAGGAGAAATACTTCTTCTTACCATTGCAAATACGCTTTCTACATCCATATCCTTCAGTAAATCCCAATCAAAATCTAGGTTTTGCATATCAGTCTTCTGAAATTGATTTTGGTTTGCAATCAGAAGGTGTTGCCTTTAAGTAACTTGATTCACCCTCCTCAGAAACTGATATGCTTGGCTTGTCATCTGAACTTATCTTTCCAAAATCATAAGCCAATAGGCTATTTGGTTCACCATTATAAAAGGTGGCTTGATCTTCCAAAGAAGAAGGAGGGGGAATGGGGTAATTCTGCCCTCGTTCTTCAAATTCAGTATCTGATATTGGGTTCTCCAAATCAGAAGTTTGGAGACAATCATCTTTCTCATAGATAAAATGATCTTCAAAATCAGAAGGTGGTGTGGAAAGTAAAGTCCTCAGAAATTCTAACTCACTGTCTGATATTGGATTTTCAAGATCAGAAGTTAATAGGCAATCACCCATGGCATAAGGTGATTGAATTCCAAAATTAGAAAATATCCCAGAAGGAGTTACCATAGGGGGACGTTCACCCTCTCCATAACTAGTTATCTGATTTTTCAAATTGGAAGTCATTAAGCAACCACCTTTCTTATGAGGTGACTGATATTCAAAACAAGAAGGTGTCATAGTGGGAGCGGTACACTGTCCAGGGGCAGATGTCTGATTTTCGAAACTAGAAAGAGTTGAGGGACTTGTCTCGTCATTTGACGTAGCATTCACCTCATTTAGATGCTGAACTTCAACGTCATACGTCATATGGTATGCTTGTTGATTTATTGAAGTAGCTGTCGTGCTTCGATATTGATTCTGAAAGTCAGAAGTCACCAATGCAGTACACTGGTTTGGCTCCTCTATGCTGGTTTTTTTATCTGGCTTCTTCTTTAGTTTATAGAGGACAAAGTTTCCCTACAATATTGAGGCATATACAATTAATTCTCACCGTAAAACATTGAGAATTGCTAACCAAAAGAGAAAAGGCAAATCTATGAAAATTTTTAAGGAGTTATGTTGCGTTAAGGATATAACCCCATAACCAACCGTGCTTAGCTTAGTAGGTCAAAAGAACAAATCTCTTGGTGAAAGGTTGATGATCAAATTCTAATTCCTTCAAATTCTCACAAAATCTAAGCTTTCATTCCAATACACCCCCCCCCCCCAAAAAAAAATCCATGAACAGAAATCAACAAAATCAGAATTAGCAAAATAAATGCAAAGTACTCCTAATCATAAGCATAGCCATTTCAAGCAACATGTAAATCACAAAAAGCTCATTGCTCAATGACTATTCAAGTTTTGTAATTTCCTACAAGTGATAAAACTCGAATTGGCTAAGATTTACCAAGCAAAGCAGGTACATTTCAACAAAATTGAGAGTAGCAAAATATCTGGCTTTATAAAATTTCAAACCAATGAGTCTTTTCCAGTATAAAAATTCTTCTTAAAGCTCCACAAAGTTGAGCCTTTACCTGATCATGAAAGTTGGAACTGGAATCGGGAGCATATTCATATTCCTGCATAACCCATCCAGTCCTTGTCCCTTGTGAACGACCATAATGGTAGACTAAGGTCCTTTTTGTACCAATTTGCATCTTGTTACATTTGTCCAAGACTTTAAGAAGCTTGCCTGTGGGTTTCCAGTAACCCTCCCTGGTTGTCCGGTTAGACCGTTTGCTCTTCTTGTACTTGTAATCTCGACGACTAAAGAAATACCAAAGTGGATCATTGGACTTTACCTGAGAAAGAGCTGCAACCACAAAATATCACCTAATGAAACCAACAGAATTTATTTAAAAATAAAACGGAAACTACTGGCAAAGTATAGACAAGTAAATACCAGGTAGCTGCCAAGGTTCGTGTTCGCAAATGTTAACGACAGCTATTGTCCGGACATAATCATCTTGTCCTTGGTTCTTTAACCTTAGATAATGATAGACAAGTTCTTGATCGGTAGGGTGAAATCTGCATCCGACCAATTTTGACGTGCTTGCCATTCCTAACCACAGAGGGGTGGGGGAAACAAGTAATTAAATAAAGAAACGAATTGCAGAAAACGAGACAGCAAAAACAAACGAAAGACTAAAGGCCATGTAAAAAGGTAGTAGACTCACCAGAGGAGAAGCTCGATTTCATTTCTCAGGAAAAGAAAGCAGAATGATTGAAACAAGGAAATGGAGAGCAGCAGTTCGTGTAATGGGGTCGGTGGGGGGTGATGAATAATGGCATGTAATATATAACATGTAAGTAACATTGGCTTCACATTCTCTACATACTGTTCACATTCACTAGTACTGACTGCGAGTAATCTTCGTTGTTAAGGGGGATTGCTAAAGGACTATGGACTCGACTGCCGATTGGCTGGAAGTAGAAAGTGGATCCCACCAACAACCGTATTTCACATCACCAAAGCTTTGTTTGGTTTTGAAATTATTATTATTTTTTTTTAATCTCGGAGTTGAGGCAAGTTATTTGGGCCCCACTAACCCCATCCGACAAAAGCCTGGAATGTTCTTTCCACTGCACTCATCAGCGTTGCTTAATAGTTCAACTTTTAAGCAAGTCCTCAGGGTCACCGAGGACGGTTAATGTCGTGAGTCAAGATAATAATCATGTAACCTTAATTAATTTGTTAGTACGATATTATCACGTTCCAACTCTAACGACATTGAATTGATTTCAAGAATGAAGGAAGGAAGGAAGGAAGAATAGGAAATACGGTCCTCAAACTATACCGATTAAAATTTTAAAATCTAAGTTCTTCAAAAATAATTTAATTGCCTGTATACAGTAAGTAATATCAGTGATAGATTAAGAAGACAGGCCGGGAAAGGAGGGCGAACATTATGACCCAAAGCGCCCCCCCCCCCCCCCCCCCCCCCCGGCAATAAAATAAAGAAAAGAGGAGTCCTTGGCCAAGCTACTTGCTACATTAGAGTTCAAATCCAAGGGAAGAACAGTTTTCTGCATCTCTCTTTTGCCAAAAAATTTCGGCCTGAGTTTAAGACCAGAGCTGAGCTGGTTACAAAACTTGTACCTCTTTAGGTACAGCCCAAGAAGAGGCAAATTATCAACATCAAATGTAAAGCCCCGAGTTTGCTAATATCTACATATGTACCACCGGCGACTAAGAGACTCGCTAAGAGCATAGCATTCTTACAGGTGAAAACACAACGGTGAGTCGAGCATGATCCGACAGGGAGTAATTTTCAGGCCACAGCCCTTTCTCTGCCTCGCGAGGTAAGAGAACTGCATTCTTTACAGCGAGACCAATTGCTTCTTCCTTGATGATCTCTTGTTCAAAGTCTTCCATTCTCACGGCACAATTTTCCTCTGTTTGCCCTGAACAAGCCGAATCCCAAATTCTCTGCTAACAATTATTTACCATTTATTTTATTTAATGAAGAATACATAAATGCTGACGAATGGCAGGCTAGAAGTTAACAAATACAACCATCTGCACCATTTAAGTTGTAGACAGCATAATGACAAAAAGGAAAAAGCCATGTCCGATCTTTTACTCTTATAACAAGTCCTAAATAACTGTTTAATAGTGTGAGTAACTACGTGGTCACATACCTTGAATTCTTCATAATTGACAATGCCATTTCCATCAACATCTGCTTGGGCCCATAGATCTCTTGTCTCCTGGAAGCCGAGTCCATGAGGAAAACTGATTAAATTAACCTGCATAACATTAGAATTTGATGAGTTTCTCTTCTGCATTAAACTTATTCCTTATAAACTAGAGCAGCCCAAATTAAAGTACCTGGCGGAGCGCTTCACAGAAAGATGAGTATGTTATAAAATCCTCATAGTTGTCTGCCTTTAGAAATGCAAATGCATCATCTTCACCCATTGAAGCTTTTTGTAGCTGACACTGGAACGCAACAGAGAGAGGAGAAAACAAAGAAAAAAGAAAAAAGATCAGATGCAGAACACATAAGAATGATTAACTGCAGCTTTGGAACAAACATTCTTGGTAGTTACATTCATTCTAAAAGAATGGGGCCGTTGATACACTTTGGTTCACACAAGCTGGTAATAATTCAGAGTAAAAATGACAAATGATCATAATCGCTCTAAAAATGATGAGTAAAATAAGGTGACATAAGCAGAAATTGCTTAACTCACCTTTATTATTCCAAATACCGCTTCAGCCCAACTTTTCTTCAATGATTTCCTTGATTTATTGGGATTACAAAGCCATATGAAATCTACACCACAGATGTTACCTCTATGGTTTCGGTGACTCACCCACTGTAGCATGTATAGAGGAATGCGTAAGAACACATACTTTTTGGAAGTAACAAGACTTACAGTTGTTGCAAAGGCGTTAAAATCAGAGTAAAACGGACTGACCTTGTGAGCATCTGCATCACTGTCAGTATACTGGTGAGCAATGTCATATGAAGATACAAACCCCTGGGACCTTAGGAATTTGTAAACATGCCCACGTTTACTTCCATTCCAATCTCTGCAAAGGGAATAGGAACACAAAATAAGAATATCCATTTTCATCCATTATGTAATCAACTATCTACTTTATGAAACAGGAATAGGAAGCTCACCCACAAAGTATGATTGGGATATGATTCAGTTTGCTTTCCCGTTGATACGTTTCTACATGCTGTAGAATCTTATAAACCTACGGTAAGACACGTATGAAAGCTCTAGGTAAGTGGACTAATACAAACTATATGAGTAACTAAATATGAGATTATAGAGACAGTTTAGTCGAGATGATTACCAGACAGAGATGTTCGTACCTGATGCAATCTTGTAAGGGATAAAAGGGAATCATGAGGAAATAACAAGTGCGTGTTCACAATAAGAAATTCTTGTTGAGGCTCGTCATTCCCATTTTGGGATACGGGTACGGCTGACTGAACATGTAATAACTGAGCAACGCGGTCTCCGTAGTCATTGAAGAGCAACTCTCGGTAATTTAGAACCTTAAAATGATCCTTATGGACTGCAGTCAGCAGGCCTGTAGAAAGCGCACAATCATTCTTAAGCCAAGACTCAAGAAGAAGAACAGCTGAGCTAAAGAAAGTGATTATGTTGAGATATACAAGGCCACTATGCAGGGAATTTTGGGTAGAAAAACATACTTAACTCATGATCAAGAAAACAGCAAAAATTTTGCCAAATCTGCTTCCCCAACCCCCTAAAACTCAAAGAACATGATGCCTAGATTCACTAGACTGCCGAGATTTACCACCTAGGTTGAATGAAAGCTATATCTACCCAAAGCCCCAGCAGGAATTTTGCAGATTTGATGTATTGTGAGGACATGAGGAAATATATTAGTGCACCCCACGATGAAGAGAAAGCAAATTCAAGAAATGAAGATCCAAAAGCCAACCCAACAGATGCATTTACCATCTCCCCGGTTGTTGGTTCGCGCAAGTTGGAAGGTTGTATAGGCTGCATCACCGAGCCTGCCCTGATACATACGCACCAGCTCTTCATTTCCAACCCAGAATTCCTGTAAATATGAAATCCAAGGAAGCTAGTAACCAACATTGAAACCCAAATATTTATTTAAAAAAAGAAGAAGAAGAAGAAGAAGAAAGAAAAGAAAAAGATAATTAGATCTACCACGACGATGCAATTTTATAGACAAAAGAAGAATGTTTAGATTAATCACCTGGAGACAAATAATCGATGAACCTTCATAGAGCAACCAATCCAGGATCCTCTGGTTCCTGGCGAGCCAGAACGCCCTGAAATCGCTCTCACGAACATTTTGGTTCTGTTTCACACGGCCAACAACGTGATTCATGAGAAAAAAGTTTCCAAAAAAAAAAAAGGCTACAGTTGCTGGAGAAGAAGAAAGAATTATTACCTCTTGGTCGAGTCGCTTGTAAATAGGAGCCAGGATATTGAAAGTGGTGCAAGAAATACACGGCTCTTCGATCATGGAGGAACAAGAGACATAAACAGCGCTACTGCTTCCGTTCAAAAGATTAGGCTCGTTCCCACCCGAACCGAAATGCCCAATATTCGAACTATCATTGGATTCCACCACTGACACCTGTTTCCACCAACCATTGAAATCAAAACCAAAAACCAAAAAGCAATATATGTGTGTATGTATAATCCAGTGTTAGTCAACGTACCATTTTGAGGGACTCAACAGCCACTGCAATTACTGTCCGTCGGTCGGCAAGAAGAAGAAGGCGGTTTCTGGAAAGCCGTTTAGGTTATAGCTTTTGTGTGGAGGGAGATTACTCTGCCTCAGCTTGCTTTCTCTCTCTCTCTCTCTCTCTCTCTCTCTCTCTCTCTCGATAGGATTAGAATTTTATAGATTATTTCGAACTGCACATACCATTACAAACGCGCTCCTCGTCCTAACATGCGTCGGTGCTGCCTGCGGCTGCTCCTCCTCCTTCTCCTTATAGATAGGATGGGCCCATTGTAATGGTTAATCTTTTCTTCTTTCCGTTTGCTTTGCCAAAGGCCGATCCAGTGGGCAGCGGCACTAATGCCCCCCAAAGCAAGCAAACACATTTTTTTTATTTTTTATTTTTTTTATAACCATCCTTGTCGGTGTCCGTCCCTGTGATTTTCTAGGCCGCAACTTGACGTGCCACTTGACATAGTCCAAGCTGTTAAGGATAATTTCCAAATTCATTTTCATGGTTACTTTTCTTTTTTAAGATTCTATTAATGGGCACACCCCCTCTTTTTTCTTTTTCTTTTTCTTTTTTTTAATAGTTTGATTAGGCATAATTAGGAGGAATGGACTGAGTACTTAATTGGCTGAAAGAAATTTACCCCTCCAATCATATTCGTCTTTAACTGAAAGTTTAGCCAATATGTGCAAAATTCGTTAATTCATAAACATTTTGCTTCCCAAAGATCTCAGGATTAGAGACCCAAAAAAATTAGGTACTCCAAACATTTCTAGTCAAACCAACCATATCCTACCTTTGGTGAGGAAATTAGCTTACGGAATACGGAAGTAAAATCTTAAATGAAATACATTGAAGTGGGGGAGTTGCGTCTTTGAATTTGCTTTAAAATATGCTTAATTTGATTGACGTGAAATGAGTTCGGAGAGTGTACCCTGGGACAAACAAACAAACGAAAAAAAAAAACTTTGTCAAAAAAGTCAACCGAGCAATGCATTCCAATGGGCTATATGTATAGTTGCCCTTCAGTTTTGCTGCTAACATTATATTATTAGCTCATCTTCCAATGCATCGCAAGTTAAACATTTTTTACGGGCGGCTCTGCGTCGAGAAAAAACGGAAGTTATATTTATACTTCTTGTTAGTTACTTCTAGCATATAATTAACCAGATTAACTAACTAATTTTAACCAGCAAATGGTGCCCACCAACGTGGATTTATATTTTTTATGGTAAAATTTGAATTAATTATCTTCAAATTTGTTGTTGCTAGTGTAATTATGATCCAAATTTTTTTAGAATGTTTTTTTTTTTTCTTCTTTTCTTTGGAGCACGAGAGAAGAAAGCAACATGTAACCGATAAATATTAATTTATATAAATAAGAATATAGTATATTTTAACATATTAATTTTAAAAAAATAATTATTATAATAAGTAACATCAGAATCTATTCTTATTCATCCTTCAACTTATCGTGAAATGCTAAGAACTCCTAATTTTACGGGCTCGACTCCAGAATACCCATCTTCCACAAAACACAAGTAACAAAAGGCATAAATTAAATAAAATGCTTATAAATGGGGAGAGAAGAAGAAAAACACAATTGAATTAGCCGCACTTGTGTGCCTGTAAGGAACCGCGTAACGGGTACTGGTGATTCTCCTTTGTGCCTGTCGGCTGCTGTCATCCTCGCCGAGCTGAGCATTGCATTAATTATCTTTCCGTGCTTGCTTGCTGGCAACCGTCACTCATTGATTATCAAACTAACAAGGTAAAAAATTAATTTTATTCATTATTTTAAAAAAATTGCAATTATATTTATTTTAATTTTTTAAAAATAAAATATTAATTTTATTAATTAAAATTAATTTACATTAAATTTTTTATTAAGTACAGTGACATATTAACAACTTATATATGTCATATAATAGATACATCTCATTCTTATTATTATATTATTAAATTTATTAATATTATATAAATTTTAATTTTTAAAAAAATTATGAAAATTATAACCTTTAAAATTTTTAAATTTTTATTTTTAAAAAATTTAAATTCATATTATATTAATAAATTTGGTAATGTGATTGTAAGAAAAAAAATGCATATGTGAGTGATTAATATATAATTATACTTAATAAACAATATTTAATATAAATTAAATATAATTAATAAAATTAATATATTAAATAATATAATATAAAAATTCTTAAATATGATAAATAAAATTAATCTTTTTGCCAACTAACAAGAAGGATGTTTCCATGTATTTTAGTTTGTAGATGCGGCATATTATTAAAGAATCCAACTATTCAAGTGTGTATTATAATTAAGAAAGTTTAGACTTTAGTACTTAAATTTATTAAGTATCTGTTATTCCATCCATCAATACGACACTATAGGTAGATCTTAACTCATTTACCTGTGTGCGTTGCACTAGTAATTCCATACCATTAACAATTCAAATAATGCGAAACAATAAATCAATTAATGTATTTCATTTTTCTTTTCTATTTTTTCCTTTATCCCTAAATGTAATCTTTTATAGTGTTATTTTTTTACCCCATAAATTTGAAATTTCTATTTATATTTAAGATTTTTAAGATGTGGTGATGTAACATTTAACAAAAATAAACCTAATACTTTAATTAAGGTTAAGAAAATAATATTTTAAAAAAAGAAAAATAAAGATAAAATTAATGCTTTATTGAAATTTAATTCATTGAAATAATTTAACTCTTAGAACTACACATATTTATAAGTAAAATTAACTAATTGACTAAGAAAATATTCTAATATAAATAAGAAAATACTTTAATGACTAATAAAAAATTATGATTAAAAAAATACTTTAAAATAACAAATAAATTTTTTAAAATAATTTTATGAAAATTTGAATAATAAAATATAAAAGTCAAGTCTTCTAGAATTTTCCTTTTGGGCTTGTAATATTCTTTCTACTCCATAAATTTCGGTCAACCCATTTTATATTACTCTCTCTACTTAAGAGAAACTCATCTTCAAGTTTAAGTTAAGATCTAGATAAAGAGATTTATTTGTTGAATATAATGAATAAATATTTATAACATTATAAGTCCTTAAAACTGTCTATTCTAAAGGTAGATTAATCATATATGCATTATTATTAATTTTCTTCAAAGCCTAATAAAAACCATACTTCTCAAGTTATAATTTGTTGTAGAAATTAATAAGAAATTACTCCTTACGAAAGAACACGATTATCTAGTTACCTTTTCAAAATACTTAGCTCCTATAATGTTTGTTTGCAGTTTTCTTATATTTATCATTGATGATCTTTAACTTAGGTTTTACCTGAACTTAGATAAATTGTACCTATTTTACAAGATACTTAGCTGTAACATTGAGACATATGACTTAAGAAAGTTTAACCAAATCCAAAACATATTATAGACATTTAGTATAAACAATTAAAAAAAAGACCTCCTTATAGTATTGTGTACTATGCTATTGTATTGAAATTACATATGAACATTCAATAAAAGGTTATTAAGTTATGGAAACTTTATACATCACTTATTGTTTTAGCATAGGCTAATGTCAAATTACTTGCACTTTATCCTTAACTTAGATACTCTTAAAATTAATTTTATACCTTAGAAAGAGTAACTTGTTAGTTATGAAATTGCAATTTTTCAAATTTACATATAACTTATTTTCTTACAACTCTAATGATACTTTTTTCATGTGTAAAATATGATTCTCCATTGATTAACTATAAATAAGAATATCATCAAAATATACAACTACAAACTTGCCAATGAAGAGTTTGAATAATTAATTCATCAACCTTATAAAGGTGCTAAAGGTATTAGAGAAATCAAATGACATCACCAATCACTCATAAATACCATATAAAGTTTTGAATGTGGTTTTCCACTTGTCTTTAAGTTTGATCTTAATTTGGTGATAACCACGTTAAAGATTAATTTTTTAAAATACTAAAATTCATCCAATTAATCTAACATGTCATTTAAATAAAACTTGAAAACTTATACCTAATGGTGATTATGTTAATAGCCTAACGATTAACATAGATCTACTAATTATCATCTTTCTTTGAAGTCAACAAGGCATATAATGTATATGAGCTTAACCTCTTTTTGATAAATCACTTTTGTAATAATTCTTTTACTTTTCTCTTTAGGATCTTACTTGCAATAGGACTAATTTGATAATATGGTAAGTTAGGGATATTGGATGTTACGCATTAATGACAACCCCTTCGGCTTTGGCATAATGTCATTAGATTCTTCAAACAATGCTTTGATTAATTCTAGAAGACTTATTTCTAGACCATTAGCTATTTCACCTTAACTACTAATTTTTATTGTCTCACTCATTCTTATTGGTACCTTCTTACTTGTAGAGTTTCAAGTCAATAGACGTATAGTTTATATTTAAATCCATCAAACTTTTAACCAAGGTCATGTAATATCACCTCTTGGCAGGAATAGTTGTCCAAATGGTTGACATTTCTTGATTTTTGTTAGCAAAATAGTTGTTATTTCCTTCATCATGACATTAAAATAAGTGAGATTTATTCTAATACCATTTGATGTAGCATTACTTCGATTAAAATTAAGATAATGCTATTTCTCAAAAAAAAAAAAAGATAGAAATAAGACTAATATTTTATTAAGATTTTTAATTTATTAAAATGTCTTCATTCTTTAAATTTATAAATATTTATAAGTAAAAGTGGCTAATTAATTAATAAAATAGTATAACTTAAATAAAAAAAATATTTTAATAACTAATCAGAAAAAAATATTTAATTAAATAAAAAATACTTAAAATAAAAAAATTAAATAATTTCTTTAAAATCTGAAAAATAAAATAATAATCTAAGTAATAAAATTATATACAAAAATCAAATCTTTTAAAATTTTTCCTTAAACTTCTAATAATCTCTTTACCCCATAAAATATTGGGCTGCCCGTGAACTATCAAATGAATTCCAGTCCTCGTGTCCGTCTTTCTCTCGTTCTATCTTAAGTATCGCTCGCTTGTTAAATAAAAAATCTATTTCGAGATTAATATTATTTCTATTTGGCTTTCTCTTGTTTTTTCCTCAAAAGTATCGCTTACTTGTCAATCAGGGAACTCTTCTGAGATCAGTGTCTGGCTCCCAGCACCTCTAAAATCGAATTTTCCAAAAACTTTTTACCTATTAATTACGTTCGTTTATGTTTTACTACTAAATTGTAACATTTCTTTGGTTCTTAAATTCCGGCAACTCTAAAATCGAATTTTCCAAAAACTTTTTACCTATTAATTACGTTTGTTTATGTTTAACTACTAAATTGTAACATATCTAACTCTTTTTATAACCAACGAGGAGATTTTTCATAGCTCAGCCACAAGTACTACGTACTGTTGGGTTGTTTAGTTGCAGAACTGTTAGACTTCTAGTCCTTTTATTTAAGTTATAGTTCTGAAAATAAAAAGAAAACATAAAATGTAACATGGGGTTGAAATGCGGCTTTGTTAGATTATGTGTTTTTATATTTTCTTTAACTGAGATTCGTGTTTTCTCTTCTGAAAAATTTTATGCCGATTCTCAAATGTTACATAAGAAATAAAATCAATAACAAGTGATGTTATATTGTCAAAATTAATTTTTTTAAGAAAAAATTCAGTCAAATTCATGTTTGGTGGTGATAGTTTGACTATCCTTTAAACAACTGCGACGGCACATCTGTGGGTCGCATACTGCGACCAACAGCACTTTCCAACATTTTCCAATACTGTTAGAAGTGCAGATCTAAATTGAAATTTGATTCCAAGTGTCCCAAACATAATCGTTGACTTCTGAAGCATCGGTTACTGTTATTTCCGTTTTCAAAGCTAGGATGGACTGTTACATAATACATGTCTAGCGAAGTTTGTTTTGCGGACAGAACAACATGTCTCCAGTAGTCGCATCGGACGAATTGTCAAACGTAAAGAGACTTTCATAGCCATATACAATAGTTGGCGAAGGCTCTCAGCTTTCAGGAACCCGTTAAATCGACAGTGACTGATTCTTGCGATTTTGCGCAGTGATTTTCCTCTTCCTTGGTCATTTGGGAGTGCTCCCTGAAAAATTCGTCTTCTGCCTCATTGCTCGTACCCCACAATAGAGTGTACAGACCAACTATGAATAAAATGGATCCCAGGACACTGTCCATTTTCAATACAAGTTATTAGGATTGGAACAATATGCATCGTGTCTGCTGCAAGCCTAATATAGGAAACAAATTGTGGGAGATACATACATGAAAAGTTTAAAAGGAGAAGAATAAGAGGGAATCACCTTCCAAGGTAAAGTTGTTCATGGAGAATAGTCAAGTCAAACACGGCCGCAAATATCTGAGTGAAAGGGGTCAATCCGGCTGTGAACAATGGACCTCTGCGCTTGACACACCATGACATGAGCACATAGCACAGGCCTGATCCCACCACCCCCTTGTCAACACATAATTGAGCTAAACATTTCAGGATTCTGTAATTGATTATACCAGAAAGAGTTTCTTACAGAATAAGGTAAAATTTTGAATTGTACAGAAATGCCCTTACCACATAAACAATAATCATAATGTCCAATTTCCCCTTCAGAATCCAGATGGCGGTATCCCTTTTCAAGATTATACTTAAGATGGCTGACTGGACTGCACCAAAGAAGCTAAAGATGACAGTACTAGAAAAGTGACAGGGATAGCTCTGGACAATGAGTTTGGCTTGCACAAGGAGCCATACAGACCACATGATTGAGCCTCCCATTAAAAGTATCGAACCAATAAGCCATCTTTGAGTCTTCCTCTTCTCAGAAATCATAATATCAGTGTGATTTTGGATATCAGTGGGGGTGGCTCGTGAATGCGGGCTCGTTACTGGGATTCCTTTGTAAAGAGTCATCAGTATAGCTGCACTCATGCAGATAAGCGCTCCCAACACCTTGGCTTTTCCGGCCTTGCTTTTCACGTTTACCTTTTCTAGCCTGAAAAGAGCCAAATTAACAATTATGAAGAAGTATTTTTTCCCATCCATAGCCACGCTAACTCAAACTTTTAACTTACCCCAAGGGTAGTGCCAATATAAACGTGCTCACTGGAACCATATTGAGAAAGGCACATGTGAATGTAGCAGATGTGTAGTTGAGTCCCACGAGGGCGAAATATTGTGTTAGTGTTGCTCTGAAAGACAATACTACTGTTTTTATAACCACTCTGTTGATAATGCAAATTTGCAATAAGCATAAAATATTCCATTTAGATATTTTGACTAACCCAGCAAGAGCGCCAAAGAAATGGTAGCATAAAACCTGAGCTGTAAGCCTAGGTCTCCTTTTCCTGCAAGAAGAAACAGCAGTTTGTTGTCACTTGGATTGATAATCTTTGCCTCAATATTGAGACCAGGTCAACAAAGGTGAAATATCTGAAGGTGATTTTCAGTTGGGAAAGCCAAAAAAGCAATAAATGAAATAGAAGGATAAATCAAGTTACCTTTCCCAGAAATAGGCAATAGGTGCCAAGGATACTGTCGCAATTGATAAACGATATGTAACAATAACCGTCTGGCTTGTTCCTTCGTCAAGAATCCTCTTAAGCAGCACATTCATTATGGCCAGTGCAAAAGTAACAGTCAACATGGCAACTAGAGGCTTCCATTGCTCAAAGCAACCCATGTCCAGTGTTGCGACTGCTAGGCTATTGGCCTCATAAATGAAACCTTACCTCCACTATATTCTTGCGTGTTACCAAGCAACACTTAGCCAACCCGATTTATGTGCTTCTGAAAAGTAGGTAACTCCATAAATGGGAAATCCCACCTTCACTTCACGCTGCCGACTTCCTATTTCAAATTAAACAAGAATGTTCTCTTGCGCAGGACACTTTCATCGGTTGGTGACTGCAGAATCAAATGTCGAGCTAATTTTTAGTTACTCGTCACAAAGTGAACAGAAATCGTCATGAGTTTTGAGTCATCAATTTGACTAAAGAACAGTACATACGCACAGTGTTGTCTCGCCCCATCAAGCTATTCTGCCGCATATAATGTGAATTGGGATTAAAAAAAAAAATGCAGGAAACAATCTGCATCTATATAACGCAATTAGCGGAAATGGTCCGAGCATCCCCTTTTCATAGCATCTAATACTGCTTCCAAAAACTGAAAGACCTGCTTTTATATTATTTAAGATGAATGTAAGAACAATACGTCAAATCTTAAGAGAGAGATCGACGCTAATTTTGAACAATGCAAGATGTTTGCAACTGTAACAGGATTCAACGTGACATATTTCTTCCGCTCTGTCACGCATTTGTTTGCTCTGCTTTCCAAACGTGCTGGTGATTAGTGCTGGAATGCGTCACGGATTAACGAATTTGGGGAATGATTTTCTTTCTTTCGGAGTAGATACTGGGAATACACACTGTTGCATTACATTGTATGTTATAGGCACAAGACCCAAAATAAAGTTTTTCTTTTTAAATTACATTTAAAATATATAAAGCATTATATTTATGAATTAAGATCTAAAATTATCCATTAACATCTATTTTTAAGTGTAAATGAATCTCTTCAACTCAAATGTTACGGTAATAAATATAAAATCTAATCTCCTTTTTGGAGTTTTGCCGCGCATGCCTAAAATCTTATTTATTTGTGGACAAAGTGCATCAAGGAGATTTGAACCCAGAATAGGATTTTGCTTCCATAATAAAGTTATACCAATTCTAATTAACCGTCCACCACACCCTTTTGCGACATATCAAATATTCTTGGCGCCACATGTCCTAATTCCGACAAAATATCAAAATCTTTTTCCATTCGGGCAACTGAAGATAATTTGGCTGATGACAATTCCGGTGGAGCCTGATTGGACTCTGCAAAGACTAATTACATATTTCTCCTATTCGAGGGAGAGAAAAAAGAAAAAAGAAAGAACGAAAAGAACTTTGAGTGATCTTAAGTTCACGACTAAGTTACCAACTATTAGATTTTGTCGAAGGGGGTAAAAAATTTTCGATCTGTCCCAATAAAATCACTAACGTTTCTGAAGAAGTCGATGTGCAATCCCCGATAATTTGTTCATTGGACGCTACCGAGACACTCGAATGTAGACGAGAGAAGAAAGTTAGTGGTTGGCTCTCAATTTGTCCAAATAAAATCAACAATATTTCTAAAAACGTGACAATCTTTAATTCTCCTATTAAATGCTAACGAGTCACCCTTGTTAGGCCCGCAGGCCACTTCCACCAAACTCAAAACGGTAACAACCTTTTCTCCTCAAGCAACTTTAGTACCGGGGCACGTCGCCTCGGGGCAGCCACACCAGGAGGTCACGCGATCAATGCCACACACGGGGGTTGGCCCGGAAGCAATTGACTGGGCATGACGGTGGGCCGGCGAATGCCCCGCACACCTCGCCCCTCCCCTCGCCCTCTTTGGTGGTGTGACTTGCTGGATTTCAAAAAATAAATTTGACTTCTTGTCTTATGTATTGAGACTCTACGGGCAAAATGGAGACGAACAGACAAATAAACCTATTGAAAGATAAACAAAAGTTGTTGATAAAACAAACAGATATTATTTTTTTAAACTTATTAAATGTAGTTTTTAAATATTATAATTTTTAAATTTTATCATATTTTATTGTGTATATATATGAAATAAAATAATAAAAAATTAAATATCGACGAAAAACCTTTGATATAGAAAGAGAAAGAGAAAAAGTTAAACACAGAGAGAGAGAAAGAAATAAACAAAGAGAGAGAAAGAGGCACACTGATTTTTCTTGGCAAGGGTTATGATTTTTCAGAATTGGAATAGTTCCCAAAATCGTCTTTGCCATTGCTATCTTCGTCAAATTGGTCAGATTCATGGAAGTTTAGTTGGGACATGGCAGCATTAGTCTGGTCTTGATTGTATTCGAGGAAGCTGAGATTCTTATCATCACTGTCATCCACTTTCGCTTCTGTGACATTGTCTTTTTTCAGAACAGAACCGTTTTGATCTTTTGCCATTTTGCCATCAACAAAATGGTATCAAAGCAAAATTTATTTCAAAAGGATGAAATTTGTAGTTTTCAAAAAGATCGTGGACGAGAAAAAAAAATAATTAGATAAAAGATGAAAGTTAAGTAAAGTGTTATGCATATGGGAAGAAAAGTCACTATTTTTTAAAATATCAAATTAAGAGCTATAATAAGGAGACAAATTTTATCATGAAAAGCAATACTCTTTTTACTTTCTAAAAAAGAAAGTTCTATGGACAAAAATGTCATAAAGTATCTCGATAATGATATAAGTAAGATATAAAAGTAAATTTGTGGAATTGAATACAAAAGTGATCGGGAATATTCATTTTAGAAATTATACAAAGGTAAAAATTAAGGAAAAAGGCTCGATAATTTTGGCCATAAAAGATAGAGACCATAAAATTCTTCATAATATTTACTACATTTAAAAAATGAAGAGTAATATTTTGAGTATTGATCAACTTTTGGAAACTGGGCATAAAATGAAAATAAAGAACAATTATTTGTAACTTTGAAATCAATATGATAGATTTATTGCTAAAGTTGCCTTGACAAAGAACCGAATGTTCATGTTAAATGTGAAAACGGCAGAAACGAAGTGCTTACAAGCTTGTGTTGAGGATCCTTCATGGATTTGACACATGAAATTCAGACATCTCAACTTTGAAAGGCTTAAAATATTAGGAGAAAAGAATGTAGTAAAATGAGTTTCCAAATTCAATCACTCGAATCAATTGTGTGAGGCGTGTTTACTCAAAAAGCATGCAATAAAGAGCTTTCTAAAGGTGTCACTTTCATGAGCAATTAAGTTTCTACAACTTGTGCATGCAGATAAGTGTGATTTTATCAAGCTATAGTCTTTCGATAAGAGCTTATATTTTTTTTCTCTTCATCGATGATTACACAAGAAAGATATAGGTTTATTTTTTAAAGAATAAGAGTGAAGTTTTTGAGATATTTAAAAAATTCAAACTTCTTATTGAAAAGGAAAATGTATACAATATTAACGTTCTAAGAACTGATAAAAGTGAAAATTCCACTTATAATGAATTTAAGGTCTTTTATGAGGAAAATGGTATTCAACATCCTATGACAGTTCTGAGAGCATTACAACAAAATGAGGCTGTAAAGAGAAAGAATAAGATAATTCTTAACATGACGAGGTCAATGCTAAAAAGTAAGAATATGCTTAAAGAGTTTTGAGCTGAGACTGTTGCATGTGCTGTTTATCTCTTGAATCATTCACTTACGAGGAGTTTAGAAAAAATAACCCTTCAAAAAGTATGAAGTGGATGGAAGTTAAGTGTAAGGCACTTAAAAGTTTTTGGATTTATTGACTATGTTCATGTATTTGAACATGAAAGGATAAAACTTGATGATAGAAGCAAAAAGATGGTATTTATTGGCTATGTTAAGAACTTTAAAGGATACAAATGTTTCGACCCTATTTCTAAGAAAGTTGTAATTAGTAAAGATATAGAATTTGAAAAAGATGCTTTATGAGATTGGAGTGTTCAAGAAGAAAAGGCATATAGTTTTCTTCCTTATTTAGAAAAAGATGAGAATGAGGACCAATAGACTAAAGGCAAAAGTTTAACCCCTTCCTCAACAAGTTCAAGTAAATAACCTTAAAGATTTAGAGGCATAAGAGATCTTTATAATGCTACCAAAAGAATAAATTATGATAATTTTTTTATCTATTTACAAATGATGAACCTTTAAGTTTTGAAAAAGTTGTTAAAAACAAAAAATGGGTCCAAGTTATAGATAAAGAAATTTATTCCATTGAGAATAATAACACTTGAGAGTTTGCCATACTACCAAGTAGTTATTAAGCAATTGAGGCTAAATAAGTATTTAAGTTAAAGAAAAATACAAAAGGAGAAATTGAGAAGTATAAGGCGAGATTAGTTGCAAAAAGATATAAACAAAAGCATGATATGGATTATGAAGAAGTATTTGCTCTTGTTACTTGCTTAGAGACAATACATTTATTAGTTGCTCTTGCGGTGCAATACTGGTGGACATTTCATCAAATGGATATGAAGTCAACCTTTCTAAATGGTGCTCTTGAAGAAGAAGTATATGTGGAACAACCAAAAGGATTTATGATTTAAGGTCATCAAGATAACGTGTTAAAATTAAAGAAGGCGTTGTACGATCTTAAACAAGTACCACGAGTTTGGTATAGTTGCCTCGATAAATATCTTTATAAAAATAGTTTTTCAAGGTACATCTATGAATATGCACTTTGTGTTAAAAAAGAGAAAAATGATATTTTGTTTGTTTGCATTTATGTGGATGACCTCATTTTTACAGAAAGCAATTCACAAGTTTATGAAGATTTTAAGAAGGCAATGACATGAGAATTTGATATGAGTAATATAGGACTTATGTCATATTATTTGGGGATAGAAGTAAAACAATAGAGTGATGAAATATTTATCTCTCAAAAGGCATATGTAAAAGAGATTGTGAAAAAGTTAAGAAGATATATTACAATCTCGTAAATATCCTGATGAAGTATGAGGTAAAACTCTTTAAGGAGGATTAATTAAGGAAAGTCGATTTAACTGTATTTCAAAGCCTTGTGGAAGTATAAGGTACTTGATATATACTAAACCTAACATATTATTTATTGTGGGATTAATGAGTCAGTTTATGGAGCATCTAAGTGAAGAATACATGTGAGCTTTGATATTTAAAAAATACACTTGATTATGACATTTTTATACTTTTTTTTTTTATAAAGTTCACTTAAAAAGATATTGTGATAGTGATTATGCTAGTGATATTGATGATCAAAATAGTATTGTCAGATTTATATTTTTCTTTGGAGAAAATGCAATTTCATGGTATTCAAAGAAACAACTAATTGTAAGTGAATCGAAGTACGTTGATACAACTATTGGTGCATGTCATTTAATATGACTAAGAAAATTGCTACGCGAACTTCATTTTGAACAAAGAAAGGTGACTAGAATTATGGTGGACAATAAATCAGCCATTGCTTTTGTAAAAAATCTAGTGTTTCATGATCCGAATAAGCGAATAGATGTAAGGTTTCATTTTATTAGGGATTGCATTACCAATAAGGAGTTTTAGATCTAGAGAAATTATAGCCACACATCAAGGAGGTGGAACTACTATAAATACCCCCACTCCTCTCATTTGTAAATCACCTCTTCATTCATTCAATACAAGTTCACTTGCAAAGTTTCTTGTGCTCTCTCTCTCTCTAGCTCTCTCAAGTTCTTCTTGTTCGGTTACTTGCCTCCCACAAGTCTTCCGCTGGTTCGTTCGAACTCTTCAAGGCTTACTTAGCATCTTCTCTCGCAGGTGAAGTATATTAAAATTTTTGCCCAAATAGCTAATATATTTACAAAATTTTTCAAGAAAAATATATTTAAGTACCTTAAAAAGATGGTTGAAATTGTAAAGAAATCAAGTTTATGGGTCATGTTGAGAATTTTTTAAATAGATAAATTGAACTCATTGTCTTTCACTTCTCGTCTTCTTCTTTTGCAGTGGGTAGAATGAAAACAAGCATATATGTTGGGAAAATAAAAAGAAATTATGTTTTTTTAACTTATTATGTATACTTTTTAAATATTATAAATTATAAATTTTATTATATTTTGTGATGTGAAATATATATATATATATATATATATGAAGTGAAATAATAATAGAAAAAAAAGTATCGATAAAAATTTTCATCTTCCTCCCATTGCCATCAACGTCACCTTCTCGCCGTCATGCCGTCACGCTCTGACCTTGCGAACGGCAGTCAAAGACCAAATAGGCAATGGCAATACATCGATCCATCCATTAACATTTTGTTAGAGAATGGCGGGTCTAGCCCGCCAATTAGGCCTAACCATTGGATCTTTATCTCTCTGTCTGCCTGCCTGCCTTTTTTTTTTTTTTTCTGGGCTTTCTATATTCGCATATTACAACAATACAGCGAGAAAAGAACGGAATGCAGGTTGGGGGATCCTCCGAGATGAAGTAAAAATAAAAGCAAATTAAACAAGCAGGTGGAGGTTTGATGAGCGACGACTACTACAACTACAACGTCGACAACAATAATAAAATAGAGTGATAATAAACATTCTGTCAAAAAAAAAAAATAGAAAGAAGGATTTTCATTGGATAATTTGAAATACGGTACACATTTTATTTATCAATCCACTGGTCCAAAAGAGTCTCCACTTATTAACTGATCGCTTACATAACAAAAGTGGATTAATTAGCCCTGATTGACAAGGCAAATAAATAGAAATACATGTAACTTGTTGCAGACGATATGCATGGGAAGACGTAAAATGGCCAGCAGTTTGTTGGGTTGGGGAACTCTAGCAAGCCCCTCTCCTGACAACTCGAACACGAGCGCAAGCAGCCTCGGGGCAGCCGCACCCATAGGTGACGCCATTGGCTCCACAGACTGGGTCTTCGCGCAAACAGTTGATGGGGCCATTACATGGGCCAGGGTTGAATGCTGCACACAAATCAGGAAGAGGCTGCTGCGCCAGTGCAGAAATCAGGCAGCTGCTGAACACTAGGACCATGAAGATGCAAAATGGGGTATTTTCTTTTTTGAAGTTGGCCATAGCTGACAAGCTGAAGGATATTCCAAAGATTTGCTTTTCTTGCCGGACGGAATGAACTCTGTGGGATGATGAGGAAATAGGCGTATATATAGGGCAAAGTCCAAAGAAGCAAAGAGCAAGTCAAGGATAAGGATGGTGCTAAAGCTTAGCTATTGCTTTCTAGCGTCGCTTTTTCTTGACCCATAATCTTTCTTGATCGACAATCAATCAAAGGCTTTGTTCATTAGTCATCCATGATGGCTTCGTTCACACCACCCCATTAATTGTTAGGCCCCCTCCAAGGATCAACCAATATTTCACTTGGAATCAGCCAAAAATGTTTATCCAATAAGTAATTGATAATTAAGATACATTTAAGGGTCTATTTAGTTTACCTAATTCAAGCGAATGCTTTTTATTGCTTATTGTTGTTATGGATTGCTATTCGGTTTGCTCTTGTTAACGAAGAAAATAAAAAATGTTCTGTGTTTGGCTAACTCGATATTGTCTGTTACTGTTATAAGAAATTACATGGAACATTGTTTATAAAAATTAGTTAAATTTTATTAAAGACATATTAATCTACAAAAAATAAATCAATCTACCATTTTATAAAATTAAAAGAAAAGTAGCTCTAAGAATTGCTTAGAGCTTCTAAATATTCCATTGCATCGATATTGATCAGATAATCATCCATTTCATTGCGTAGGTACACGGAATGCAAAGTCAAGAAAAGCGGGTGAAATAAAAATTACAATCTTTTGGAGAGTTGACGAGCGGGAGCCTCGCCTTGCCTTTTGTTTATTTATCTTTTTGGGTCGAACTTGCCGAACTTTTGTTTTGTTCCCAGTGGCTTGACCTCAAAAGAAGTATAGCCCATATCTTGCTTGTGAATAGGTTCACAGCTCAATGCCCTGATCTGGACCATATTGGCACCTACAGGCCCACCCCCCAACGGAGTCTTTAGTCTAGAAGTCGATGTAGGTTGCCTAAAAACTAAATACATGCCGCACCGCGACTTGATGTTAATTTTCAATGGATAGACGACATAGTCTCTTTCTCTCTAATTCTTTGAAACCTTATACCAGAATCTAGGCATCTGCTTTTACTTGCGAGTCATATTCCAGGACAGTGGGAACTTCAAGTTAAAGTGCAAATGATTTTAAAGCTTTGTGTAAACTAAAGCAGAGTGAATTATCGGTTGGTCCAGAAACTCCGAGCCACCAACCTTGCGGGCTTTGCTATTTACTAAATAATTACGTCTTTCGAGTGTCATTCATGTTATTTCCATGGCCTAAAGAAGTAAACGGATTCCAGTTCCCTGGTTTAGCAGAGGCAACTGTCAAATGGGTTGGATGAACAGATGATGCTCATGGCACAGTCCCGCGTTGCATCACAATATGTCTCGCCTGTGGCGCTCAAAACCCCAAACTATACCGGGCGCTGCGTCGCTGTACTCATTAATATCATTCATCAGAAGGCCATTTTACACATCTCTGCATCCAGTGATTGTGATTCCAAAAGCCGCAAAATAGAACTTTACTGAACCTTGATTGTTTCCTGAAATATAAGGGCCTATTCGTTGTCTATTAAATTAACTGACATTTCTTCCTAGCTCAGGGATATGTATGGCACAATCTACAATTAGAGACACAAAATCAAGTAAAACAGGGCTAAATTGCAACACACAAAACTTATATTCTGCTTAGCCAAATTGTAAGCTATCCATTGAATAAACAAGCTCCTAAGCTGACTATTCAAGTGCCACCAACTGGATTCTTTCTCCGCACCCCTGTTTGATGTAAATGAATATTTGTGAAAAGAGAGTGGATCAATTGTCATAGAAAATAAAAACCAACAAAATATGTTTCAAACAAATACACTTCAAACAGGAACGGGAGATTTCTATAAAAATGCAGAGAAACCAAGGGAAAATGGGAATTCGTAATGTGTGTAGAAAATGAGAAGCCTATCTAATCTGAAAATAAGATTCCTGTACAAAGGAAGGAAGCCCAACCAATAGTTTCTTTTTAAGGAACTGGTGTTTGACATTCACGCAAGCAGTTAATTTGATAAGCTTAAAAAGCAAAAGAATCTGTCTTTGTGTAAGGGTGCTCAACATGGCAAGAAATAATCTCCTAAGAATCACTTGAGAAAGTGGTAGAATTCTTTATACAGAGATATATATCTCTTAGCTATCAAACAAAGGCCCCCAAGTAAGAGAGCACCAAACATTTCTTTGGCAGAGTTGAAATTCTAAGACCCCTGACAGCCTAATAACTTGTGTACTCTATTGTCGTTGCTTTATGAACAATCTTCAGTTTTAACGTGTGACTTGCTGCATCCAATCTTATTAACAGAGTTTAGAAATGCACTATAGTCATTGCAGCCTATAACTTTCAGTCTGTCATTGTTTATCATGCTCAAACATATTGATGTTTCGCAAGGACTAACCTATGAATCATTGTGGCAATGTTTATAATGATAAATTGCCATTCAAGGGTGGACCATGATAGTCGGACATGCTCTAAAATGGGTGTCCAAAACATCGTCTACACATACAACATAAACAAAGCAACCAGCAAAAGGCCCAGTGGTTTACCTGTAGTACCCTTGCTCCAGAGGACCTGACGATGTATAGCAGTAAGTTGTTCCTCATTGAGGCATCTCCATGTTTTGATCGACTTGACTGCTTCCCAGCCTCCTTTTTCCATCCTTTCCAAAGATGCTACCACAACTGTTGCCCTCCTAGCCCATCTAGCTTTCCCATAGGCATGGCATCCAAAACCCCCAGCATAACAAAGTTGTATGCCAGTTAGCTCACCACAGAAGTCATTCAGATGATCATGACCTGTGAAAACTGCCTTCACAACCCCTGTGCTGCCATGGTTGTGAAAAAGCCTGAGTTCACAGAAGCAGAGCTAATACCTTTTTGTCTCACCCCTGTGAAGTTTGATGAATCAAAATTTGCAAATTCAGGCAATGGGATGTCAAAGTACACTAGCCCAGGTGCAGGTTCCTTTTAGGCCTCTGGCTTGTTCGTATATGCCCTCTGGAGCGAAAGGTGCAAGCTTGGTAACACATATCATAGATCCATAAACAAATCAAAACACAGCAGATTCCTAACAACTGAATCTCAGTATGATATTGAAAAGTGGAAATGAGTTGACTAATCACTGGAACTTAGTATCACAACAAAGCCAAACTGTTCACTTTGTGCAGATTCCTAGTTGCTTGATTATACTATTAGCCAAATATTATGGAACTAGAACAGTATGATAATTATAAAATAATAATTACAATATAATTTATAAGATGATAAAAAATAGTTACCTCCCACTGAAGAATTGAGTCGAGAGAGTGGGTGCCAACAACATGTTTCATGACACTTTCCCTTGACAAGTCGGCTTCTTGATCATGGTTTCCCAGGACAGCTACATATGGGATAGTGGATGCGATTACGGCTGCAAATGCAGCATCCAGGGATTTTCCAGAATCCGTGCAATCGAATCCGAAGATGCTGTTTCCCATTGCAAACCGTGAATAAAATTGCACATTGTTCAAACAAAACCAATACCAGTTGCAGAACCAAAGGAATTACTGAATCACAAAAGAGGAGCAATAAGAAGAAGAAGACCAGTGAAAACAATGACATGGGTGGGGTTGAGGTCGGAGCAAGCAGGCATCTGACTTGGGAAGACGTCCAAGCAAGGCTTGCTCTTTCCGTCGGCATAATGCATATCCGCCACCTGCAGTATCTTCAGCTCTCCATTCTCTCCAAACTGCCAAAAAACACAGGTCTGCGCAGATAATATGGAGATGTCAGGCAGGTTGGGAGCGAGACTTTTATTGGGGTTTCCCGAGGGTGTTACGTTGAACCCCTTTGTTCGTTGTTAGTTATTGATTGCAACTTCAAATTAATCGCTTTTTAAAATTTGGTAATTCTCACAGGAAGAAGAAAATAATGATTCATCCTGTGTCTGCTTAATAATGCGAAAAGTTCGAGGAATAATAAATAAAAATGTATAATAAATTAAATAAAATATATAACGGGCTTTGAAAATACTGATTAATATCAAATTTTAAAAATGTTAATTAATATCTAATTGTATATTTTGTTGCCTTAATTATATAATATGTTATTTTGAATAAAAAAAAGTTCATGTTTTATTCAATGAGATCTATTTTATCTGGTTAATTTATGGCCAAACCATCTGGTATAAACTTTTCTGGTAATCGTTTAAAACTTCAATAATGGCAGACATGCAAGGACTGTAGCTTTGCTTAGGTCAGCGCCACTTGGGAGGTGGCGGATTTATTTCCACAATCAACAGTTTTGCATCCTCAACGCTGGCTTTCGAGAACCCAACACCTTGTGACAGAATGTACTTTTATACGGTTTACCTTCTTCATTTCGCACACATTTATGTTGCTTAGGAAGTGCTAACTATCTTTACTAGCGTAGAAACAGTGGACAGTGGGGGGAGGGGGAGCAGTACAGCAATCAGAAGGGTTGAGAATGTGCACAAAATTCTCACTTTTTTGAGATTTGTAGAATAATCAACATACAGTGCTTATCATTATTGTTATTTTTTTTCACATCGGATGACGGTAAAGTATTATTTATCATTACTCTAAGACTTACCGTCCGCCAGCCGTCAAATTGTGCTTTCATTCATGTTAGAAACAAACTTCGTTCAGAAATTAATCTTTTAATTGCGAGAAAAGCAACCAGATGTGAACAAGACAGTAAATCCATGGCAGATTCAGCTTCCATAAACACAGCATAACTTCAAAAGATTAAGATGACGTACAACTTTGTGGGAATTGCAATAGGAGTCTTGAGTGATGTCACACAAGATCTATTTAGCCACATGCTGATAACCAACAGATTACAAGAGACTGCGGAGGAACAACATAATACAGTTTGGCACTTTGGAACAAACCCGTATCAATTGTCCTTATTTTTCCTTGGAAATGGCCGATGACTTGAACCAAGGGATCCAAACCGAAGTAGTCTTCTGATACAGCTTGTATGCTTCGGCTCTGTATTCCTCTTTCAGCATCCGCTGCTCTACAAGCAGAGTGACATATGCTAAGCACGTACTATTAATGAGAGCCCCAACGAATGCCCATCCATGTCCCAGATTGCAAGCAAAAATAGCCAATCCCCACCACCATAATTGCTCCCCAAAGTAGTTTGGATGCCGCGAGTAAGACCACACTCCACGATCAAGATTCGGCACCATTGGCTTCCCAAGCTCTTTCAATTTTTTGTTTCTTGTCACAAAAACATGGAGCTGTGTATCTGCAAAGTACGCTATGACAATGCCACACAGACAGACAGCAACGGCTACAAAATCCCAGGCATTCAATGGCTTATCAACTGAATGAACAACATACAACGGGAGACATATTCCAATCAATAACACCTGCAACGTGAAACTACCAAATTAGAAAGACCGATAACGTTAAGGTTCAAATAGAATTGATCAACCCCAATAGTCACCATCATTAGCAATGGAAATAAGCAAAGATAGAGCACCTGATGAGAAAAATAAACAGAGAAGAAGGAAATCCACCACCAGTGCTTGCCATACTGGCGCCCCATATCACTGAACCTCCAGTCCTCTCTGGCACCCACTGCCAATTTTCTCGCCTAAAGTAGCTATGGTTAAGCCTCAAACTCCACACCCATGTAAGTGTTATCACGATTCTTGATCTCCACTGATCGTACTGGGCCAAAGGATACGTTGCATAGTAGTAAACCAACAGTATCGGTATCACCGTCCAATATAAATCTATCATCTGCTGCCACAAGAGTTAAACAAAAGCAGAAAAAGAGGGTGAAAGTACGTGGTGTGTGCAATATATAGAAACAGAGAAATGGACATACCCAGTGGCTGGATAGGATGTGACTGATGAGCCAGAAGAGGACATTGACGTTGATGAAGAAAAGGGCGTTGGCCAATAGAAGAGGGTGATGAAGGCACCATGTCCATGTAGGGGAGAGAACAGTGTTGTCATTGAGACTGGTGTGGTAACGGTTAATAAACGCTATATAAAAGAGAATTGAAGGGAGTGGGACTAGGGAAGCGATCGCTGCGTTCTTCAGATTACTAACCATGACGATTACTTGGCTCTCTCTTTTTCTCTCTCTCTCGCTCGTCTCTGCCCCCTCTTGTATGTTCCCAGAAGACAAAGACCCAGCTTTATAGCTCGCATTTTTTGTTTGTTCTTGTGTTTTGTTTTCGAGTGTCAGTAACTTTGGCAAGAAAATATTAAAAAACATATATTACTTGCACGTACGGAACGAGTAAGAGAAATGGCATTAACTGATACACCATTTCTTGGGTGCTCTTTCTTTTGGCCTTTTTTTTTTTTTTTTTTGATGTGAGCATAATCCTAACCCATGCATACATAATATGCAATTATGGTATGGTGTTGGCAATGATGTCCCCGGCCTACAGTGATGTGCTTAATGATTGCCTTGCCCCATGACACAAAAAGCATAAAAACGTTACCTTGCTCTGGTCGTCCACCCCCACGACTCCCAGTCTTTCGAGTTTCGTATGCAGCCACCTGGCCTCTGTCCTCAACTCCATGGACTCCCGCAATCCTCGCAGAAAGATGGCTAATGGCTTTAAAGGTACAGTTAGGTGGCCACGCATTAAGTGAATGCGCCATCATAACAAATTATCAAGCTACAAGGGCAACGGCAGCTTAAAGAATCTCAACCAAAACTTTTAGACCACAGCTAGGGGTCTACAAGAGCAATCTAAACCCCTTTTTTGTTTTTTTTTTCCCTTTCTTATTGGCATGCATTAGATCGCGGAATCAAATTTCCTCCTACAGTGAATAGGATGTCGACCGAATCATTCGCAATACCAACCGCCCCCTCTCAGCACCATGATGGGCAGAAAGCCAGAGAGCACAAAGTCTTGTGCTGAATACTGAATAAGAAGAGGGCTCGAGTGGCCCACTGCCCCTCCCTTCTTTCCGCATGCCTCTCCCTCTGCTTGGTATAGGACAGATCCAGGAAAGGTAGAGTTTATAATCTCATCGTCTGCCAGTGGAAACCCGCTTCATTGAAAAGCATTACCACTGCCAGCTCATATAACCCCAATAACAATAGCCAGTAAGTCCAGAAAGTTAAGCAAGAAGAAAACTAGGTAATAGCCATTGCTTGAAAATAAATTACAATAAAGTAAAGAACAATCGCCTCTTCTTTCTCACTAATCTCTAACGTTTGATGGCTAATAATAATACAATTTGCAGATGGGCAGACATGATAATGAGATGAAGATAACAAGAACATGTAAAGAGGAGAACACGTGGGCCAAGAATAATGCAAAAAAATGAAAAGAAAAAATGGTGAGCATTGAAAGAACCATATGGGAACTTGCCGCCGATTAAAACAAATATTGCAACATTCACACAGACCTGCCCCTCCTTTTCACATCATCCTTAATGGCTTGTTGAATCCATTTCATGATAAGCCACTGCAGCATGGGATAATAAAGATGAAAAATAACCACACGCTCCAGTTCAGTCACAAAGCAAGAACCAAAGCATGGTTGAATCCAAGATGTCTTTTACCTGAACCCCAATAATGAGAGGTATAAACACCTTTCCCCTGTCATTGGACTCAGAACCATCTATCAGCTTTTTGTTGACTACAATACCTTTGCTCCCATTTGTTGCAATCCCAACTACCTCTTTTACCAGGCTTGGGATCCAGGCATCACCGTTTGGGAGAATCTGCAATCCAAATTGAAAGCCATTTACTAATAACCAAGGCACTTAACAAATCAATAGCCACAAATTCAGAGAAAGTCAACGAGACCTTTTCATCATTCTCGTTTTTATTGCATCTCCCACTGTTCTCAACCAAACTAACTGGAATAGATGAATCCTAGAAGCAATAAAACCACACCAATGGTTATTGTAAAAAGAAAACTATAACCATATGGAAAGAATCAGCAGATATCAATTCCATTAGCAAACCATAATAGAAAACAACAGCACTGTAGTAGTCAATTTTAGAAAATGATTAGAGGCTCTGATTCTCACAAAAATAGTTTGATTCCTGTAAAGGCTTTGTCCAACTAATTATGTTTTTAGGCCACCAAATAATCCATCTCAATCTTTTCTGTAGCACATGGAAATTTTTCATTCATGCACATTTCTGACATGTTTATAAGAGGTAGCAGTATATAGCCCTCTTTTAGGTGATCAGCGTTGTGTGAGGCCCCCAAGGGTCCATATCTGCTCATGAGCAAAATCGATAGGCTGTTGAAAAGTTGGTTATGGAGAAGAAGAAGAAGTTGAATTTGGAAGGAGACTTAAAAAAATATATGGAACCAATCTGAAGACATTTTTTACTATCTTGTGTATTCCATGCAAGTCAGAAGTCCTGAACCATATAGTAATGTTGAGGATAAAAACATTAAATGCATTGATAACTATTAGCAATTCTGAATATTGCATGACTTTCTTTGTTGATAATTAGAAATATGCTTACTCAAAAAAAAAAAAAAACAATTAGAAATATGCACAAAATACTAGGGAAAAGTTGCAGGTAAAGTATGATCCTCTCCCTTACTTTTTGTTCTTTTTTGAGCAGTAACCCCAGAGACAAATAAAGACAAATTTCCATGTGGAAAGTTCAGCACGTTATGCACATTCCAACCAGGTATGAAAATCAAGAAGTCATAATTGAAGATATTCCACTAAAAAAATTCCAACACAGTGTCCAAATTCATTGTTTTCCTGTCAAAGAATGTGTGAGAAACAGAAAACAATATGGAAATGAAGTTATTGTGTGACCAATCATAAAAGGCATTTCCTACTGAACCCAAAAGCTAAAAGCGGGTGATTTTATCAGTCCCTCAACCCAAAAGCCTCTGATCATCTGGTAGTGAAGAAATCATAGTTGAGTCCATCAGGTGCACAAAGCTGTGCATGAGTGAGGACAAGCAAACCTTTGAGCCATATTTCTTTACCAAAACTATAAGAGATAGCAGTAATTATTTGCTTATTCAAGTCATCCACTCGATAAGTGTCCAAATGGTCAACATAAAGCAGAACATCAATAGTCTTGTTCAAAAGAAAACTGCATTAGAGCCAATCCACACATAAAAATCAAGTTACACATAGTAATAGAAATCATAAATTAGAAATGCAAATTCACGTTTCACATTTAACCATGAAATGAAATTGAGCATATATTTGTAACAAACCTCACCTTTTAATCAAATCCAGAGCTTGGTAACTAACATAGCCACCCTCCCTCCACAAGCCCTGGGGTATCTACCACGTTCAGCATGAACCCAGACCGTGTGCATGAAACCATTACGGGTCTTAAGGCCTCTGACTGGATTGGAACAATGTTACCACGATCCACACATAAAAGGTAACCCACATCTTGTCGAGAGCTCAAATTCAATAAAACAAAGTCAGGGAAAAGGGAATGGCAACCTGAAAGGAATTCACATTGACCACTCGCTCGCAGATAAGCGAATTCACGGTTGAAGACTTCCCGACGCCGCCTTTGCCCATGAAAAGAATGGTCAACGTGCTTACACCCTGCAGTCACTAGCCAGATAAAGCATTCAATATAGGTTCGGTATCCTTCATTGAGAATATAATGTAAAACAACAACAACAATAATACTACCTCTTCCTTCAATTTCCCAAACAATTCAATGAGTTTCCTCTGTGTGGCAGGAGGAAACTGCTGGAACCCGGACCATTCGCGAATTATGGATCCCATCGCTGCCTATAAAAACAATCCATTCTTTTTTCATAAAATAGGAAAAAAAAAAAAAACAAAACACAACCCTCGACCCTCAAAAGGATTTACTCCGGTTATCCATTTACTCTGAAAGAAACCATGAGGCAACGCACAGATCAAGAGAAAGATATATACATATAGACAGAGGAAGGGAGAGAGAGAGAGAGAGAGGACAGAAGAGGCTAATCGTGATATCACTGACCTTAAACTCTTCCAATGCGCGCCAATTGAAGAGATGAGGAGAGTAGCGAGAGAGCAACGGGTGCGCGCCTCGACAGCTCGTAGACGAGACGACAGCCTTCACAAACCCGAAAGCCCTCTTCCCTTTCTTTGCATTTACAAAAATAAAAAATTATTTGTAGACCAAATTATTCACCCATCAATATAAAGTTTTTTTTTAAATAAAAAATATATTAATTATTATTATATCTTATTTATTTTCATTTTTTATTGTGATCTATAATTTGTATTATTTACTTTCTGTTAAGTCCCCTTCCAATCTCTTGTTTTATTTGTAGGTTTTGAATTTTTTGGAGTTTTGTTTTTCTCAAATAAAAACAATATATGTAGATTTTAAAATTAATTTATTATTATTATTATTATCTGTTCGTTAGGGAGAAATTTTTTTTTTTTAAATTTATTCTATACGGGCTTTAGGGCCTCAAGCCCATAATTGCCTCCCCACCCCTTTTTTTTTTTATAGAAAAAGATTTTTTTTAGAAAAAAATAAAAATAAAAAAATAAGAGAGAGAACAACGTGCGTGAGGCATTGTTGATGATCGTCTCTTTCTACTGCGATCGAATTCGGGTGACTGCGAGAGAGAGAGAGAGAAGGAGAAGAAACGATGTCGGTTAGGTTGCTGAAGAAAGTGTTGAAAGAGCAAGAACAACAGCAACAACGACAACAGCAGGAAGAAGAGGATGCAGAAGAAGGATCTCCGAATTCTGGGGCAGCAAACCCATTCGACCTCCTCAACCAGGACGACGGCGAAAATGTTCACGAAGATGACGGCGAACAGGTTCCATTGCCCTCCAATCTCTGTCCTTAACTTTTTATAATAGCGTCGACTAACTTGATTGATTCGGCAATTTGTTTTACTGAACTCGCAAAATTGTTATTGCGCTTGTATTAGAACAATCTCTTTGCTAAAAAAAAAAAAAGAGGCTGCTTAATCTTTTACTCGGACCCCGCAAACGCGGGATTCTCGTGCACTAGAATGCTCTTTAGTGACTGAACACAAGTTGGGTTTGGTTTTCCATAATCCAGGACCCCCTGGACGTGGCTATAAAACTAAGGTTTTATGGCCTGGCTATCTAGGTAGGTGGCACTCCCTCCTCCATACTGTAGTTCCATATGCATCCGGAGGCTTTCATTTCGTCAAGGAGTGTGCTATTTGTTGTAGTGTCAAACCCGGTTGGTCAGTCTCAGTCCGTCTGCAATTTCTTTTGTTTTTTTTTTTAACTTTTCTTATGCTGTAGTTAAGCTTCTATTTGGGTAATCTTGGATTTTGTGTGGAAGAGTGTGGCAGATATTATGTTCAAAGAGTATCTCTTTGGGTTTCCAATGCCAAGTTTTAAATAATATCATTGGATATCACACAAGTAAATGTTGCTAGCGGTGTGTGCCAGTACCAGTGTTACTGTGCTAGATATACCATTTAACTCTTGTGTTTGAATCTCTCAATTGGCTAATTGTTTTTGGTTGCAAGAAAGGATTCGAGCAGTTTCTATGTTCATCTTCCTTTCAGTTGCTGATGTTCAGTTTCAGCTGCAGGAGAATGATTCAGAGATCACTGATGAACCTTTCATGAGATGTGCTGGCAAGCAAGAAAATGTTATGAAAAGTGGAGCTGCTGTAGTTTCAACTTCCAACCAGAGATCAAAGAAAAAGAAAAAGAAGAAGAGCAAGGCAGGTCTCCCTTCAAGTACAAAACTAGTTGAAAAACCATTGGATGAGTCACTAGAAACTTTATCTTTGGATGTTGATTCTTCCAGAGATCAACCTGGCTCCACCAAAACTAAATCAGAAAATACAAGACTTCACGAAGAATACATTAAACAGCACTCACCACCCATCTTACAAGTGGATTCCAAATGTTTGAACCCCAAGGATGAGCTAAGAAGAATTTTTGGTTCAAAGGTAGTGAAGTCATTTGAGAAAAGTAATCAAGCTGGTAGTTCTAGACAGGTTCGTGGGGGAAGACGTGGAATTCTTCATACTAGAAAGACTATTTTAATAACACCATCAGAACATTGGCCCCGCTGGGATGGATCTTTGTCCATGGAGTATTTGGAGAGTAGAGATGGATTCCATTACTTTAGGTGAGGGAACAGTTTTGATTGCATGATATGGTTCAGAATATTTTTTGTTTTGGTTCTTTGTTTTCCATATTATGATATCCTTGTCCATGGATTCCCAAGGTATTTCTATTTTTTGATGTTGGAGATTACTTGTAGCATTATTACATACTGTTTTACCGATGAACAGTGTTGTGGATAGGTAAACAATATTTGTTGTCACATGCAGAATATACTGGGTTTTCTGATAAGTTTTTTTTTTTCATTTGTTTACAACTGGATAAAAGCTAAATTTTGTGTTAAAAACAAGATGAGATATCTTTAATTTATGACCTCCCTATTAATATGGCCATACATCAATGTATGATCTTATTATGCATGCTAACATTTTGAATATAGATTTAGTATCTTAATCTTTGTCCTTATCATAGGTTTGCTTTATTTATGTAGGTATGTGCATGCTTCTTCATATGATCAAGCTCAGAGAGCATTTGAAGCTGCTAAAGCTATTCATGATCTGAACGGAATTGCAAGTGTTATGGTTTACCACCCATATCATTTGGACTCACTCATAACAATGGCTGACTATTTTAAATTTGTGGGTGAGCATCAAATGGCGGCTGATGCTATTGCAAAGTGTTTATATGCATTGGAATGTGCTTGGCATCCTATGTTCACCCCCTTGCAGGGAAATTGCCAGTTGAAGATCACTCATGAAACAAACAAGCCATTGTTCACAACACTTTTCATGCACATGAAAAACATGGATAAGCGTGGTTGTCATCGTTCTGCACTTGAAGTGTGCAAAATGTTGCTTTCATTAGATGCAGATGATCCAATGGGGGCCATGTTCTGCATTGACTACTTTGCTCTAAGGGCAGAGGAGTATGCATGGTTGGAACAATTCTCTGAAGAGTATAAAAGTGATAACTCCTTATGGTTGTTCCCAAATTTTTCATATTCCCTGGCCATTTGTCGGTACTATCTTGAGCAACGGGAGATCTCAAAAGGAGTTTGTGCTGATGCTACAAAAGCCACTTCAGCTGATTTGATGAAGCAAGCTTTGATGCTTCATCCTTCTGCCCTTAAAAAGCTAGTAGTCAAGGTGCCTTTAAAAGATCAAGCATGGACAAATATACTAAAGCATACTTTCTTTCGATCAGAGAAAACAGGATCCCCTTCCTTAGATCACCTGATAAATATATATGTGGAGAGAAGTTATATCATATGGAGGCTTCCAGGTTTGCAAAAATTGCTTCGGGACACAGCAGTACAAGTGCTTGAAACGCTTGAACATGGTAGCGGTGAAGCTAAGGATTGGGCTTGTGTCAGAAAAGAAGCTTTTTCATCGGAAAACAATGAGTAAGTGTTTCTGACATGGATTTTTCACCTCATTGGCTTAAAGAACTTTCCTTACTTGTTTGTCTTTAGAACGGTTGTATTATATGGGACGGTAACAGCTAGAATATTGCTTAAACGTTGGAAACATCTTTGCTGAAGGTTGAAATAAGTTTACGGTCGTGTGCAGCTCTATTCTCCCCTGATAACCTTTCCTTCTCATATCTTCTGTTGTAGGTATAGGCATCTGTTGGTCTCAGATTTCTCTGATGTAATGCCAACGCTTCCCCCGGAGAACCTTCAAAATTTCATGATTGATCCACGGATGAGGGAGGCAGAGCAAAATGGAGACCTAGTCATGAATCCGCAAAATAATGTTCCTGCTCCACGTAATGTTGCAAATCGCAATGCATTAGCTGTGTTGTTTGAATCAATGTTGCCATGGGTCAATTATGGGGATGGAGAAGATGGCGGAGTAGACCAAGTTTATGGGCATGGTCCTCACAACGAACATTGATCAGCAATCTGCTTGATTTAGTTTTTTTCCCATTTCATGTGCTAAATTTGATTAAGAAAAAAAAAAAGAAACTCTTTCCTTTACGATGGAAATTTCTGAACAATATGGCACCGCCGCGTTGACATTTCGACGCATGGAAATTTTGTTTTATACAAGGGGAATATTGTCATTGCAAGTCTATTTGCTGGACTCGCAATCATTTGAACTCTTCGAGGTGGGTATTCGTAAGGGTCGTCCGTTCTAGGAAGAGCATCCAAAGTAAACGTACCCATAGAATCATCTCCCTTTTCACTTCCTTCTGCCCTGCAAATGGGAACGGGGCCATTTTCAAGAGCGACCCTCTTAAGCTCAGACCTTAATTCTACTGAAAAACCGTTAATTCGTATAAAGTTTAGTTCAGCAACATTCACTGCCCTCAGCAGCCCTTATTTTCCTTCTTCCTTCCCGTTTATCTCCTGATTTTATTATATCTCCTCATCCTTACTGCTCTGCGTACGGATTCCATTCTGACTGAGTTCTACGTGTCCGGATTTGATCTAGAGAACAAGAAATGTGATCTTTAAAGAGCTATCCAAGTCACCCGAAGAGGAGTTGTGAGCATTTTCTTGATTTCCTTTTCCATCTTATGTATCAAAGAACGTCATGGCGTTCATTTCACGAAAAACCAAAAGAACCTGCAGAGCCGCAAAACGAGTTTATATTGTTGTATCATAAAACTGATGGATACAGTTTTCGTGTTAATCCACTGTATTCTCAAGGGCATCAATAGCAAAATGCTATGTTACGTTCTAGCAGTCTAAGTGTAACATATAACTGACCATTATATTTAGACAGATCATAGAATTTACACATGATGTTTTGTTTGATAGTGATGCTTTAATTCTAACGCAGCAGACTGTTCCACCGTTCTTTAAGGGCTCTTTGTGCCTCTCCGCATGGAACGGTCTGCAGTCCAATCCTTCCATTAATGGATGTTTCTATAACAAGGCCCAGCCTAAACAATGTTTTAATGGCTTCGTTAATTGGCATTTCGACCTGCAGTTATTCCCGTCGGATTATTAGTTAGCAGGTAAGGTCAGGCATGCTGAACAATAAGTTGTCATATACCTTTATTTTGAACTCGTCATACAGAAACCTCTCGCATTCATCCCCAACACTTCGATGGCATGCAGCCTGTTGGAAGAAGAATTTCTGAGGATTAGATTACACACACACACTCCCTTTCAGGAAATAGACAAGAATTCAATGGCATTTCAATCGGAACAGTGGCTGATTCCAAGCACCCTGTAGAAATCACTGTGGCTGATTGCCATCAACGTGCACGGGAACCAGCCACCAACCTCAAGAAATCATGAACTCCTGAGATGATAAATGTAATTTCAAAGAAGAATCTGTCGGTCTCATCCAATGGACATGATGAGATTGAGACATATACAGTTGGCAATAAACCAGAACAGAACTTGTTCCACTTTTTTCAGAATAATGATCATATGCAAAATTCACGAAGACACACTGTTGCATGATTTAAAATGAGATAGATGCACAAACCTGGCCATTCTTCTTTTTGAGCAGTATCGAATATGTCAAAATGGCCTCCTTGTACTGCACAAGATAGTTTCAGATAAAAGAAAGCATCAATAAAAAATAAAATATCATGCCAGTCAAGCTCATTCTGAAATTTAATGGTGGAAAAGAGAGCAGAAGGTCAGTTGTGAGTGTGAAGCAAAATGAACGTTAATGTGAAAAATACAAATAAATATTTGAGGTTTGAAATAGACTTGCATAACAAATTCTGACACAAGGCAACATAAAAAAGAAAGAAGATAGAAGAATAACAATCTCTAAAATTTTTAACTTCTGTCATTAGTCTGCATTCAACATTTGTGGCAAAAGCTAAAAGAGCTTCTCACTTGCTGCTGTTCCGAAGCATCTAGAAGAAAATGAACTGAGCCAAAGCCACTTGCCAGTGTTTCTCATACAATGTCTTGTTAACTAGTAGCTGTAATAACAGAAACATGTAAAAAATTATTAAGAACTCTGGTCATGAAATTTTTATGATTTGGGCAGCAATAGTCAGATCACGTATTGCATGGAGGATATTAAATTAACTCACTTGATATCTATCCCATGTCTGTTTATAACCCAAAGCCACACGGGACACATAAATTATCAGAGCAGTGATAGCAACCACATCAAGAAATATAGCAGATCTGCAACATGGAGGGAAAATATATGTCATCAGTTTTCTTTGAGCCAACTCAAGCGTAACATCAATTGGGTTCACTGTTAACAATCCAGCTTGAGGGCAGAGTAGCCAAAGTGGAGATCAGCCTTCAAAACTCTATCACATACCAAAATTCATGGAAACTACCCTGAAATTCATGTTTCTTGTAATCTATCCTGCATCATGAACCATATGAACTACCGAATATAACAACTAAGATGTCAGACCTATGTATTGGAGTTCAGAGCTCAGAGCATGAGCTAAGATCCTAAAAGAATAATCTGAACATTGAAATCATACATACGGGGATGATAAGATGTCCTCAAATTTGTAGTTTATGAAGTATGCCAGAAGTCCCAACATGGTGGCCACATCCAAGCGTACCTACACATTCACAATACCCGGTCAACAGGCTAATGATTTCAGAGAACATCTACGAACTGTGATCCCATTTGGTTTCCAACGTCATCAATTGAGACCCTTACAGCAAGGAGAATATCCACACAATAATGAATTAGCAATAACTTTTAAAGGTTCTTTAAGCCCCTGGAACATCCTAAGTATTTTTTGTCTTCATTAATCTTGTCCTACAATGAGAAGCAGCAGGATGTGAGAAGATTGTGCCTGAATCAGGAATACCCATTGTTATGGTCATTGGGAATAAAAAGCTAGATCACTTTGATCGGCCCCCCAAATTCACCAATTGAACAAACTAGAGAAACACATCCATGGAATCATAGATGCATCTAAAAAGAACACCCTCCTCTAGTGTTGGACTCTCTGTCTCTGAAATGCCAATAAGCATCAACAGACTAATGCACTATAGACCAATAAATCAGTCTTTTCAGCATATTTGAAGGCCTTTCTTTTAGATTCCCACAGCCACAAAGTTCACGGGGTCACAGGCAACAGATTTCAGCATGTACCATATTTAAACACATTCTTACAGCCTACATATGGATATGCAGGTTAGGTGCAGGTAAGCAAAGGCCTGCATCATTTTTCAAAATACCAAACAAATTATTACAACAGCCAGCTGCACATTTAAATCCTTCTGCAGATAATTTTCATAAAGCATAAATATAGAAACTATCTGATGTGCAATGCAGAGTATTTATGCTGCACATACCGTGTCTATGATTCGGAACGAAAGCTTTGTGAGGAAAAACAACCTACAAATAAATGCACAAAAATGTGAAAATTTGATGTGCAGAGACTAAAGTCATTGTATCATATGACAAGACTAGCATAAAACAGGAGATACAGCATCAACAGACATTGCAGAGTTATGCAATTACTGGTAGATCTGGGATAGGAATCCTCTCGTAGATCTTCAACTGCAAGGATGGAACCTCAGGCTTATCTTTGCTGCCACTGTTTCCCACTTCATCAGTATATAGCAAAATCAGCTCCTTAAATGCAGGCTCCTAAAAATGGAGAACACTAATTTTCAAGAGCAATATAAGCTTGAATCACATTAGAAATATACCACAATATAAATCAAAAGGCATTATTACGTAATCCATGTTCATTCATCAGTTAAACATTCACATGGGCAAAAGAAAGTCAAACTTAAAAAAATCTTATCCATGAATTCACGTCATGACAAAAGCAACTGATAAAAAAGTACAGGTGTTGTGCTAAGAATCATACCTGGAGAACAGATTGTGACAGGAGAACAGAAAAAGATGTCTTTAACATTTTCCAAAAATTATTCCCAGAATGCTTTCTTGAGGCGGGTCTCCATAGATCGCTAAGTGATATCCTTGATAGGATGATTGGCCTGATTGGAAATTCTATTACTTGGTGATTAGAAAATGGGCTATAATAAAAATCCAACCATAATTGTGAGATAAAGTCCAAACACAAAAATAAGACACAAAGTGAGATACCATGCAATTAACATTGGCATTTATCTTCCAAACTTGTTTAAAGGATTGAACAATTACCAAAAACTTTTCAGCTTTCTAGTATTTTCTATTGAACAATTACCAGACTTTTCAGCTTTCTAGTATTTTCTACAATCTCATCCACAGCTGTAAAGGGGCTCAAATCAAATACTTGCAGAAAAATCCTCACCACTTGAAAAGGACACACTCTAATGAAGGGATCATTTTACTGTATTTAGCTACCATTCAGTATGTCTAAAGAACTTGGCAATCCATGGCACAACCCACCACAACAGCCTTCTTGGGAGCCATAACCTGTAAATGACCTAGACCTGTGCAGAATTATGCCATTATCAATAACGGCCATAAACTTAATCTAACTTGTGGCAAGTGCCCTATTGAAAAGAACTCAATGAAAAGCCATTAGACTGTTCTTCACATACAGAAAAATAATGCACCCATCCTGCTGAAATAGGATTAGATAGTTTTCTACTCTAAGAAGACTCAAAGTTGGAGGAAGAAAAAAGCCAAAATATGTGAGAAGTAACTACGATGACAAAGGAGAAGAAATTAGAATAACATAAACCTTAGATGAGGTTCAGAAGCATTATTATCGCTGTCAAGTTCAAATGGCATCTCCGGCATTGGAGGTATCAGTCCAGTCCATGTGAGCAACCTCCTAAAGAGCCTTCCACGGGGTCCAACAGATGATAAAAATCCTTCATAACGGCTTACTGCTCTCTGGGCTGCGAGCCAAATAGGAAGCTCAGTACTTGACAGTTCATCTATTCCCAGAGGATTATTTGATGCTTGTTCATTGTTAAAAAATGCTTGTTGTAAGAGAGACAATTCCTCAAGCCAAAGTGCCATTCTCTTAACCCAATCTTGCACTCCTTGTGTCCGAGGAGCATCTTGGATAGCCTATTGAAGGAAAACAGGTGAGCCTCAAAACCAACAATTCTTAAAATAACAATAACTTGAATATCCATGATATTGACACAACATTGAAATTTGAAAAATTAATGCCCAAAATCAAAGTTGTAAATTGAAGTGCAATTTTAAAATCTGTCGAACACTCTTTCAAAGTTCTCAGGGTTGATTAAGAGTTGTCCTCAGGGTTTGGAAATCTAGATTTTAATTTAGCCATATTATTAAATGTCCAGCCATTATGAACAAAAGATCTGGATTAAGAGTCAACCAACCTCATACCATTTCTTTACAACCATACCTGATTACAGAGCAGTCAAGGCGGGGAAAAAGACAACTACCTCTTTTATCCATTTGCCAATCTTCCCCAATGGTTTTGATATAAGGAAGAAGATTTCTTGCAGAAGTCTGGACTGTATGTAATCCAGCTTTTCAACAATCAGCAGACCTTTCTGTCTCTCAGTTGCATAGCCTCTCCTACCAGACAAATCAAAATAGATATAGACCATCTACAAATATTTTTTGTAAGGATACACTTAGTCAGTGGCATCATATGGTGAAGCAGAAAAGAACATTCTTGTAAGCTGGATATAAACACATTAGATTTTTCAGTTTTTTTATCATTAGGTTACACTTAAACCATTAATTAGCAGGTAAAATTCTGTAGATGTAAAAGGTACATTTTAAAGACAAAAACTACTCTATCCAATAACTTGACAAACACAAACAAAGTCCAAAATGTTTCACCTATACCCAAAATATTTGGTGTCATACCCCTCAAATATACTCTGGATTCATTCACAAGGGTAACTGCTATATTACAGGACTGGCTATATCTGCAAAAGAACACTGAAAAACCTGTGGACCAGACCAGTCCATTATGCTCAAATTCTTGTAATGACCAACTGTGTAACTTCCCAAATTTATAGACTCTTTCATTAAAGTTTGGAACCTAATACATGTTGCATATTTTTTAACAAAACTTTTCTAGAAGTAATTGTGAAGATCAAACCAGCATAAGCTGTACCTGAAAATAATTGCATTGGATTCAGATGCTTTCTTCCAATCTACATATATTGGCAAAGTAAGAAGGTAGTCTGAATTCAAGGCAGATGTCAACATCAGATCACCAGTTGATAGTTCTAGAAATTGAGCATTACTAAGAAGTTGCATGAAAGCACGCTGGAAACGAGTGGCAGCAGCAAGTCTACAAACAATTTGCAAAATGAGTCGAATCCACATTGAAGAAAAAAGGAACTGAAGATTGAGCAATAATTTGCAACATACCTGGACTCTACATTGGACTGTTTTTTACCAAAATCTGCTGAAGAACTTAAAAGACTCCTCAAGTCAAGACCATTGCTGAAATTCAATGACACATCAACTGCAGCCTCTTCTGCCAAGCTACCATTACCCCCAACTCCATTGATTCGATCACAAACCGAGTCTAGATTTTTCCCATGAGACACATCTTTTCCATCTGAACTAGCCGATTTCTCATCTTTTTCTCCCGGGTTGTTCATGGAACGTGCAAGGAAGTAATCAGTTCGCATTTCTTCTAGAATTCCTTTGTGTTCTGCATGAAGAATGGAATCCAAGCAACTGCAATGGAACATATTCTTAATTCTCATAAAACAGAGCACTCTAGGAAAGACAAAAACACATAACAATGCTAGAAATCAATTGGGATCAACCAGATGGCGGCTTTGGCGACATTGGTTAGTTTCTACAAGTTCTTGAATTCTACTAGCAATAAATTATATTTTATGGCAAAAAAAAAAATTGACGTTCTGGGAAAAATAAAGTTATATCTACTGACGAAGAGAGTAGAATGAACTGATCAGCGTCATCTTGGCAGTCGAATAACTTCAATACAATGGCATCCAACAGCTCTGCCTTCGAAACTGGTATGTATTTCTGTCTCGCCACTCGTATCTTCGGAATCCCTTTCTCCTCATCCTCCTCCTCTACTTCTTGTCCACCTTCTTGGTTTCTTGAAGCATTCGTGTCATTATTCTGCGTCAATCCAAATAACTCTCTCATTACAGGCCTCGATTCCACATGCTCCTCCGAGGACAACTCCTGGACTCTGAGCGAGCAACAAGGAACACACGAGACAGCATCGCTCCTGAAAGCCAGGTGACTGGAGAAAAGAAAGGACGGCGGTTGGGATGGCAATGAACACGAAGCAGACAGAGCGGTAGCGCCGCCGAAACTCGGCAGAGATAACATGAGTCGTCAAGAAATTTCGCAAAAACGTAGGCGACGAGTGTTCTTTTCTTGTTCGGTAAGGCAAGCTCACGTGGTTTAAAATGGCCCCGTGGCAGACGATCAAGAGGGCCGGAGGAAGAAGATGGGAGAGATGATGAGGGTGATTGAAATTTGAACGAACGGCTAGCATTTGAACACGCGCGCGTGCGCGCTTTCCTGACCGCAATACCCGAAGTCGGGGTGGAGGGGATAGGCTTTGTTTATATTGGGTTTGACTGGTCGAGACCACGGGCCTAATGCACAAGTAGGTCCAGGAATGTGAATCAATACTACGTCGTATTATTCCCAGAAACAGGCCCCGTCACAATTCGCAGTCCTTGCTCAACTCTGCGTCAACGATGATAGGGCCGAAATGGACCCCATCAGCGAACAAAGAAAAGTAGCCTCATCTAGCCCATCGTTATCATCAACACTCTGTCGACATTCTTCCTTTTCTATCCCACGATGGACGGGCCTTAACCAATACAGGATCAAAGAAGTGGCCGACCAACACCATCAAGATAGCCCCAGAGATGGTGACGGAGAACAAAGAATCGAGGAGGTTGATAGAGGAGCAGGAGGTGGCTAGATGTGGACTATAAGCGGGGCGCCTGCTTGCCTTTCAGGTAAAACGACGAGGGACTAGCAAAATGGCTGTTCAGAACAATTTCGGTAACAATAACAATCCTTACGTCCAGATTACGCCTGCTCCTCATCATGGGCAGGGGACCCATGGAAGAGGTAAGCAGCATGATGTTGGTTAACCTTTTGTTGTGTTCTTGGTGGTCGGTTGATTTTGGGTAAAATTTTTTATGGAATAGAAAAACTGACTTTTTGGAATTTTCAGGATCGATGGACAAGATACGTGATACTTTGAATAGGTGTGGGAAAAGGGTTGAGGATGCTACCAGGAAAGCTGAGGTCTATGCGGACGGTGTCTGGCATCATCGTAAGTTCCCCCCTCCCTCTCCCTCTTTTCTTTTTTTTTTCTTGACATACTGTAGCATAACGCAGTTGATGATTTTAGAAAAGAATAAAGGCTATAGATTTAGTTTCTTTTAATTACTTAGGAATTGAAAGCCAGAGTTCTCATTTGGATCTTTCACATTCTGTCAATTTTTTATTTTTGTTGCAAAATACAAAGCATGTCAGGCTTTTTTTGTGTTTTTTTTTTTTGATTTTTTTTTCAGAGATTTGTGATTATTGACATAATGAGATCCTAAAGTGTGATTATGCCTTGACACCAACAGTCAAAGTTAGTCCCAGCTTCACCGATGCAGCAATGGCCAGGATTGTTCAAGGGACAAAGGTGCTTACAGAAGGAGGGCACGACAAAGTATTCCAGCAGACTTTTGAGACCTTTCCTGGAGAGAAGCTCTTAAAGGCATATGTCTGCTACCTATCAACTGCATCAGGACCCGTGATTGGAACACTTTATATATCCTCAAAAAAACTGGCCTTTTGTAGTGACTATACCTTCTGTTATTACTCCCCCACAGGACAGCAGCAATGGATATATTACAAGGTACCAACTTTCACTTTACAAGATCAGTGATTCGACAATACGCATTTGTTGATCTCTATGGAAGAACTGATACTTAGTTGTTGCCCTTCAACCCGTGAGTAGTTTACTAAACATTCTGTCATTACCAGTGGTGCTCTCTCTCTTTATCACGAGTCACTAATATACTACATAAATGGCATTTATGTACTGTTAGCTGAGCTTAGTCATTCGTTAGTCTTACTACATCCTTGTGTACAAAGCTGCTCAGGTTGCACTAATAATGTGATCACTTGTAAATTGATATATTGCATTGGTTTGCTTTTTGCAACTTTGCCATGTATCAATTTCTGACGCAACTTTGTGGATGTCTAGGTGGTGGTGCAATTTGATCAGTTGAGAATGGTTAACCCTTCTTCAAACGGAATGAATCCTTCTGAAAAATACATCCGACTAGTCACAACGGATGGACATGAGTTCTGGTTTATGGGATTTGTATCCTATGACAAAGCATTGAAACAGTTACGCGAAGCCCTGCAGCACTCCCGTGGCTCTGCTGTGGAAATTCCTGTGATACGTGCGCACAGTTGGTTGTAATAATTCCTCACAACATTATTGTTGATATGAATGTAAGATTTAAGAACTATATCCATAATTTGGACAGGTTGTTAATCAACGTATGTTGAAATCCAACGTTAGTCATGATCGATAATGGGAGTAAGGATGTGCCTGACCTTGAACAGCTGTTTTTCCGTTTTTTTTTTTTTTATTTCAAACAATGCAAAATCCATTCGAGGTGGCCCAGCCCACCATTCATTAAACAGTGAAATTGAGACTGCTAGACGCAGGGCCATCCGCCGTACTGTTGGGTGCGTCCTGCTTTGAATGGCGGCCCTTTCATGGCCCAAAAACAGAAAACCGAAATGGTTCTAACAGAATTTTGGAAAAGGTTTTATTTTTTTGGGTAGTACAGAATTTCAATTTCTGGGGTTTTCCTTGATCTTTCTCTTCGCTTCTCGTCTCATTATTAACTCAAAGCTCGGAAGAGCATTCGCCTCGATGGTATTTATTTCCTGTTCTTCTCAACGGTATTTATTTCTGGATAAGCATAAACAATCCACTTTTCCTGCTATCAAGAATTTGTTGTCTTTCTTGATGAAAAAGTAGAATAGTTGTTCATAATTCTGTCAATAAAAAAAATGCTTTAATTTTATACAGAGTGAATTGAGCTATTTGACTAAATTCATTAAAAAAAATTTAACGGTGAATGTCATCATTTTCTTTGAAAATCATACAATATTAAATTTATATTTAGTTTTAAATTCATAACTTACAATTATAAATAAATCCTCTAATCATAAGAAGACAACAAGCAATGGTTTGTCTTTGTTTTTTGTTTTTGCTGGGAATTGATAGAAAATGAATCGTAGTTTCGTGGAAGTTGACGTTGGTCTCATTTCCCGAATTCATGGTACCAAGACAGTTGTCTTGTAGTTTATAAACGCAAGATGATTAGGACGACAGAACAATGCAGTCTGGGCCCATGAAACTGAGAACCGATGCACGCAGGCGGAAAATATCTACGGCGCCGCGAACGCAAGCCAATCGTCTTTGCCATCTCTCCAGCTTACTTGTCCCGAACGGCTAAAAGTCATAAAAGATTCCCCCATTCCTTTCGGGGCGTGCGATTGCTCCAGTGTCGTTTTTATTTTTTAGCCACGGATCTATTTGTCCGCATCCTCTTCCTCCCTCTCCTTCGAACAATAAATGAGGTTCTAATTCAACTCTCGGCGATCCATCCTCTATTTTTTTCTGTCTTCTCCAGTTCCAAGGGAGAGGGAAGTAAGGAACGCAGAAAATGGCGACCACTCTGTGTTTCGCTTCTCTTTTGATGCTTCTTGTGGCCATCTCTGCCTTGAACTCTCAGGTATTCCTAATTTCCGGACGCCTTTTTGTCTATAGAGTTTCAAAAACATCTTCGTTTCCCTTTTTGACGCACTATGCTAGCTTGACTGCGCTATCTGCTTGTTCCAAATTTCTTTCCGAATTCTTGTGTCGGTCAACTTAGAATCAATTTTGATGCGTAACGCTACTTGGTTGGATTCGATGAATGATCACCCAGAAATAGATGAGAAAAATTTTCATCAAACCCCTTTGGAACGATTGATCATTTCAAGGTGGCTTCAAACGAGAACGTTTGTGCCTAGTGAATATCAAGACGCTGAATTGTGCAACTGTAGTAAACTGCTCTGATGGTCAATATAAAGCCTAGGTGTTAATGGTAAGAGGATGAGCCTTTTATACATAACCATTCGGGCCTTGGGCAGTTGGTGAATTTTTGCCAGCGGTTTTCATCTTGCTGTCGAGCAGAGTAAATTAATTGCTTTTAATTTTCGTTCTTGGATATTTGTACCACCTTGTCTTCAACTTGAAGGTTACTAGTTTAATTTTGAACCAACTGATTATCGACAGGTTGATGCAGTTTCATCAGATTCCAGGCTCAAGCTTGACTCTAGGATTCTCCAGGTGTTTTCTCTTTAGTAGTTTTTACAAGATTCTTCTTTTCTATTTGTGTGTGTGTGAATTGCAATAACCTTTCTTTCTGTTTTGGCTGCTTCTACAACTGCGCAGGAGTCAATCGTTAAGAAGGTCAATGAAAACCCGAATGCTGGATGGCATGCTGCTATGAATCCTAAGTTTTCTGATTACACTGTGAGTCTTCAGTTGCTGGATCTTGTGAATGACTGAATGAGTTGTTTTGAGTCATTTCCAGTTTCATTCCTTTTCCCTTTCTCTCTAATTGCTAATTTTTGTTTTCTAATGCATAGGTTGGTCAGTTCAAGTACCTTCTTGGAGTTAAACAAAATCCCAGGAAGGAACTGAGTGGTGTCCCTGTTAAAAGTCATCCAAAATCCTTGAAGCTGCCAAAGGAATTTGATGCGAGAACAGCTTGGCCACAATGCAGCACCATAGGAAGAATTCTAGGTCAGTTGCTATCTTTATTTTCTCTTTTTTCCTTTTTCTTTATATATATATATTTACATATTTTGCACTGATGCTTTTCTGCATTTTATGGCAAATGGTGGGTCAATTCCCAAATCAAAGATCAGGTAAAACTCCTTTTCCTTCCTCTTATTCATTTTGCTGTAGCAAGTCCTACAGGTTCTCACAACTTTTGGGTATAATAATCCAGGGTCATTGTGGATCTTGTTGGGCATTTGGAGCTGTTGAATCACTATCTGATCGTTTTTGTATCCATTTTGGCATGGTAAGTTATCAGGTTATTCAACTTGACCAAGTTGTATAAGATGACTGTAAAATCTTGTTTTATTGCAGAACATCTGTCTGTCTGTCAATGATCTCTTAGCTTGCTGTGGCTTTTTGTGTGGAGATGGTTGCGATGGGGGCTATCCAATTAATGCATGGATGTACTTAGTCCGCCAAGGTGTTGTCACTGAAAAGGTACAAATTTCTGCTCTTGCCCTCATCTTCAGGATTCTACTACTTAAGTGGAATGACCTATCATAAACTCTTCCTTTAGTCCAGAGGTTTTACATCTTAGTTCTTATATTCTAATCGCACAAATATTTAATGTTGACAGTGTGATCCATACTTCGATGATATTGGCTGTTCTCACCCCGGTTGTGAGCCTGCATTTCCCACCCCAAAGTGTGAGAGAAAGTGTGTTGACAAGAACCAGCTTTGGTTGGAGTCAAAACACTACAGTGTCAGTGCATATCGCATTGATTCTGATCCATACAATATTATGGCTGAAATTTATACTAATGGACCTGTTGAGGTCTCCTTCACTGTTTTTGAGGTAAAAGATGCACTGTTCTACTTGCACTGTGGCTGTAGTTCTTTCAATTTATTTAAATGTAAGCTTGTTTTCACTTACCTATTGTAAAATCAATTTATTAAGCTGAAAGAATTTTTAAGCACTTGTATGCAGGAATTAGCTTTGTGGGAATTTGCCCGTACATAATCATTTATATTTGTCTTAAGTCTTTCATTTCTGCTGTTAATTCCCCTCAATGGTGGTTGCAAGGTGTCAGTAACTACAATTAGTGATTTGCACATTGCCTGAAGGCAACAATGCATGGGAAACATACTTCCATTAGTAGAAATAGTTATTATTTGGCTACTTTTTTATAGGATTTTGCTTATTACAAATCTGGAGTTTACAAGCACATAACTGGTGATATTATGGGAGGCCATGCTGTTAAGCTTATTGGTTGGGGGACTTCAGATGATGGGGAAGATTACTGGGTATGTTTGATCAACTCTCCATGTTTATTTTCTGAAAATTTCTATAGCCATAAATTAATCAATAACGTAATGTTATCTTTCTTGTTTGCAGCTTCTTGCAAATCAATGGAACAGAAGCTGGGGTAATGTAAGCACTGCTAAGTTTCTCCTTTTTGATTACTTCTATACCAAAAAGCCCTTTGTGTCCCTCGTAACGCTTAAGAAAAACTTATTTTGGATGGCAGGATGGCTATTTCAAAATTAAACGAGGAACAAATGAGTGTGGCATTGAAGAAGATGTGGTTGCTGGGTTGCCTTCAAACAAGAATCTTGTTCGCGAGGTTACTTCTGCTGATGTTTTTGAGGACGCCTCAGCTTGAAACAAAGTGTGCTGCAAAATACCGAAAGAAAAAAAAAAAACTAAGGAGTCACTGGTAATGAGTTGCCTAATAAATTATGGTTTCTGAGCTGTCCGGGCTTGAACTGAAAACAGCTTGACATTTGGTATTCATGACAGCGGAACAGCTTGTATAGATTGCACTACTTGCATGATTCGTAATGTATTGCTTGCTTTTCCACAATCTTTGTGTTGTGCGTCCCGCGGGTTCATTTTGCATTTCTAACAGCTAATGCATGCACGTCTAAGTGTTCTTTTTAAGTGGGTCCAGAATAGGTAGTGTCCTGACCGTATGAAGGTGGGGCAGCATGCAGAATCTTCTCGGGTTTGTCGTTAGCAAAGCCCTGCTTTTCCCGTACTGCCATTAGTTGGCTACGAATTCTCTTTGGTTAGACTATGATCCAATAGCTCAAGAATTCAAGGCAAAAGAGTCCAAAAAACAACGTCTATGTACCGTTTTCACTTTATATTTTCGTTGCAGATTGTTTATAAGTATTCAACTGAAAGATTGCGTCAAGTTGTCCGCTGGGACAATTAAAAAACAGAGAAAATAGGGCATGATCCTATGATCCTATCAGTTCTTTCACAAAATATTGGCAAAGGCTATGGTAACTGGAAGTTTTAAAATCCAAAGCTTGTCATCGAACCCACATATAAGGAGAAAAAAAAAAAAAACGAAAGGCTAGAGCTTTTAATATAGGTCTTAGGAAAGACTTAATACTCCAACATTACTCAATCACAAAATTGTTCCGTGGAATAGTACAACCATAAACCGAACTGGGTAATTTCCCAGGTTGCTTTGCCTCGTGGAAAATTTCACTTCCGTCGCTTTAATACCGTTTTCATATAACTTTTTTATATCCTAAATTTTTAAAATTTTTCATTTGAATCTTATACTTTTAAAATTAATTGCAATTAAAAACTTTTCAAGATGAAAATTATTATACATGTTAAGTATTTATTGGAATATGTCAACAAAATAATTACCCGATAAAATATCTTTCAAATACTTAATCCACTCAAAACCCTTTTTTTTTTTTCTTCTAAATGAAGTTGGAGCGATGGTAAAAGAAGATAATGATAATGATAAGGAAGAAGAAGTGGAAGAGGAGGAGAAAACTATCAAGTATCTTAATGTGTATTTGTATTTGTTTGGTATATTTCATTAAATACATTAAATATTTAATGTTTAAAATTATTTTGTCAAAAAAATAAATTGACACAAAATTTAAAAGTATAAAATTCAATGAAAATTTAAAAATGTAAAACTACATTAAAAATTTATAAAACATTTATGACCAAATTGAATATTATCACTACAAGAATAAAATTCATTATGCAACCTAGTTTTACAGGAAAGTTAATAACTTTTAAACAATACTTAACATTATCGCATTTTATCACAAATAGTAATGGTAGGAAGTCAATTTTTTGAAAATTCACTAGTTTATTTGGCTATCATGTTCTTTTGACAAAGACAAAAAAAATAACACTTTTATATTGATTATATATAACTTAACTCATTAACTATCAAAGATAAGTTTTTAATATTTAAATTGATGATTTACTAAATAAGGATCATGCAGCCTCAATTTTTTCATCTTTAAAACTAAACATGACTATTATAAGATTAAGATAGTGTCTTTTAGCTTAATCGATACCTCTATAATTATCTAAGCCTTTATAAATTATATTTTTTTTAAGTCATATTCAAGGAGGTTTGTGCTAGTATTTTTTTATGAGATCTTTATATGGAATGTCATCACAACAAACAATGTCACTCATCCATCTTAAGCAATATAAATCTTAAGACAACAAAAGTTGTTTGTCAAAAGGTTTAAGTGCTATTTTACATAATCATAAATGGAATATTGAGGACATATCATATTTAAAAGAGAGATAACTACAAAATCAAATAAAGTCTCAACAATGTTATAATTAAAAATTTTAATAATTATTAAAGAGTTAAAGAGAATTTTTTAGGCTTATTGGTTATTATAGAAAGTTTATGAAAAAGTATAAGCAAATAAAAAAGTCATTAATTTAACTATTAAATAAAAACAATTTTATTTGGAATGATATAGCTTAAGAGACCTTCTATAACATAAAAGAAGTTATTGCAATAGATTTTGTTCTAAATGGAAAATTTTACAAAACTTGATGTGTTAGAAATTGATCCCTAATTAGAATTAGGGTTATGTCAATGCAAAAGAATAGATTTATTGTCTACCTAAGTAAGAAGCCATATATTAAAAATCAAGGATTGTCTATCTATGAAAAGGAACTATTTGTCATCTTAATGATTATAACATGGTGTCATTTTGTATAAGATTAACATAAAAGTTTTAGGTTCTTTTTATAACAGTAGTTACACACATATATATACAATTAAAAAGGGTTACCAAACTATTGGAATTTAACTACAACATTCAATATAAAAATGAAATTAAAAATAAAATGGTTGATGCACTTTTTAAAAGAAAAGGAGACAATGACTATTTCTATTTTTACCAGGTTTCCTTATTTTGCCATTTTAACTTAAAATCCTTAATGGTTATCTAAAGCACTTTTTAGTCATGAAACTAACTATTGACTTTTATGCTTATTCTTACCCCAAGTCTTGTGCCTAATTTAAAACCAACCTTCATTATTAATAATGACATTTTAAAGTATAAAGTGAAAATTTACTTAGATTCTAATAGTAAATTAAGACAACAAATATTAAGGAGATTTTATGATTTTATTCTAGGAAGATATTCTTGTAATAGAGTGACTTACCATAACATATACCAATTTTTCTATTAATTAAGGTTTAAAAGGGATATTTAGTAATTTGACTAAAGTTGTGATAAAGGAAAGGATATAAAGTAACATGAACTATTACATTATCTCTTATTACCTATTCAAGCATAATTAAACATTAGCATAAATTTTCTTAAAAGTTTGTAAAGATCTGAGAGTAAGGCTGTTATTTTAGTTTTCATTGATAAATTCATCAAGTATGCTCATTCATAGCTTTATCTCACCATTATACTATATTTTTAATAATTAAGGTGTTATTGGAGAACATTTTAAAATTATATGGAGTTTCTCAATTTAATGTCTTAGATAGGAATAAATTGTTTATTAACTTGTTTTAACAAAAATTATTCAAGCTTTTAGGAACTAAATTGCTATTAAACATGACCTATCATCCTCGATATAAAGACTAAACTTAAAGGCTTAATAAATATGTAAAAACCTATATATATTGCATGATATTTTATAAACAAAGTTAGTGACTTAAATGGTCGTATTTAATTAAGTGGTGTATAACAACAATTACCATATTATTATTGGTATATCCCTATTTCAAGTATTATATGGTTATGCCCCACCCTAATTGCCAAAACTACCTTTCCAACTGACTAAAGTTGGTATTGTTACAAGAACACCAAAATATATCTCATTTGTTAAAAGAATAACTTTTAAAGGCATAACAACACATAAGGTAGTATGGTGAATTTCGATAATTAAAGGTCTAACTTTTATATAATGATCTATGTGTATAAAATCTAGTAAAACAATTTTTATAATAAATAAGCAAATGATAAAAATTTAATCTTTTATCTTTTTGTTAATTTTTTTCTCTCTCCTCTTTATTTCTTTTCTTCTTATATTCTAAAAAATCTTCTACTAAAACCCTATAAATTTTCCTTAAATCTTTTGGAACCTAACATTATCCTCTCGTTGTACATAAGTATTGACTATTGCCTTTATAATCATACTTAACTTGAAAAATACTATTTAATAATTTAAACCAATTAAGAGCATTAGGCTTACCATACAATCACCGTATCAAAGCATTTTTATTAGTTATATGTCATGGCTAATCTTTGACCTTATTCTTTATTATTTTTAATTTTTAATTTTTCTTGTTACATTAAAAATTTTTTAATCATTTTTTAATTTATTTATAAAGAAAAAACTAATCTACTTAACTTTAAAGAGCCACATTAAATTAAATAATAGACATAAAATACGTGAATCAATCGCTTTTTTTACACAAATAAATAAAATTAAAAGTAAAAAAGAATTATTTAATATCTTTCTATAACTACATTGTATTATAATAAATGTGACTAAGTAGTAGTGTTCTTAAAAACAAAAAAAAAATTGGCAAATATTATTCATTGGGTCAAAAGATTTTGTAACTTTTTAGAATAAAGTCAAATATCTCATATATAAAATCTGCTATATCATTTATGATTTTATTCGTATCATACAAAATTACATAGTAAAATTTTGCCAAAGATGTATTCAACTTAATTAACGATTTTAAAAAGTGATTTCTTTGATTATGTCACGTAAACGGGTTAGTGACGGTCTCTTTTTGACCCATCATTAATATATAGTCGAAAAATTAATGCAGTGCGACCTACAAATGACCGCTTTGGTTGGGGTCGGTCTGTTTAGGCGTGCCGGGGGGGGGGGGGTGTGTGTTTGGAGGATAAACACAAAAGGGGATCCGAATATAAATATCAATATTCCCAAGGACTCAGTCCCAAAGAAGGAGGCGAGTTTGGTGGCTACTTGTCGCTGGCGGTTGGGTAACACACGCCCCAGGTGTAAAAAAAATAGGCGGGTGGGGGTGGGGATAAGAAGCAAAGCAATGCACGCCTTTCACGTTGCGGTGTCAGGATTAGGGAAAAAGGAATATTAATTGTTTTTATTTATTTATTTAATATTTGGGTCCCGTCACTGTTTTCCGAGTCTGGCTGGGCCCCCACCAGAGCAACCCAAACCAAAGCCTTCGCCACCGCGCACCCCGCCTGACTTGTGGTAGCAATATTTAGTTTCGTCTTTAATTACTTCGCTTTCTCTCTCCTCGACATTTGCTTCGCTTGTCACTTACCTCCTTTTCTTTCCTTCCCTCCCCCTCTTGCTTACTTCCTCTGTTTTTGGTTATTCTTTTGAAACTTCTGATAAACCTCGCAAGCAACGCTCTCATATCCTTCTTTCTTTCTTTCTTTCTTTTTTCGTTTTGTTTTCTTTGCTTTGCTCCAAAACCTACATAGAGGCCAAATAGGCGATTTTTGTGTACGTGTTGCTGGTGATTGGACGGCACTAATGTGAGCATTGGCAGGCCGAGGGTTCTTTTGGGGAATTAATTGATTCAAATTCATTAAGAACTTCGTATTGTTGCTTTAAAAAACAAGAACCAAATAGAATGGTAATTTGGGGGCTCTTAAGGAGGGGGATTGTGAATAGATAACAATAGTTGCAATACTACCCCAAAAGAAAAAGAAAAGGAAAAAAAAAAAAAAGAAAACGAAGGATTGCTTGGTTTTTGAGCAATAAACAAGTAAAACCAAAAGAGGAAGTAGACATGGCAGCGATGCCGAAAGAGCCGGAGCAGGTGATGAAACTGAGAGGCGGATCAGTGCTGGGAAAGAAGACCATTCTAAAGAGCGACCACTTCCCTGGCTGCCAAAACAAGCGCTTAAAACCCCAGATCGACGGCGCTCCCAATTACCGCCAGGTTCTTCTTCTTCTTCTTCTTCTTCTTCTTCCATCCGTCTCTTTCTTTTTCTCTTGTTCCCCTTCCTTCTTTTTCTCGCTGTGATTTTCATTTTCTTTCTTTCTTTCTTTTTCCCTCCTTTTTTTCTTGGATGAATTAATAATGCATGATAGTTACTGTCTCCAACAATCCAAAGATGGACGAACCGGAAGGCATTGACAGTAGTTGTTGAGTTTGTGAAGAAATAAACAATCTTAGGACTCTTTACTTTACTTTTCTTTTTTCTTTTTCTTTCTTTATTTTGAAAATTTCAAGAAAATTACCCTACTTCACCTTTTTCCCGAAGAAATGTTAGGTTTCCGTGTTCTTGTTACTTAAGGTTGTCACAAACAAAGCAATTGAATTGTATTTGTAGGAATGCGGCGTAGATAACAGCAATCAAAGTTTAACCGACATTTTCCTTTTTATGTTTATTTTAATTTTGCAAATTGTTTCTGTTAATTGAAGTGAAAATGACCGGTCTACCTCGTGACCGTGGACTTCTTGTAAGATGATCAATGCTCTTAGAGTTAAAATTTAATCAATAGGATTAGGATTCTAAAATCAAAAGCGAGCGGCATAATTAATGAGCTTCTAAATTCAAAAGCAGTATAATTAAGAGGCTTGTGCACGTCTGCTTACGATGCATGTGATTAATTATCGGTTCTGCAATGGATTACTGACTTGTCCATTTCGCTTTTGCTGACTTCTTTGCTTCAATTTTGTTTGCTCTAATAGGCTGACTCAATACCTGTTCATGGTGTTGCTATTCCAACCTTTGAGGGGATTCACAATGTTCTCAAGCATGTTGGATCTCAAAAAGATGGAAAACGGGTTCAAGTTTTATGGTTTAACCTTCGTGAGGAACCGGTAAATCTGTTTTCCAGAATGCAAGTTCTAATGTTCTAATGAGAATGCAGTCATGGCATTCCCTTTAGTCGATTTTGGGCTATTTATTATGTTGATGGTCCGTGCTTATTGTTGACACACTAATCCTTTTTTTTTGGTTGGATATTTTTTGTTTTTGTATGAATCAATTACAAAACATGAATTTCTGCAATTAAAAATCTATTAAGCTCTATGTGTAGAAAGTTTTTGTTTCTATCATTATGCATATTTGTAGAGTTTGAACGAGTATAATTACACTAGCATCTACTGATCTCTTTGTCAGCACATAGTTAGCAGAGCCCTTTTGGCCTAATTGTATTGATCAAGATAAGTTAAAAGAACCTGTATATAGTGCCCTTTCTATCATGAGCTTTGCCTCATGATTTTGTCCTCAAAATCTCTCATAAAGGATGGAACACTCTTTTTGAGTGGGACTAAACTTTGTAATCAATCTCCACCATTAATTTGAAATTTGAGCAAAGTGGTTTTTAGTATCAAAGAATAAGCATGTGGAGATTGAGGAAAAAGTCTTTCATTCACTTGCTTACACATTATTGGTGACAATGAATCTATGTTTATAACTGTTGTATTCTTTAACCTTTATTTCAATAAAACACGAAAATCTTAAGCGTGTTTTTGTATTTATGTGCTTCTTAAACAGGTGGTGTACATCAATGGACGACCCTTTGTTTTACGTGATGTGGAGAGGCCCTTCTCCAACCTTGAGTACAGGGTATGCAATTGGTTAATGTTTTTGTTTTATTTCATGTTCTTAATTCATTTCCACTCTGGATTCCAACACTTCTAGTACCTCATGCTTTCTCTTTTTTCCTTGTCTAGTGTTAATCTTGGTGTAGTCTTGCATCTTGCAATGTTAGAAAATGCTAGTTTTGAAGAAGTATCAAAATGCAAGCTAGTTCTCACACAACTAAATAAAAAACTATATTTAAAATTTGGAAACTTTTTGCCTCCAGTACCCGACATTGTTTTGATTGTGATGTTGTCTTGTCTTTTTCATATGTATTTCATTTTGGTTTAATTAGGAAGTTGAGGAGGCTTTGAAAATATAATTACACTTTCTTAAACAATATATTAGACAGCATATTCATCAAACCTTTGTAGATGTAGAGAATTGCATGGTTGACAATTGCAGTCGCACAAGCAAGTCATAAATTTATGTCATTACAGTCAACTAATTTTGGTTTCTCATATTTAGGGAATAAACAGATATAGAGTTGAACAAATGGAAGCTCGATTAAAAGAAGATATCCTGGTGGAAGCTGCAAGGTATTTTGTCAGTTAAATGCTACATTTTCTTTAGTTTATTATGAGTAGCATGTGTTGACCATAGGTTACTTGATTTGCACAACACCAATTCATTTTGTGCACCTGATATTGCAGATATGGAAATAAGATACTTGTCACTGATGAACTGCCAGATGGTCAGATGGTGGACCAATGGGAACCAGTGACACGTGATGCTGTGAAGACACCTCTAGAGGCATAAGCAATGGAACTCCTTCTGCTTGTTGAATGAAAGAAAATGGTGCATCTACCATTTCTTGACTTGTTAATGCATGATTCCCTGGTGCAGGCATATGAGGAACTGCAAGTAGAAGGTTATCTTTTTGACTACGAACGTGTACCAATAACTGATGAAAAATCACCAGAGGAGCATGACTTCGATACCCTAGTGAGTTTCATGTTATCTCAATTTAAAACTTAATTTCATGTTAATTAACTCTCATTTAGCATGTTCCTATGCATAGGCCCCAAATTCTGCTACCTCATTGAAATTTTAATGCAACATTTTACGGAGACATTTTCCTTACCTTTTCTTTTCTTTTGACATTTACCATTGTCTGCATGCTCAAGATTGAATAAGTGTGAGTTTTCAAATATACTTAAATGATGTAATTTCTTTCTGATACACAATAATAACAAGATAGACTACTTACTAATCATCATCCTTGTGATAGTGCTGGGATTTTAATTATGGGTGGCCTGTTTGAGTACCAAAACATGTTCTTTCAGTAGACTTCTGGTTGTGGCAATTCTGCATATCCTCAGTTACAACAATCAGGCAGAAGTATTCAGCAAATGGATATCCTAGGGTGACACAACACCATGCTTCATAGCAAGTTGATTTTACAAACTAGCTTCTTGAACAAGTGCATCAAAGAACTTAAATATGACATTAAAATCCAGAAACATCTTGGCTCTTAAAAATATGTTTTGCTATTAGGTAAGGTAGAGGATGGTTAGTTATAATATTGAAAAAGAGCCTTAGCTTGTAATAAAGTTGCAAGACAATCAGCATATATTGACTTCTGGTCCAGGGGAGAGGTTGGTGAATTCCTTAGTTATTACAAGCTCCATCTGTAATGATGCACGTAACTATGGCAACTGCAATAACCAACTCTATGAAATCTGACCCATTTGCATGTCCCAAGAGAAATTTATGTCATTTCCAGTAAGTTTCCATCTGTAGTTGCTCCTTGACAAAATGATTCTTGACTTTCCACTGTATTCGGTATAAATAGATGAAGTCAGTAATTTTTTTGTCAAGGAACATGAAGACATCACACAACACTGAGGCCAGAATAAAGAAGGTTTGGGAATCTAATTATTTCTTTGGTGCTGTGCTTTTGGATATGGTTAGCATTTATGGTGTTCCTAAAATATATTTGATGGCAAATATTATGCATATTCTTTCTTCCATATATTTAAGTTCACTTGATTGGATTTGTAGTTTCCTTTGTTTTCTGTATTTTGGAATATGAAAAGCACATATGGTGTTCCTCAGATTGTGTTTAAGATACTTATTCTGAGTGCTTTTACTTGTATCTATTTCAAGGTTGATCGAATTTATAGAGCAGACCTAAGTACACAGATAGTCTTTAATTGTCAAATGGGTCGTGGAAGGACTACAACTGGGATGGTGATTGCGACTTTGGTTTATCTCAACCGAATTGGAGCTTCTGGTAACTTCAACACTTTGCACTGTCTTTTATCATGTGTTGAGTAGGTTATCATTCTCTTCCCCATGAACTGGCAATTTTCAGTGCTCTCAAAATTATTATTTAGATTGGTTGCTATTCTTTTATTATTTTGTTCTTTTTTATTCAAGTCCACCAATTTGCACCCTAGTACTTTTTAATACCAATTGGATATGTTAATATAACGATTCTAGATTAAATCATTCAATTGCTATTCCCCTGATTGATTTTTGATTAGGGAAACTTGCGAAGGTCCTAACACTCATCTTCATTATTTTTGGTCAATCTAGTGAATATAAGAGAGATACAAGTATTAGGTCGTCCTTTACATGATACAAGTTTTTGAGGAAATGGAGAGGCTAGTAGAATGCATTACATAAAGCTGCTCATTTAACTCCTTCCATATACTTATTGGGTGACTGACAAGTTGCATGCATATCCAGGAAGATAAATATTTTGAAGCCTGAAAGAGAAGATTTTCTTGCCTTAGTGCTGTCAACATTAGAGGCATCATAATTTTTCTCTAGTCACTATCATTAAGCAACAAAAGGGATTTAGACTTTCTTCCATAATAAATAAGGTTGATCCATTTTTGGCTATGTACTTATGGAAATGTTATCTCCTTTACTTGAAGTACTTTCAAATGAAGTACCTTTATATGAAGCATATTTGTGTATTCCTGCCATGCTAAGGTGTCTTTATTGAAGTTAAAAAAAATTGCTGTAGGCCTTCTGTCCCTACTCTTTGGTACAAGTATGTGTATGCGGTTATAGAGTTATTTTTCATTTCATTTCATGGAGTAGATTTCTGTCTTTGCCATTATGAGATATTGGCCAGGCTAAGGTATCATACAAGTTGCTGCTCAGAGCACTAAATTAATCTGGAAAATAAATTTATGTCAACTAGGCTGGTGGGTTGTAATGTGAAAAATTATGTTGAACATAAATGTACCAAACACTTGCTTCTTTTACTGACTTGCTGATATGCAGTTTAAGAGTAAGTATTCAGTCTGATGAATGATTTATGAATACAACTGCAATGGGAAATGAGGTGATGGATTGACAAGCAACTAGACTACTGCTTGAGTTCCTAATCAGATTCATCATGCGTCATTTTCTTAAATATACTGCAGCTTACATCTCTATGTCAAATATATTTGGTTGATAGGTGTACAAAAGAATGAGTATCTTAGATATGATCATTTTTGATACTGTGCATACCATACTGATATGATGTAGGCATTCCAAGAACCAATTCAATAGGTAGAGTTTTTGATTCTGGTTCCAATGTTGCTGACACATTACCAAACTCTGAAGAGGCAATTCGTAGGGGAGAGTATGTAGTCATAAGAAGCTTGACCCGGGTCTTGGAGGTACTCAATATTAACTCTTGTTGATCTTCTTATTCCTTTGCCATCTACATGTTTTTGGCTGCTTGTGAACTGTAGAACAGTCGGCAGTTCCTTGATGTTTCTCATGAATTGGAGGTGTTTCTTTAGGGTGGTGTTGAAGGCAAAAGACAAGTAGATAAAGTTATTGACAAGTGTGCCTCCATGCAGGTATGGTCTTTGATTGTTCCTAATCCATTCATGAGAAAATATATAAGAAGCATGATATTGCTTTATATTTTACTTTACTTCATTTATGCATTTTACCTGATGATGTGTCTTAACTGCAGAACTTGCGTGAAGCAATTGCCACTTATCGCAACAGTATTCTTCGTCAGCCAGATGAGATGAAGAGAGAGGCCTCTCTTTCATTTTTCATGGAATACTTGGAAAGATATTACTTTCTTATATGTTTTGCTGTGTATATTCATTCAGAGAGAGATGCACTTCGTTCTAGTTCTTTTGGTCGTAGCAGTTTTGCTGACTGGATGAGAGCACGGCCAGAATTGTATAGCATTATTCGCCGGTAAAACCTCATGTGGTTCTTTTCATGATACAATTATGCATTCTTGATTTAGAGCACAGAGTTGAATGCATGAGAGTTTTCAATCAGATGAGCAAACCCTAAGAAATTCTTATTTTCAGTGAAAGCAGTGTTGCATCAAATTCCCCTACATAAATGTGTTAAAATCCCAGCTGTTTAGGTTGATCTTGTTATAAAAATATGGAGGTGTCTTGAGGTACTTTGTGATATTCTGATTCTGCTGCCTTGTAGATTGCATTGAGGCTGATTTGTACATGTGTTTTCAGATTGAACCACAACTTCTTTGACATATGCAAGGATTGGATTCTCTTTAGCCCTTGATGTTGGTTGTACTTTTATAAGCCCAGGATCTGACCAGATTTCCCTTTGATCGTTCTTGTTATTAATGTTCTTTCTTGTTTCCTTTGATTTCCTCCCCATCAGGTGAGGCTTTGTGCAGCAACAAGTGCCTGCATAGTTAGCTGCAAACATAGTTCATGTGCACATTGAATACAAATTTAAATCCTTTCCAAAAAGGCCTTGCATAAGATTTCAAGTGATGTGTTTGGTTGCTCAAACAGTGCATTCATGTCCTGACAATGTGCATGTTTCTTTCTTGTCACCAATATTCTTAATCATTGGATGTGTCTTCCATCTTAGTGGGGTTCTGGATTGAATTGTTTGAGTGCCTGGATAGCTAAGTGTCAGCCTGGGAATTTAGTGTGCATTAAATGGTTTTTACTAGTTTAAATTTCACCAAAAAGGGCTCTGCTATAGTGTCTCATGTGGTCATTAGTTTCTCAAAGAATGTGTTTCTCATACCTTTGCTGCATTCTCATGCCTGAGCTGCCTACCTATTCATGGGTTTTCACCTGCAATGTAGAATTCTTGTTCTAAAATTCATGCAGTAAACTGTTTAATTCCGTGTTTCATATTGCGGACAAAATTTATGAGCTAAATGTCATGGGACCATTACCTCATTGCCAGAAGGCAGCCTGTTGGAGTGTGCAGTATCCATGTTTGTAAAACCCAAGACCCCACCTTTCCTATCCAATGTGGGATTCCGTCACATAAAGCCTACATTTTTCAACTGTTATGGGCCTTTGCCGTCAAGAACTTACCAAGCAAGTGAATCCAATGACCATGAAATGGATCATTTAACTATTTTGTCATTGTCACATGATGTATCCTATTCTGTTGCATATATAACATTGTGCAAATAAAAACATGCGAGTCCAGTCTGCAAAACTGTTCAAACTTTAGATCATGAGGAGCTAATGTTGCTGCAATTGCTCCTTGTTGCAGTTTGCTCAGGAGGGATCCAATGGGTGCACTTGGATATGTGACTTTAAAACCGTCTCTGATGAAGATGGCTGAATCTGCTGATGGTCGCCCCCATGAAATGGGTGTTGTTGCTGCCCTGAGAAATGGGGAAGTCCTAGGAAGTCAAACTGTTTTAAAAAGTGACCACTGTCCTGGTTGTCAAAACCTAAATTTACCAGAGAAGGTAGAAGGTGCACCTAATTTCAGGGAAGTTCCTGGATTTCCAGTTTATGGAGTTGCAAATCCAACTGTGGATGGTATTCTCTCTGTTATCCAGAGAATTGGCAGCTCCAAAGGTGGCCGGCCTGTTTTCTGGCACAATATGAGGGAAGAGCCCGTTAGCTACATTAATGGAAAACCATTTGTGCTTCGTGAAGTTGAAAGACCATACAAAAATATGCTGGAATATACGGTAATGATGACTGTTTTCCTACTCTGCAACTTAATACAAGTTCTTGCACTGCAGTTTCATGTTGTTTGCCCTCAGCTCTGTCCTGCAGTGTATTCATTATACAATGCCATATTAGACTGTATATCTCAACAGAGAGAAAAAGTGATTGTAACAGATATGGCAGTGCATCTAATTCCTAGAATCTAAGAGGACACAGGTCACCACTTTGTTCATGAGTGTACACTCTGCCCACACACTTTTTACACCTGTGCAGCTGGCTCATGGGATGCATGTGAAGGTTAGAGAGAGCAAGCATCAGTCCCTTTATTGTTTTCATAAGTGAGGATCTTGTATACTGGATTATTTACTATGTAAATGCATATATGTGAACTGCATGGAGCATAGACACTCTTCTTACAGGGAAGATGTTTATATGTAAGGTGTTGATGTGTGCACCATTTCTTAAGCACCACTATGAAGTAAATTACATGCACACTAAGAGTGCTTTTGAATTTCATGTGTGTATTCCTAGGAGTTATTGCAGAATCCTCATTTTCCACATGGTCTTTGCTCCATTTTAAATTTCTCTTTGCCTCTTTTTTATGTATGCTTTATTCAATTCATTGTTTTTTCTCTTTTTACGGGCAAAATGTTGGTAAAGGTAAAGTGATATGATGCAGGGAATTGATCGTGAGAGAGTGGAGAGAATGGAGGCACGATTAAAAGAAGATATCCTGAGAGAAGCTGAACGCTACGGAGGTGCAATAATGGTCATCCATGAAACAGAAGGTGGCCAAATATTTGATGCTTGGGAGCTTGTGGATTCAGACTCTGTTAAGACCCCACTTGAAGTCTTCAAATGCTTAGAGGCTGATGGTTTTCCCATAAACTATGCACGTGTCCCAATCACTGATGGTAAAGCTCCCAAAAGTTCTGACTTTGACACATTGGCAGTGAATATTGCTTCAGCTTCCAAGGATACTGCCTTTATTTTCAATTGCCAGGTTAAAGTTTTTGATCTTTTTGCTGCTAGGGTTGTAGACATTCATGGATATTTCCATTAACCTGTATGAATCTGTCTGCCGTTTATGACTGATAAGCTGAGAGGGAAGGAGGGAGAGGGCAGAGAGAGAATCTAAATGCTGTTTTTCACTGTGCTCATTTTCTTTTTCATTTTTGTACCTGAATATCTATTTAACACATGCAGATGGGGAGGGGAAGGACGACAACTGGCACTGTAATTGCTTGCCTTCTGAAACTCAGGATAGATTATGGGAGACCAATTAGGGTCCCAGCAGATGACATGATTCATGAGGAGGTGGATACTGGCAGCTCAAGTGGTGAGGAAACAGGAGGAGATAGTGGCTCAGGAGGCAACTTCATTACATCCTCCAATATCAGTAGAGCAGAAAGTAAAATTGAGCAAGGCCATGCTTTTGGCATTGACAATATTTTACTGTTGTGGAAGATAACAAGATTTTTTGAAAATGGGGTGGAATGCCGAAAGGCTTTAGATGCTATTATTAATAGGTGCTCTGCACTTCAGAACATACGTCAAGCTGTTTTACATTACAAGAAGGTGTTCAATCGACAACATGTTGAGCCAAGGGTGAGGAGAGTGGCATTGAACCGTGGTGCTGAATACTTGGAACGATATTTCAATCTGATCACTTTCGCAGCATACCTTGGAAGTGAAGCATTTGATGGATTTTGTGGACAAGGAAAGACAAAAATGACATTTAAGAGTTGGTTGCATCAAAGACCAGAGGTTCAAGCAATGAAGTGGAGCATCAGATTGAGGCCCGGACGGTTTTTCACTATCCCTGTAATTTTCCTCCACTTATTCAGTCTAAGGCTTTAGTGATACCTTTTTTTTTTCTGTATGTTATTGGGGATCTTACTTTTGTTGGTGGTGGTGAAACTTAACTGTTGTTTTCTGTGCTCTTTTTATTCTTAATTCAGGAGGAGTTGAGAGCACCACAAGAATCCCAGCATGGGGATGCAGTAATGGAGGCTACTATTAAGGCCCGCAGTGGGTCAGTTTTGGGGACAGGATCAATACTGAAAATGTATTTCTTTCCTGGTCAGCGAACTTCCAGCCACATTCAAATTCATGGAGCACCCCATGTTTACAAGGTTGCCTAACAATGATCTTGTCTTTTTCCCTTTTTTCTTTTAAATTTTTATGGTTGCTAGTAATGATGAAGCAGGGCAATTTTCTGTACAACATGTAGTTTTGATCCCATTAGAAAGCATCTCTGTAATGAGATGTCAATTATAAAAAATTGTGATCAAATAAAGTCCATTCATGCCAGTCTGGATAATTCATAAATATTTTCTAAATCAAAGGAAAAAAAAATCAAATAAATAAAATTTATTTGATTCTTTACTTTTCATACTTGCTTAATGGTGCACTTTGGCTTATGGTTATTCTATCAAATGCTGTCCATTTTACCTTTCTTGTTCTTTTTTCTTTTTATCCTTGGTGATGCTATTTTGTCAATTTGGAATCACAAAACCAGGCAGATATGCTCTTCTTGCACTCTTTTAAAGCCCAAGATTTCCCTGTGCTTCAGGTGGATGGGTATCCTGTGTATAGCATGGCAACTCCTACAATTGCTGGTGCTAAAGAGATGCTGGCATATTTAGGTGCTAAGTCCAAGGCAGAAGGATCTGTTACTCGTAAAGTTGTGTTGACTGATCTTAGAGAAGAAGCAGTTGTTTACATTAATGGCACCCCATTTGTCCTGAGGGAGCTAAATAAACCTGTTGATACGCTCAAGCATGTTGGAATTACTGGTCCTGCGGTATGCCATCATTTACCTCACTTTTATTCTTTTAAATTTTAAGAACTTAATAGCTTCATTTTATCCTTAATTTCCTTTTTGGTAATGCTATACAGGTGGAACACATGGAGGCACGGGTAAAAGAAGATATAATGGCTGAGGTGACCGATTCTGGAGGTAGAATGCTTTTGCATCGTGAAGAATACAACCCAGCAACAAATCAGTCCAGTGTCATAGGATATTGGGAGAATATTTTCGCAGAAAATGTGAAGACACCAGCTGAAGTGTATGCTGCTCTCAAAGATGAAGGATATGACATTACTTATAGAAGGATACCATTAACTAGAGAGAGGGAGGCTTTAGCTTCTGATGTTGATGCAATACAGCAATGTAAAGATGAGTAAGTATTGAATAAACTATTTCTACACCGTCAGCAATTTGTTTCCCTTAGTATCAGTCTGATGTTGATAAACTGATTGATGACTTATTGAATTTGGAAGAGACTGGTGATACATATGCTTCAGGCTGCTGTTTAGGTCTCCAATACAGCATAAATCCTTCTTCACATTCTATAATTTTCTATTTTGCTTGGGATGGTTACGCATTTTTGTAATTGCATCTCGTTTCTTTTAACTTTAAAGTTATTGCTTGTCCAGAGAACATCTTTGGGGCAGGACATTAGACTGTCTAGACTTGAGCTGACTGCACAATGAATCTTTATGGAGGACATTGCTAAATTATCAGTTGACTTAAGAGGCTGTTCTTTTATGTGGAATTAGAAGAATGGTGAAAATTATAGTGTTATGAAATGGCAAGATCATATTAAAATAACACATAACCTTAGGTTCGTATGATACTTGTATATATTTTGAAGAACCTAATAGAATTCACAAAAAACCTGTTCTTACATTCAATAGCGCCAAGCATTATCAAGTGTCTCCTTGACGATGCAGAAGTTCTTTTATTGTTCAGACCACCAGATACCTTTTTATCGATCATAAGCAGTTCATTTTAGTCAAAAAGTTTTGCAAGTCAATGAAAGCAGGTTGAGATATTATTGTTAACTTATTTGAGTTTTTATCATTTTCGTACTTCCAGCAATTTGTGTTTTATATTATTATATATTTCACCATTGTAATTTGTTCCAGCAATGCTAATAATGTGCATATATAATTTGTTACCAGTTGAATTGTCCTTGATGGGCTCATTCTGAAATTGCTTTCTATGTTTTCCTTTGCTTAGCAATGCAGGGAGTTACCTGTTTGTCTCGCATACAGGTTTTGGAGGAGTTGCCTATGCAATGGCAATTATTTGTATCAAGCTTAATGCAGAGGCAAACTTTCCAAAGATTACACAGACACCATCTACACCTGAACAAAACCTGCCTGCTCAATTATCTGATGAAGAAGCACTCAGGATGGGTGATTACCGTGACATACTGAGTCTTACAAGAGTTCTCATGTATGGTCCAAAGAGCAAAGCAGATGTTGACATTGTTATTGAAAAGTATGGCTTTCCCTTACACTCTTCTTTGACAGTTAATTTCTTATCTTACATTAATATTAGAACCTGTTAATGCTTAAGGTTGCATTCTCAGCTTTAAAATATGGGTTCTTCTTGATTGGGGAAAACAAGTTGTTAGATGATACCTGATTGACTTATTCTCTAGTTTTGAGTCTCTAGTTATAGTTTTTAGTCTCCACTTAGATTGAGGTGAATTCTAGCTCAACAATTTTTTTGGTTTTCTTGTGTAGTTATGCATCATCTATCTTGTTTCCACTATCCTATGACATAACTTTGTCTGTTGCTGAGTTTATATTTTGTTCTTTTGAAGGTGTTCTGGTGCAGGGCATTTACGTGATCATATTCTTTATTACTGTAAGGAACTCAGGAAGTATCATGATTGTGATGATGAGCAACGTTCTTACCTCATGGATATGAGCATTAAAGCATTAAGGTTGGTGTACAACTGCTGAATTTTGCAGCATTGACTTAGCTAGTCTTATTCCTTAATTTCCTTTCTAGAAATTGCCTGCTCTTTTAGGTCATATTTGTTCAGCCCATTATTTATTAGCATTAGATATGACCTTGCATTTGGATTAATTGTTTTGCAGTTTGTTGATTTAGATTTGAATTAGAAGTTTTTGTTGTCAAGGGAATTGGCTCTATTGCTTGGTGTTTTGATTCCCTTTTTGAGCATTCTGTTCTCCATAAACACATGGTCAATTATGTTGGATCACTGTTGTTAGATCCATTCATGCCCTTGCAACCTATTAGCTCTTAAAATGTGCACCGGCTTTTACCGCCATCTGGAATTTTGTTGCATGTAAGTGTCAATATTCGGAATGCGTGGAACAAAATATCATTTTGGCTTGCAATAGAGAAGTCCATAGTTTCTTGGGCTGATCATGCTATTCAAATTTACTTTTCCTGAAACTAATGTATGGACCTACCTGATCTATGTAGTACACGGATGATCTCATCGTCTCTCATTTTGCTTTTGGTTGTTTACATAATCTCCCTGTACGGATGGATATTGGAATTTAAGAGCTCCACGAACACAGTGGCTTCCAACTTTTCTTTTTTTTTTTCAGCCATCATTTAGCTCTCTATCTGCTTTTAAAGTTCTAGTGTCAGTAATTCAGAGTTATTTTCCTTTCGTAGTACCCATGGAATTACACACCAAAATACATTGCATAACCAACCTCTTATTTTCTTTTACAGGCGCTACTTCTTTCTCATCACATTCAGGTCCTACCTTTACTGCACTAACGCAAGCGAAACAAGATTCGCGTCATGGATGGACGCAATGCCAGAATTGGGACATCTTTGTAGTAACCTTAGAATTGTCAAATAATCAGTCATATGGAGCTGTCCTTCATTTGTATGCAATGTACAGTTAGTCGCACCTGTTGTAGTAGCTTCCATCGTCATTAGCTCCTCTCCTCTCCTCACCATTCCCTCTTGGTTGCACGCACGGCGGTTGATAGGAATAGATAGATAGTCACAACCGACACTGGCGAACTAAGAAAATGTCATCGCTGGAAGGGCATTGAGCCAAAATTAATTAAAGCTTTTGGGGCCCTATAGACTAAGTAAAGTCTGAATAAACTTCGATTTAAGAAGGTTCGTCCTCAGGATGGCGGCCTTAACATTGCAGCCGATGAAATCTCGGGCACATTTTAGGCGTTTAGCTATAATCTCCGGCGTTTCGTCATTGTAGTGCTGCGATATGAGTTCTGATAAATAATTTTTTCTCCAATTGTCTCTTCTCAAATGTTTTTAATGCATATAAATAAAATTTTGTAAGCAATCAGTCTGTAGCTTTTGCAAGGACACCGTTCAAGGGATACCATTCAGAACTCGGCGACAATCCGATTCTTGCTCGAAAGAAAATAGGGAGGTGTTGGGGTGTAATGTCTGTGCCTCCAGTCTCACCAGCCAGTTTCCACAAGTTTTTCAGGATTGTAGTGACCACGTTTGAGCTGAGTTGCCTTTTTCGAGCCTATTAGCGTGCGAATTATCAACTCATTTATTTCTCCTTCTACCTCCATAGTTAAGAATGGAGCTACTCAGGCCCCCTGTTGGGGGGGGGGGGGGGGGAGCGGGAGGCACATGGAATGGTAGGGAGCAATATAAGCATCCGAGTAAATTGGTCAGCGGAGGCAGCAGGCAGCACTGGGGAGATGTAGAAGGTCATGGGTGCCCACTTAGTTCAAATCTCATTCCCACATTAATGTTTTTTCAGGCGATTAAATTGAAAAATAGAGACAGTGATTTTTAGTCTATAACATTACGAGAATATTTTTGTTATTAAAACAAAGACAACAACAACAACAAAGCAACAACCCAATAAAAAAAGAGAGAGAGAGAGAGAGAGAGAGAGAGATTCCAATATCTATAATTTGCACGCCAAGCACATTAATGTTATTTTCGCGGATATGTTACAATTATTTGGAAGTAATATCATGTTTGGAAATTATTTTTTATTAATCCAAACGACCTAGTTGGTCAATTTTGAAGATCATTATTAAGCATACACACTGGTACGATTCTTTTTCTCAGCTTCTCGCCGGATGCATGATAGAGCTATCTTTGTCTCGTCGCAGAGTAGCCTTTCGACTAGTTGAATAGGCATCCAAAAGTTAGGCTTCACATCCAAAGAATATGAAAGGGATGTCTGAAATTCTTGGTCATGCGAGAAATCACAGTCTTCAGATCTTGATTTACTTAACTGCATCATCGTTCACATTGCTTGTGGGTCAGTACGGTAGAAACCGGAATGGATAAACTCAATGATTTGACGTAAGATAGAAATCAATTCCACCTTTACCTGTTCAACAGACCACTTTCCTTCAAACAATTGGAAGGGGCTTTTGCTCGTCTTGACCTCAACATCACGTTTTTTCCAGAAGGGAAAGTCTCGAGTTCCTTCTCATAATATTCGAAATCAAATGCTGTTTCAAACGTTGGCCCAAATGGCAAGCTTTGGCTTCCAATCTGCAGTGACAAAACTATGTCACGACAATTTAAGGAATAATTTATGATTAAAATAAACTTTATTATTTTAAATAAAAAAAAAAAAAAAAACCTGACAAACACGGGCGACGTTGTCCTTCTTCTCAATCAATTCGCTGGAGGCGAGGCCAGGAAGGACATCGGCAAGTTTCCCATAATCGGTCAATATGTTCCAAATTGTCTCGAGGCCAGCATCTACACTAGTCTTGAAACGAAATCTCCTTGAGTTATTTCCAAGCTTCTCAATCTCCGCGAGTACTCCATCCTCCCCTTCCACAGAATCCGACTGATGATCATCCTGACCTGTGGTACCATTGCCTACACCTCCATCTTTCACGTTATTGTTATCAAAAGCCTCGTCCTCGTTGTGGGGATCATTCAATGGAGTGGAATCGGCGTTGGAACAATGAAGGCTTGGGCTGCAACTGGGATGGGGTAGAGAGTCCTTTGACATTGCCAAGAAGATTGAGTCCGTTTCCTGTTGTGCGTGCAAGCTTGGGCAAAAGCCATGATATGTATATATATAACGGAATGGAAAAATCTTTAATTGCTGGTGTAGAGTAGTAGATTGTCACACCATATTTATTATTATTATTATTATTATCATTATCATTTTTTCTATTAAAAAGTACAACGACAACAATTCTCATCACTTTTATAAATTTTATACTCATTTTTTTAGGTTAAAATATAAAAAATTAAGAATAAAATTTAAATTTTTTAATCACATAATTATTTCAAAAGGTTGACATACCATATTTATGCTTGAAATAACTTTACACGAACAAATAATATAATATCAGAAGAATATCAATAAGAACAATATTAATTATACGTTTATAATTATTTGACATATATTACCATAAAAGATTAGAAAAGTGCATGTATTGAGATTAGAATTAATACGTCACTCACATTTTTACCATGTAAAGAGAAACTTGATCTGTAACAGAGACTCTCTCTATTTTCCCTTTTACCGAAACGTTTCATTAAGGGTCCAATTACATGGAGAGAATAAGAGAGATAGAGTCGTGTGGATTATTCTACGTTTAAATAAATTCTTTTTTTTTTCTTTGAATAAAACATATATAACAATTACATGTAAATATGTAATAAATATAGTTAAAAAATTATATGATAGTTAGGGTTCCAACCGTATGCTGTTTGGCGTTGGGCGTTGGTGGTTGGACTGTTTGTACCAGCCACGCCATTACTGCTTGCTTGCATGGACCAGTGCTTTCCATTATTTTATATATATATATATATATATATATATATATATTTTTTTTTTTGGTGCCACTAAGTGTGACGGAGATACACTTAGATTCTGTGCAATACTTACAACTCATTATCCCGTTAATCAGGATAGTGCTTAACTCACTCATTCACACATAAAAATGAATTAAATAAGTTTTTAGTTTAGGGTATTTGAGTGAATTTCTAAAACTATGGATGTGACTGAGATCAAATGATTGGATTTGCATATATTGATTAAAATTAATAATAGATTGTGGGGCCAATGCATCAATACCAACCCCCTTCCCCTTTTAAAAAAGGATGGGTCCCAATGATTCCTACTGCAGAACTAGCCCGACCAAAAATTAATTAAACAAACGCGTAGTCCATCCGCCATCCGCCATCCGCCATCCGCCTTAGTATAATTTCAAACTGTAATATGGTAACCATTCATTTCCCCCTGGATTTGAAGACGCGCACCTGCAACCCACCGTCGCCAATTTGGATAATTTTGAGCCCAAAACTTGCAAGTGAATAATTGGGCTGAGCCCAATTAGACTTCTCCTTCCAACCAAAATTCCGAAAAAAGGGCAAAATTCAAACGCGGCCAAGACGACAACGGCTACGCTTCCGAATCGGACTTAGGACACGCGCCGCCATCATTTCAGGACAAAAGAACGAAAAGCTCAGAACTCGATGCGGGAGTTGGCGCGGTCGACGCCATGAGTTCGTTCAACCGGCTCGCGAGTGGCCTCTCTCTGGTTGCCAAGGAGATGGCCAAGCGCTCTGGAGCCACCGTCGCCGCAGACGCACTCGATCTCGAAACCCTAATTGCCTCCTCCGCCAAGAAAGCCCTGGTCTCCGCCACCGACCTGACGGGACTTACCAAAGGGAAAGTGCGCGAGTTCTCCCCCCCTCGGCCCAAGGACTCCGTCGTTTACTTTGACTCTTCCGCCGACGTGCCAGAGCCCGGCCCAGCTCATTCGCAACCGGTCGGTGACGGCGGAAACGATAATGTTGTCGCTGTTGAAGAGAACGTTGCTGAGATAGCTCAAGTCTCAAAAGATGACCACGTTGGTGGTTTGACTGGAGAACTTGAGGATCGCAATTTGCCAGACACGAGTAAAGCAGGCAGCCAAGAGGTAAGTGCCGCGTCCACAGCCTTGACGGAGCCGAAGAGGAGGAAGCCGAGGGAGCGGAGGGTTCTTCTACTCCATTTTCTAGGGCGCTTGGGTCAGTCTCTCTCTTTTGCTATTGCTTTTTCTTATTTTTATTTATTTATTTATGTTTTTTTTTCTTTGGCTTTTCGTCCAGTTGTCTTCCATGATTTTTGCGTTCAGCTATTATCCTTGTGTATGAATGCAATTTTCAAGTCGAGAACCTCATTTTCGTTGTTTTAGTAAGCAATAAAATGCAGTGATTGCTTCCCATTTTTAACTTTGGTGGAGAAAGTTGTATTAGAAGTGAGGTGTATGATTCTTTTTGGGAATTTTGAAAATGCTAATGGTCTCTCGTTCTTTTTATAGAATTTTGGACAACATTATTATTCATGTTACTTCTTGAATTGCTCAAGCACTCTTTTATGGTAGCATTGCTTGTGCCTGTGCTTGGCTTGAGATGTTTACATTTCGTGCTGAGCCTTTAATGGTGTGTAAGACATCATAGTAGACATATTCTTTACTTAGGCTTTATGTTTCTGGCACTGCCTTTTCTTTTTCCCTTGAATTATGAACTTTTGCACGGTCAAATTTACCTCTGGTATCATGCTGCATGAGAGGTCCGATTCTATGGTGTAGCTTTAGGCTCATGAACTGTTGTTATACCAGATTACTAGCTTCTTGACAATTGATGCCCATATAGGAGTTTAGAAATTCATTTTCATTCAATTTTATCTGTCTATGATGTCGCACCAATGGTTTCATACTATGTCCTTGACTTGTTCCTATAACTTTTAAAGGTTTGCTGGTCTAGGAGCTGGGCTTGTGTGGGGAACAATTCAGGAATCTGCCAAGAGGCTTGCCTTTGGTACACAAAATTCACCAGACAAGCAATCTGCACTCTCCCCATTTATATCTGACAAAAATGCAGAACGTTTGGCTCTTGCACTTTGCAGAATGCGTGGAGCTGCACTTAAAATTGGGCAAATGCTGAGTATACAGGATGAATCTCTCGTACCTGCACCGGTATGATAGTTTGTTTGCATATTCATAACTTTTATGCTAGAAGGTACTTGAAATGGTGTATTGGCAGCTTTTACCTTTTTAAAGTTATTTTATGGAGATTGATTATGAAGTGTGGACACTCTACTGAATTGATTTCTTTTTAGAGATAAATCTGGCAGATATCTTTTTGCAAATGAATGGTATGTACATTGAGAAGGAAAGTATGGGGGTGATTGTGAGCTTGCTGCTAAAGTTACAGAAAGAGAGAAAAACAAACTACAAAGAGCTGCAAAAGCCTTAAAGCAGACTAAATCATTATTTAAGATAAAAAAAACCACTAATATCTTCTGACATTAGTACTAATTTTTCACTTTTTGTCCAAAATGGGGAGGGGGGAGCAAGTATTATTGTTGTCTGAAAGAGCATAGTTTAAACTCATAATTGATGGTAAGTGTAGCCTCTTAGATCACCATAAAATTTTTTATGGTTGTAGACTTTGACTTCGCTCTTTCCAGAACTCTCATTGGTTAAAAATGCAAGCATTGTACAAAAATTACTGCTTGAAGCTAGTACACATAGAGTAATAGTATGATAGCCAGTTTTCAGTTTTGACTCACTGGTTCTGTGGAGAGGTCTGTGAGCAAACAATGATGCTTGTACTTTTTATTGTAGGCAATCTTTGTAATTTTTCATTTTTGGTTAACTAATTTTCTACTATTCTAAAAATGTGGCATCTTTTTGTTTTTAACAGATCTTAGCTGCTTTAGATATGGTTCGCCAAGGTGCAGATGTGATGCCAAAGGGCCAGCTCAATCAAGTTTTGAATGCTGAACTGGGTCCTGATTGGTCAACCAAATTAACTAGTTTTGACTATGAGCCACTTGCTGCGGCAAGTATTGGCCAGGTGAACAACATAGCTATTTCTTTTGATGCTTGATTTGAATTCCACACTAAGGATGTTTGCTGTCCCTGTTCAATCTGCAACTGACCCTCTCTGACTTCACCAAATTTCGTTCTGAGAAAAATGGGCCTTTCTTTAGTCAAATTGTCATTGATTAATGAACTGTAGCTTCTTTTTTATGTTTTCCTTCATTTTTTTCAGGATGGATTTTGTACTTGTTAGTAATTTGCTAATCACAGTTGAGGGTTTATTTTGATTGCCAATCTTCCAATTGTGATCTGAGTATCCAGTTGCAAGTTGACTGCTCCATGTATATTGTTCCTTTCTTGCTTAGCCCCAAAGGGAAGGAAGTTTTTCTAGTTTACATTTATTTTATCCTTTTTAGAATGTTTGTTCTGTTTTCCCCCTTTTATGCTATGTAGATTGTGGCTTGTGTTATTAGTACATGAACTTAAGTGTCATCCAGTTTTGATTTTTTTTCTACATCAATCATGGTCAGGCTCCTTATGTAACCTAATTATTCTTTAATGGTACAGGTGCACCGAGTAGTAACAAAAGACGGCAGGCAGGTTGCAATGAAGATTCAGTACCCTGGTGTTGCAGATAGCATTGAGAGCGACATTGAAAATGTGAAACTGTTATTAGACTATACAAACCTAATTCCAAAAGGACTTTACCTTGACAGAGCTATAAAGGTGCATATCTATTTTTATTAATGGATGAAGCCTTGGGTTATGTGGGTTGTTTGATCTGCTGCAAGCTATTTCATTATTGCTGGTCAAAAGGAAGTCATATCATAGTAAATCCATAATTCCTCCTTGCTCTACAAACTGGAAGGTTGTTGACTTTAGCTCTGCAAAACATAGGAAATGGCTTAACCTGTTGCAATCAGAGTCTAATGGTTCTTACGATTCTTTTTAAAGGTTGCAAAAGAAGAACTGTCTCGTGAATGTGACTATGAGTTGGAGGCAAGCAACCAGAAACGGTTTTACAATCTGCTGTCAGATGCCAAAGGGCTTTATGTTCCGGTGGTTGTGGACGAATTTTCAAGCAAAAGAGTCCTAACTACAGAACTTGTTTCAGGTAACTACAAGTTAAGCAAAACTATTGATCTCTTGGTTGTTATGGTCAATTGAAGTAGAAATATTGTCTTTCTACAGCCACTCTGGCCTCTGAGTTGTTCCCTTGCTCCACTTCAACATTGTTGATATCTGATATTTATCTTATAATCGGCCAATTTTTTTAACTTGTCCCCATTTGGGTTTTAACATGGATTAATAATGGATTTTTTGTTGTCACAGGGATTCCAATTGACAAGGTGGCATTGCTAAGCCAAGAGACTCGTAACTATGTTGGGAAACAGTTGCTACAGCTCACATTGCTGGAGCTGTTTGTCTTCCGCTTCATGCAGGCATCATCTTTTCTCTTGTAAATCTATTTCATTATATTATTATTATTATTGTCTCCTCATAATTTGGGAGTTGTTCTCAGTTTTACATCAGATACCAGATAGAGTGATCATAATTTCCTTTGCTTATTTGTCTCTTGTTCTGTTGCAGACGGATCCTAATTGGGGTAACTTCTTGTATGAAGAATCTTCAAAAACAATCAATCTCATTGACTTTGGAGCTGCTCGTGATTATCCAAATGTTTCGTTGATGACTATCTAAGAATGGTAATCTTTCTTGCCATAAGGAGTTTTTTCTGTTTCACAAGTTTCCATTACATAATCTTTCCTCGGGATATCTAGACTTGTAAGGAAGTCAGGTTGAAGTGGCTCATGCCGTTTTCAAATTTGTTTGCAGAAGTTTTTGCCTTATGTTAAATCTGTTCAATGTGGCACACTGGATGTTGAATCGTCCTTTTTGCATGCACTGAGAATTTTGTTTTGTATATGTGATCAGGTGGTCGCATGCTCAAATAGTGACAGCGATGGCGTGATAGAGATGTCAAAACGACTTGGGTTCCTCACGGGAATGGAATCAGAAGTAATGCTGGATGCTCATGTTCAGGCTGGTTTCATGGTGGGATTGCCATTCTCTAAGCCTGGTGGCTATGATTTTCGAGCCAACAACATTGCACCAAGTGTCACAAATCTTGGGGCGACAATGCTGAAGCACAGGCTCACGCCACCGCCAGACGAGGCATACAGCCTCCATAGAAAGCTTTCAGGCGCTTTCTTAGCCTGCATTAAACTCGGGGCCGTTGTACCATGCAGGGAGCTTTTATTTGAGGTCTACCGGAATTATCAATTTGGAGAGGATGGTGACCAGGAGATGTTGTCAAGTAGCACAGTTTCTCAATAGCCTTACACTTTTGTTTGCAAATTCTCTGGCATTCGTTTAAAATCACATGTAATAAAATTGGGGGGCACGCCCGTCTCAAGCAATCCACGAGTTGAGTTATCTTTTCTTCTCTGTACGTGGGTTTTTGATCCTTCGAATGAGGAGTGTTGGACAACTTTCTCACTTAATCGGTGCCCTGATTTTTTGAAGATCAATAGATTCGTTTATACGGTCCTCCACCATTCGTGCTTGCTTCGCTGAATGATATGATTTTCACATGGATAGGTGCTAACATGTGCTTTGTCAGCATCCAAGTCTGTCCGCGTCTGATACTAACGATGAGGAAGATGAAGCCCTTGCTGCAGCCTGCAGGTATTTTTCAGTCATTTCATTAGAAGAACTAGGAATGGGGTCTCTTTCTAGGCAATTACAGAAGCATTTATTTACTTATTTATTTATGGAAAAGAAAATTAGCAGCGTAATTTATGGATAAAGCAGATTTATAAAGATTTTTTTTTCTTTTTTGTTGGAATGATGTCGGGGAGCCCAAGTAGCTTTAACACAAACATTCAGAATTGTGACCCGGAAAACCCCCCAAAATAAACAAAATGCTGGCGCATCTGGCTACAGTTAGGGCAATGTGCTAACAATTGAGCGAACCCTATAATAATTTTTTATTTTATATTTAATTATATTTATTTTTTTATATTGTTCATTAAATGTAATTATATATTTTTTCTATAATTTTTTTATCCAATTAAGTAGACACATGGTACAGTCAACATAGTGTGATTTTATGCCTTATCCAAGATATTTTAATGTACACCAATTAATATTTGGCATCACATTTCAGAGTTTTAATACAAATATGGCAATATTTTATGTGAAATATGTTTTGTAATAATAAATATTATTTATATGGTATAAAGTATTAACGGTGATACAAAATTACACTGTATTTATAAAAGTCAACGTAACGGCGGTATCTTTTCTCGGTGTTGTCGTTATTTTTGATAAAGTGATTTTTTAGCCCATCAGGCTTTTGATTTTCGGCCCGCAATAAAAGTCTCTGCACCGAACGGAAAGGAATCATAGAAAACGTGACCATTGGGTTTCACGCGACAGAAGTCTAACAACAAAGGCTGTTCTGAGTCCGAGTTTGCTACTAAATGAGTTAAAAGGGCATTATCGTAGATAAAGAGCAGTTGTGAAAAACAAAAAGTTTACAACTGGAGCTAGTGCCAGGTGAATCAGAGGGGAGGAGAAGGGCAGAAGAATGAGGCAGACAGCGATGGTGCCACTGGTAGCGGCGGTGCTGTGGTTGTACGCTTGTAGTGTGGTTTTGGGCGGATCTGAGCGTTCTTTTGAAGAAGTGATAGCCAACGAGAGGGCCCTTTCTTTTCTGGAGAGCAATGGGAACTCAACTCCTAAACCTCACATGGTTCCACTGACCCTCATTCAGGGTGCTGACCTCAAAGGAGCTGGTCTCTCTCTCTCTCTCTCTCTTTCTCTCTCTCTCTCTGTATGTGTGCGTGCGCACCAGTGTGCTCAATTGGCTATTCTTTTGTAAGAAGAACTGTTCTGTATTTTTTTTTCTTTTTTTGAGTTGTGGGAGCTGGGGCAGGGGTTGGAAGGAGATGCTGTTGTCTATTCCCATTTTATCCAACTATCTCATTTTCACTTGAATATGAAGCCCTCTTGGAATTTTTCTTTTTTTTTTCTTTTTTTTTTTTATGATCGTTGGCAAGGAAGTAATGGATTCTATCTATGTGCTCGTCACTTTATGTTGGGTTTCGTATCTATTCTCCTATGGTGGTCACAGCATTAAGATGGAAAATACTTCGTTACTTAATTGTGGACCCATTGAACTGTAAGCCGGCCAACATCAGTTTAATATTCCTTTCTTAAAGTGAACTTTTATGCATACCTCAGCATTTACCTCTTCAAAGATCATCTCATGTCAATGGAATAATATAAGATTGTCCTTCATATCTGTAGGGTTTGTTAGTAATTATCTATGGCAATGCTGTATTCAGGAGCAATATTTTAAATTTTTTGTCTGTGATGTCTTCTTATTCCAGTTTGTTTGGATGGAACACTGCCTGGTTACCATTTCCATCCTGGGTCTGGATCGGGCAAAAATAGCTGGCTCATTCATTTAGAGGTATGCAACAAAACGTAGGAGTATTTGACCTTCTGGAATTTGAAGAAAACAATGATTCGGTATTCATTTCCTAAAGTTTGAACACCAAGCATGCTCTCATTGCTAGAGCAGTAGCCGATAAATGCAGAACATTTCTGTGTCATATAGTGTCAACACATAGAAGTTGTCCAGAACCAACAAATCAGATTTCAATGTTTTTGTGTATCTATTCAGGGAGGTGGGTGGTGCAACACCATTAGAAGTTGTGCTTTCCGCAAAACTACTCGACGAGGTTCATCAAAATTTATGGCAAAGGAATTACCATTCACTGGAATATTAAGCAACAAAGCAGAAGAAAATCCCGGTTCCTTCCCAGCCTAGAATCTGCTTAGCTTTTTCCCCAGCTATTTCCATGACAACTTATTTCATTGTTTGTATGTTTTATACTTTCAGATTTCTTTAATTGGAATCGAGTTAAGCTACGTTACTGTGATGGAGCGTCTTTTGGTGGGGAAAGTCAGAATGAGGTTGGTAGCAATACTTGCTTCACATACTATTGATGAATAATTTACATAGATGGAGCATGACTCTTTATGCTATTAGTAGCTTCAAATAGGAAGCATTGCAATATAGCTGTTTGTTTGTTTTCTTTAATATCAGTATTCACATTGTCTCATACATTTGTGAAGATAATTGAATAAAAAGCAAGAAAGTGAATGGGCACCATAAGATATCAGCATATAGTGTAGTTTATGACTTATTTGTGTTACGCATCTTTTTGTTTATTTTTTTCCTGTGTAAATTATGATGGGATATTTTGCTCATGCTTGAATAAAAGTAGAAAGTTTCATAATGTTTCTGCATGCATCTGGAGGGGCCAGTGGCATATTTTTTCTGGTAGGTGATCTGGTGGCAGTGTTTTCCTGGACTTTTAATATTGCATCAAAGAATAACAGAATGGACTTTGTTGTTCTCTATTATTAGAAGCATGGACAGTGAATGTTTTTGGCTCAAGAAATTTTTTATGGCGAGAGGACTTCCCTCTTTCTTCCTATCTTATGTTCTAAATGATGGCTATGATGGAAGACAATGAGTTTGAATGAAAAAACAAATTAAGGTTTTGTTTACATGTTTGGCATTGGCAAGCACATCAAATTTAAAGCACCTTCCTTTCAGTCTCCACAGCTTTATTTTCGGGGTCAACGTATCTGGTCAGCTGCTATGGAGAATTTAATGTCCAAAGGAATGCAAAATGCCACCCAGGTTTCATGCTTGATACAACCTTTCCTATGGTTATGCAGCTTTCACAATTCATTCATCTTATGGACATGTGTTTCAGGCTCTTCTTTCTGGATGCTCTGCTGGGGGTCTAGCATCTATAATACATTGTGATGAGTTTAGGGCCTTGTTTCCTCAGTCTACGAAAGCAAAATGCTTTAGTGATGCTGGCTTTTTTCTTGATGCGTAAGCAATTCTTTTCATTTTGTACATCAAGACTTCTAGTATTGCACAACTTCAAATTGAAATATGTCATATCCACTGATAGTTTTCACTCGGAACTTCCATAGATTAGATGTTTCGGGTGGCCGCACCTTAAGGAATATCTACAGAGGTGTAGTTAGTTTACAGGTATTATCATACTACTCTCCATGGCTTCAAAAACTTATTGTTCAAGTAGAAATGTTTTGCTTTTTCCTGCATATTTTTACTAGTATGTTGAAATATGTTCTGTTTTCTACAATGAAATCTCGGTATCATCTCCTGGAAATATTTGCTTGTTTATGGATCCTGACTGCATTTCTGCTTAGCATTTAGCCATTGACTATTCTTATGTGTGAAATTTCAGGAAGTTCAAAAGAATTTGCCAAGTTATTGTACCAGCCACCTGGATCCAACTTCAGTAACCTTCCTTCTTTGTCATTTTTCATAAGCTCTATGTTAATGAAAAGGAAGTTGCAACTCTCTCTTGATCCCTCCCTCTGTTTCAGTGCTTCTTTCCCCAGAATTTGATTGCTGGTATCAAGACCCCACTATTTCTTCTCAATGCAGCCTACGATGAGTGGCAGGTAATTAGGACCCTTTTCCCTCTACTTCTAGTAACACAACTGGTAAGCTGGCAGGATTCTTGGTAGTGGTCCTTTGCGTACATTAAGAGGGGCAACATGTTGTCTGGCACATTGTATGGAGAATTCAGGGCCCATTTAGGTCAGCCAGACAGCCACATCTGCAGTAACGAACAAAAAAATAAAGTCATACAATTGCAAGGTTGGAAAAGACTTGAACCCTGACAGTACCCCTGAAAAGTTGGAAAGGAAGGTTTCATAATGACAATTAACTAGGATTAAGATTTAGTGGTTTGAGTGAAAAAGTGGCATCTATCTTCACTGCTTCATCATCATTACGGGCAGAAACCATCAAGGGAGGAAGTTGACTGCATTACATGAAAGCACAACTGGACATTGACACTTGCATCTATATTCATGACCCGGGCAACTTCCTGAATGCCAATGACGGAATTATTTTTCTTCTGTTTTTATGTTAGATTGTCTCTAGTTTAGCCCCATCATCTGCTGACCCGCAAGGCTATTGGAAAGAATGCAAACTGAATAATGGCCAGTGTAATTCATCACAGATTCAATTCTTGCAAGGTGACTTCTGAATTCAAATTTGTAAAATTTATTTTGTTGCTGAATTAGCATTGAATTGGACATTTGAATATTAAGATTTATGTATTTTCTCTCTCATGAACCAGACTTCAGGGATCAAATGCTTGATGCTGTAAAAGTTTTCTCCTCGACTACTCAGAATGGTCTATTCATAAATTCTTGTTTTGCTCATTGCCAATCTGAGATACAGGACACTTGGTTTGCTGGTGATTCTCCTCTCATTGGGCATAAGGTATGCACAAGTAATAATTTGTGATAAGTCCATTTATAACTAAAAAAATTTCTTTCACATCTGATGTCTTCATTCTCTGGTCTACCCCAAAAGTGCTCCAAATTTTTATTGGGCCCATGACTAAAAACAGAACACTCTTCAAACCGCCATTATGACTTGTGCCTGTTCACATGCTATCACAGTGACTGTGCTTATAGACTCTCACTCTCTTTCCCTCTCTCATGCACATACAGGCCCATGGAGGCTTTAAAGCTTATCAGTTTGCATCTGGAGCAAATTTTAGTAGAGGAAACATTCTAAATCACACATAACTGTAGGTAGCACATAACTTGTGTTCTAGATTCATCAACAATTAACCTCAGTCATTGACCTTGGAGAAACAAATCTCTTTGGTTCTGCCTTTAAGATGTTGGCACATGCTTCAATAAAGTCAAATTGCTGTTGTGATCAATTTGAAAAATATATTCATTAGCAACTAAGCCAGGAGCCTATAACCAAGTAGGTAAATCACCAGAAGATCAAATGTTTTTTTTTTCCCTTTTTTGTGTAATAGCAGGACCAAATGAATGGTAATCCATAATTCAAGCCTTCTGAGCTTCATTCTGGCAATCTTAAAACAGTTTTAAGATCTTGAGCCATATATACAAATCAAGCAATATTGATTCTACCCAATGTGCCTAGTTTCTATTGCATTCTTGATTCATTTGCATCCTTGAATATTCCAAGCATGTAGTCTAGGTTCATAGCTGTTGCTTAGTTTGATTTCTATTTGGCCTCTAATCTTAGAAATTAATCTGATTTGACTCCAAATAATTGATATTTCATAAATATATACTTTGCATGCGATTATCAAAATGAAAACACTTTTTGAGAAATCTTTAAAATGGCAAGTGATGATGTTTAGGGAATAAGAAGGATTGGTGGAGTGAAACTGAGTTTATATATTAGCATGTTTTGGTGAATGCTCTCTCAATCCACAGGCAGATGCACACACACACACACACATACTATGAAACTGGGAATTGCTTGTAGATTTCATGTCGTAATTTAGTTCATTTTTGATATGCAGAGGATTGCAGAATCTGTGGGAGATTGGTATTTTGATAGAGAAAACGTTAAAGCTATCGACTGTCCATACCCTTGTGACAATACCTGCCACAATCTAGTTTATAAGTGAGTGAGAACTAAGTCATCAGCTCCTAAAACAGCTCTTTATTCATTTCATCAATTTCATTAAAATGTCCATTCATCATTTTAATAAATGCGTTGCATCATTCCTAATTTGCTGGTTGATCCAGTTGTCTTTGTAGACATACATTCTTGTTTTTGCCATCAAAGTTGAATCTTCATCGAGTAAAACGTGGTTTTCAGTGCGATTGGGAGTGCATGTGAAATTGTTTATTTGGCCCTTGGTGTTGGTCGGGTGCATGTACTTAGTAGTTCCTTGGTTTCCCATGCCACTCACGCATCTTTTTTCTGAACCTCTCTCTCGCAATTTTAATTGTGGGAGACTGAAGTTGGTATCTGTGGATGCAGTGATGTTATTTCAACAGTATCATTCTCCCAGTGCACAAGGTTTACTTCCACCACGCTAAGTTTGCTTAGTATCTTCTTGATGTGTTGCAATAGTGCTATAGGAATTTAGTTTTAATCGGTGAAACTGGATCGTTCTTTTTAGTCCATGCCGGTGCGCTTAAGATACAGTTCCCATCTGTTTGCTCTCAGACATGTCAAATCAATTATTAAAAAGGGTATATATCCTTGGATGCTGTTGTGGCCTTTTCTGAGTTGTTTCTCGGACAACCGCCTGCGTGTACTGTGAGATGCATTGAGTGCCTCTGTTGTGTTGCAAGAAGCTCATCATTAGGAGAGGTTGCCAAATCAATCCATGCCAATTTTTTTGCCCCAGGAAAAAAAGAAAAAAAAAAAAGTCCAGGAACTCGATTTGTTGAAATTTCTTAATAGGTTTATAGTAGTCTTCGTAATATCTATAATATTCATCATTCCTGCGTTTGTGAATGATATAAAAAAATTCCCACAGAAATAATTGACCATGTTAAAATGTGCTTTATCGGCATCTGATTTAAGGCCGTCCTCTTAATATCTGATATTATTTAGGAATGAGGTAATGGAAGCAAACACAGCCGAGATTGTTTAATCAATCATTCCATTAAAAGGGCAAGGAATGGGCTCCCTTGTGTTATGAGCTATTGAATTTACTCTATTGAGGTTAAAATTTTGTACAAAATTTGTAGTACAAACATTCATAATTTAAAAAAATAAATGATTTCTAAAAAGAATAAAAAAAAAGAAGAAAGGATTTTAAATTTCTCTTTTTATATTAAAAAACTCACAATTTAAATTTTTATTGGTTTTTTCTATTTTGTTTTCTTGGATAAAGGAGAGGAAAGGGAGCAAAGAGAGCTTCTTACTCTTGCAAGAAAAGCAGCCTACTTCTCATTGATCACTATCCATAGTTTTATATATTTCTTGATTAGACCATATATTTTAAAGTTTTCAATAATTAATGCAAAAATAAAATTCAAATTAAATAAAAAATTTAGTGAAATAAACTCACATAAGCTGGAATTATGCTTCAACAACTTTGTTCACCAACTTAATTAACTTTTATGCCTTGGTGGAGAGGAAACCAAAAACTAAAGTTGCAGCTGCAAAAGGCATGTAAACGGCACCAACTTCCTGCAACAGCTCTGCTGGGGGTCTAGCATCGATTTTACATTGTGATGAGTTTAGGGCCATGTTTCTGTGGTCTACGTAAGTGAAATGCCAAAGTGATGCTGGGTTGTTTCTTGATACGTAAGCAATCCTTTTCATTTTGTTCATCGAGACTTGTATTGCTGCACAGCTTCAAATTGAACTATGTGATATTCATTGACTGTTTTCACCCTGAACTTCCATAGATTAGATGTTTCTGGCGGCCGCACCTTAGGGAATACGTATGGCGGTGTAGTTAGTTTACAGGTATTACAATATTATTCTCCACGCTGGCAAAAACTCATTGTTCAGGTAGAAAACTTTTGCTTTTTCCTTGCATATATTTATGGAATATTTTTAATTTAACTTGCTTAAAAAAGTGAAATACATGTTAAGATGTATTATGGTTTCTACAATGGAGTCTTGGTATAATTTCCTGGAAATATTTACCTGTTTATGGACAGCATTTAGCCATTAACTATTCTTATGCGCGAGATATCAAGGAGTGGAAAAGAATTTTCCCCCGTCATTGATCCAACTTCAGTAACGTTCCTGCTTCTCTTTGTTGTTATTCGTAATATTTTTTTATTTTTTATTCTTTTGTTCCAACATGATCCCTCCCTCTGTTCCAGGGCTCTGATGGCTGGTATCAAGACCCTACTATTGCCTCTCAAGGCAGCCTATTGTCACGGTTATTAATAGAAGGCAACTTGTTATGACCTGTAGTATCCGTACATCTTTCTCTTTTTTTGACAAAATTAATTTGGATAATTTAGAATTAAATAATATATATTTATTATATTTTTTAAATTAAATTTATTGAAAACCTCTTCGATATTTTTTAACACGTAAATTTTGATACTTATTATATTGTTATTATTTTAAAAAAAAAATATTAAAATATATAATATTTAAATTTATAATTTAAAATTACTTTATTCTGTTAATAACTAGAGAATTAAATAGGGCGTGCACCCGTTATATATTATATTATAATGAATGGCAGGTAATTACAACCCGCTTCCTTCTACCTCCAGTAAGGACCGGAATGTCGGCAGGACTTTTAGTCGTGGTCCTTCGCTTTCATTGATTGTCAGGCAGATCATACGGAGGGAACAACCAAATCCAAAAATTTAAGAACCGTGTCAGTCAGACTGCCGCAGTTGCAGCATCGAACGAAAAATAATCAAAAAAGATGACTAGCGAGAGGAACAAACAAGACTTGAAGTGACGTGATGACCTAACATGTTAAAGAATACTTTTTTTTTTTTCAGGAGATCAAAGTTGATCGTTCAAAAATATACAATGTACAAAAATGATAAAACATGCAATAGGTACGACACAAAATGTGTCACAAGTTATCAAAGAAAAATGTATTTTATACCTAATTATATTATTTGTTATGTATTTTTATAACAGCTCACGTGATTTTAGGTAAAAATATTCTTAATTTTCAAAAACAAAAATCATTTTTTATTGTGTGAGATGTCTCTCCCTCGTCATCCATGTAGTTGTAACAAAACAAAAAAAAAAAAAAAAGTCAAGCAATTGCAAGGTTGGACAAGTTTCGAATCTAGGACATCAGAAGCACCCTTGAAATATTGGACGGGGGAGGTTTAATAACGAGCACAATTAATTGGGATTTAAGATTCAGTCATTTGGATGAAAAAGTGGCCCCTATCTCCCTCGCTTCACCATCGTTAAGGGGTAGGGAGTTGATTGTCAAACATGTGAGAACGACTGGACATTGACAGCATTTATATTCACTACTCGGCAACTTCCCGGATGTTGATGACAAAGAATTATTTACCTTCTGTTTAATAATGTTAGATTATAGTTAGTTTAGCCCCATCATCAGCTGACCCTCAAGGCTATTGGAAATAATGCAGGCAGCTTGATGCCAAATGCAATTCATCAGTATTACATCGGGGATTTGAATATAAAGATCTATGTATTTCTCCCTTATGAAGCAGACTTCAGGGATCAAAATGGTCTATCGATGAATTCTTAGTTTTGCCCATTGCCAATCTGGGAGACGGGACACACGGTTCGCTGTTAATTCTCCTTTCATAGGGAATAAGGTATGCACAAGTAATAGTTTTGTGACTTGTGGATTTGTAATAGACATGAAGTGTCTTTCACTTGAGTTTGTTCGCATGCTATGAAAGATATTGGCGGTGCTCGTAGATTCTGATTCTCTTCTCTCTCTCTCTCTCTCGCAATCACAGGCAAATGAACTAGCATACGCATACATATGAAACTTGAAGTTGTATGTGGATTTCATACCTTGTAATTTAGTTGTTTGTCAATTTGCAGACGACTGTGGAATCTGTTGGAGATTGGTATTTTGATCGAGGAAATGTCAATGTCAATGTCAAAGCTATCGACTGTCCATTCCCTTGTGACAATACTCGTCGCAAATAGCCCATTATTAATTTACGGAATTTCCTTGAAAATTCCATTCATCATTTCAACCAAACCATTGCATGTGGTGAACGCAAGTGCAATGACTAGCATTATTACTAATGTGCTTGCTTATGTAGTTTGTTAGTTTATCCTTCATCCTGTTACTTTTGCAGAACATATGTACATTTTGATCTTTGCCATTGAAGTTGAATCTCCACTAATAAAATGGTTTTCCTTGCGATTAAGAGTGCCTGTGAAATTGTTTATTTGAACCTTGACGTTGGCCATGTGTGCGTATGTCCTAGTTCCTTGATTTCCCATGCCATTCATGCACATTTTTCTGAACCTTCTCTGGCAATGTCAACCGTGGTAGACCGAGTTGAAGGCATCTTACTTGAAGACGTTGTTAATCTTAGACATTGTTCTTAATTTGCAGATCCTGCTTGGTTTTAGTCTGATCAATGAAATTTGAACATATTTTAAGCAAGTCCGTTAACGAACACGTAAATCGATGGCTGGTTATATGACGTCAAAGTATTTTATCGCAATTGATCCGCAATCAGCCTGCAGAGTGTCCGGGGGGATCTAAGTCAGCAATCGACCTCTCATTCCTGTTAATGGCCCGACTAACCAAACAGCGTGATATTTATGGAAATTTCAAACTTAGACACAACACAAATTAATCATCCTTTTTGTGCACTCTCGATGCTGCGAATACTCAAATGAACGAATATTAAACAAAAAGAAACAGCAGAGTGAATATTAACTGCCAAGATCGTACTAGGAAGTGTGAATCTGTTGATCTAGGTCCACCCCATGCCTCCATGGCGGCGGTATGATATCTACAATGGTGGATTGACGTGCAAAAGAAAGGCCGAAAGCAAAACAGAAATTGAATTCCAATCTCAAATCCTAAACCCACCCCCCCCCCCCCAAAAAAAAAAGAACTGGAAAACCAAGCAAAATAAGGTTCAGAGGGTGTAAAGAAATGAGGACTCAGAAAAGCTGTTAAGAAGGAACACAAACTAAAGCCCCAGAAGTAAAAGGGAAAGTATAGTTTCAATAGATTCCGCAAAAATAAAAAGAGTCAGATGCCGCTATGCCGAGAAGCAGAAGCAAGCGCCACGGCCTGTGCCCACACCTTGAGCCGAGCCTTGACGTCTCGCGGATCGTCACCTGAAAATGTCAAGCTTCAGCATCCAATTAGACACAAAAAAAATTAAAAATTAAAACAAAAGCAATCGAGAACGAACGACCAAACATGTAAGAACACACGGATAGAAAGACGGAAGCAAGCAGAAACCAGGACTAGAGATGGGCCACTTGGGAATAGGCGAATTGCCGCCACTGCTAGTATCGAGGGTGGATCCTGATCCTGACAGAGAAACAGAGCCAGGCACCTCCAGCACGCGGTCATGCTCCAATTCGAACCCGAGATCCCTACAAGCCTTGACTTCATCCAAGTCCATGCACAAAGGCCTCTTCCCTCCCTTGGCCCTCGCTATCACCACACGCCACCGCTTCCTCCGCCATCACTCTCTCCGCTACCACTATTGCAATGCCCATAATTACTATAATTATTATCCTGACCCATCCCCACGTAGCCTTCTGATTCCTCTTTCTTCCTAGTCTTAATATCCAACCATCTCTCTCTGACTATCCTCCTCTCTCTCAAATTCTTTCTCGGATTTTGTCTCGTAACATTAACACCCTTTTGGCCTTCATTTTCACTGGCATACTCCTTCACCGCCGTCGTCAGCTTCTGATTCATACAACCGCCTCGGTTTCTCCAGCGAGTTGGTGTTGCCGGAAGCGAGTAGCAGCACGCCTCTTGATCAGAGTCCGACGAGAGTTCTAAAGTGTTAAATTTGCCCTCTTTTTCAACATCAGAAAGCTTCTCCTCGTTGTCGAAGCTCACTATAGACAATCTTGACATCTCATGCCCACCATCATAATTAAAACCAACATCATCATCATCATCATCTTCGTTGGTGTACATGGAGCTTGTACACACAGAGGGCCTGGACAAATTATGACCCTGATACAGGCAATCAAACCCATCATCACCGTCATGATTACGATCGTAAAAAGCTCCTTCTTCTCTCATAGACGAAGAAGAAGAAGAAGAAGAAGAAGAAGAAGAAGAAAGCATGTTCGTACTTTCGTAAGAAGCCATTTCTTTACCTTCAATCTGACTAACTGCGAAAGGTGCTTGTAAAGGTAAGAAAAGGAAAGGGCTTTGGGGGGAGAAGGAAACAGGAGATGTTGTGGGCTTTTCAATTTCTCTGGAGTTTTCGAGACGTAGCTATAAGATTGAGAAGGCAAATTAACCATTATACTTTGTTATTTATTTTCTCCCAGCGTCTTTGTTTGGATGTAATTTCAGTTGTGCGTTAGATGTTCCCTTCCCTAAATGAGATACACAAAATAATACTAATAATAATAATTTTATATTTATATTTATATAAATGCTTTTAAAGTTTATATTAATTTTACATCCATTATTTTTCTAGATGAACAATAATCTAAACTAACGAAAATTATTGAAAATTGATATTTTTTAACATAAAATAATTAAAATTTTTATTTATTTTTTTAACCCTTTCCCGAAGTCTAGAATGGCGGCAAGGTTTAGGACAAATGACTCGGGGAGAGGGGAGAGAATCCAAGATCGAGTGTCCCATGGGATGATAGCTCCAGCCAAAGTCAATAACTCATTGAACTGGCAGACGGGTCACGACTCGCTCCGACCAAAGAAAACAAGGGATGAAAGAAAGGGGTCTTGTCCCCACGGTCCCCGAATTCAGCCAAAAACTAAATTTCGGATGGTCCATACTGTATCCCGACGTGAACCAAACATTAGATGTCTTGGAAATTAAATGCATAAAATTTTCATATGAAATACTATATGGAAAAAATTATAAATACTTTAATTGATTTCCTTTATATATATATATATACACACACGTACAGTTCAAGATATTAAGTTAACTCGCTAGTTTCTTTATCGCGACGAATAAATTGCAATTATCCTCTCTCTGAATATAATAACTCTCTTAATTAATATATGCTTCACATAATAAAATAATAATAAAATAACTTTATTAATTAATTAATTAATTTAATAATAAATTATGAAATATTATGAATAATATTTCTTATTAGCAAGAGAAAAAAAAAGGCTATTTATAATTGTTCTAACTTAATAATTTATTCAATAACATAATGTAAAGTACAAATAATAATAATAATAATAATAATAATAATAATAATAATAATGAAATAATGTTATTATGATTCATTATGGTTAATAACTAATTTAACAATCATTAAGGATTAATTTCTTATTTAATATATAAATTAGATATTTTAAATTACATGTATTCTCAACAATGCATTCTACTGGTTTGCTGGTTTTGGCTGCTTAATTGATTACATATTAGATCATGAGTGTTCTCGAGCACGATGGGTTTAGGGTTTAGGAGAGGTGCTGCAATAACACTTGTCAACTTGGTGGATGAGGCCAAGATATAGAGACTGGTAGTTTTCACTGCTTCAAATCTATTGCTTCACTTCCCCAATTTTTCCCAATTTTTATTAGTTGTGTTTTTGGGAGTTTCATGATGTGAGGTTAAAAAAATATTAGACCCCATTGGATTTTTTATAAAAAAAAAAATCGGAATATTGATGACGGTGGTTTTTGACAACATTTCTTTGAATATACGATTTTATTAAAATTTTAAATATTAATATACGTGAAAATTTTTATGTTAAAAATAGAAAATAAAATTAAAAAAATGCACATATTTTCTTGTTCAGTTGGTATCACAACTGCCGCTGGTTGCGTTTTTCTAACATCGGGGCCACCCATGCTATATAACCTCGAAAAAGTTTCATTACGTGGCACCAATCTATGATCCGAAGAAAAATGGGGGGCCGTGGGTCCCACGGTTTTACAGCATCAATTATTTAGAATTGATGCAATCGTACGAAATTCACTCGTATCTACGCGAGGGTCGTCTCCTCGAATGGAGTAAGAAGAAGAAGAAGAAGAAGAAGAAGAAGAAAACAAAAATCGGAGTAGGGGGGTAGGGGGGCAAGCGTGAAACGGAAGAAATCTTTCACCCGATTCATCTCATGACTTTATTTATTTAATTCTTTTGTTTATGGATTTACTCGCGAACGATACAATGGATCTACGTGTGGGTTGGCCGTTTCGTTTCTGCCTGTAAACCTTGGAATTTTTACGTCGCGTTTTCAAACATCTGCAAACGATGAGATTATCAAACTAAAATGTGATTATTAATCTCAAATCTCGTGCTAAACATTGCCACCACCCCAAAAAAACGAAAAAAAAAAAAAAAAGGAGTTCGAGTTTTCTCGACCTTGTTTGCGAGACTTCAAGAAAGAACCATTATTGGTTGGTTATTTGCGGGACCCAATTCTGGCAATGAATGGGGTGACTTTCTTCCACGGTGGGGAGTTGATAATTAAATGCAAGCCGCCAAGGTAACTACAGATTTGAACAAAAGTATCGGACGTGGCGAATCCTGCAACTCATCTTTTAACCGGTATGTGCCGAAGACAGAACAGAAGGGAATCGCCAGCATGGAAAGTGAAGGGCAAATGGGTTATGGGCTCCAATGCCTTTTGGGGTTTTGCTCGTGAATTGAAACTCCTCGGCTCGGATATCTCGTGGGGACTCCCCTTCAGCATTGATCTGTTTCCTTCTACAACCCCAACCTTTTTCTCCCTTTTTTTTTTTTTTTTTTTTATTGCCAGATAGGAGATAATGTAATTTTCAAGAACTATAGCCCAAGATGGAAAATATTTTTTAGATTCATTATGAAACTTTTATTTTTATTAAAGTGAATAAGATAAGATTAAAAAAAATTATTCGTTCTAACAAAGATAATGTTTAGTGGTAAATCTCAAACAAGAGTTATCTATGATCGTACTCGAAATCATCAAATCGGCGACAAACATAGCAAATGCAACGAACGATTGGATCGGTCACCAGACTCAAGATCCGGAAAGCAACGGCCTATCACCAAAAGAAAAATGCCACTGTTTGCCACTGGGGCTTAAGTAGTAGATCTGTTGTTACCCCAATGCTTGGGCCCTAAATTTCTGTGTTAGTACTCAGTGCAGGCCCAAATATGTTAATCTAAACAATAGCTATTCTCTGCCCGTCAGATCCTGTTAAACAAACATAGAAAAAAGAAACAGATGCTGTCTGTTGATTCTGCGTTGAAATTAGTCATGCCAGGATCACGCTCCTGATACACAAGAAGTATGTGAATCAGTCAGACACGGAGTCGAATGAATGATAAAGTGATTGAATTCTTACTTCAATTCAAATCATTACACCGTACCCTCAAAAAAAAAAGAAAATAAAATTAAAAAAAAAAGGTATGTGAAGTAAGGTCCCAATGACATTTTGTCATGGTACACACGCTACACAAAGTTGTGTATTGTTGTGTTATTATGTGAATCGGTACCCATTTAGTGTTGATCATCGACTTGATGTTGTCTTGGTAATAAATTGGATTCAAAATCTTAGTTAGAAGTTGACACCAGTGCGTCCGAGATGCTCCAGAGTCCATGAAGAGCTTGTAAAGTTCCATAGACAGTGGGCCAGCATCATGCACAACGAAGTTAGTGCGAGCTGAGTATGAAAAGGAACAGAGTCTAAAATGAACAAGTTTCTTTTGATTAGGACTTCGGTTAGTAGAGCGTTAGGAGCGGGATCTCTTCTCTTTCTCTCTCACTTTCTCTATTTTTTGACTCAATTTCTTCATTCGTTCCTTTCCTTCTTCTTTTTTTCCCCTATCATTTTTTGAGTCGTGATCGATATCATCAGTCACAACTGGTGGTTCCATGAACGAATTTGCCCATTTCTTTTGCACGAACGGAGAAGGACTTTCGTAGTCGACAATTCAGGGAAAAAAATTCAGGAAGAGACAAAAAGGCTCAATAACGCTGTCTGGAGAGTGATCTATAGATTCCCAGATGCCAACAGAGGACGTTTGCCAGGGCAAAAAGACACCCTTTCACTAGTATACTTACCCAAGAACAATTATGAGCAGCAGGGCCGGCCGCCTTTGGTTTTCTGACTCAAGTAAATTACAGTGCTCTCAATTCATTTGTGGTAAATTTGACAAAGTTGCTGCGTTTTCCTTTTTTTAATTTCCTCCGCATTGGCAAGCAAAAATGCCATTTTTTTTATGGGATGGTTCTGAGAATCTCATCTTCGCACGTATTCACGAACCAAAAAAAAAAAAAAAAACATGCACTCGCAACTAAAAGTCTCATATTTCGTTGACTTCGGCAAGTCAAAATGGATTATGAATGCTTTTTCCGAAATGGAGACCGACACAAAAAAAATATGAAACAAGTAATATAATATTGTCCTTTTTGTTTTCAATTACTTTTTTCTTCCGTTTTTGCAATGTTATATTCAAGTCAAACATCCTTCTTATTCTAGCGCCAAAAGAAAAAAAAAAAAAAAAAGCTTTTCCCAAATAATTTTAATCATCTTTTCAACTGCCGAGTGCCATCACTTTAAAAGGGTTTAAATATCCAAGTCTCTCTATATCAATTATTTAGGGACAAGTGAATAATACAAAACAGACCTCTGCAAGATGCTGACAAATTCATGGCAATGGTTTGCTTTGCCATATATGCAATTCCTTCCTTCACCATTACATTGAAACTGATCTTTTCCCTTGAATTGCAAGTTTCTGACTTTATAAAGCGTCTCTCTAAATAATGCACCGTGTCAGTGAAGCTACAAGACACAGCGCATACGTATGGCCCTTACGAGACTGAGGGTCATTATCCCCCTGCACGGAATAGAAAGTTAGTGACTCTTAGTTCCGTTGTGGGATTTTCCCTCTCTTGCTTGAACTTGGGATGGCACCTCTTGTCTCGACATTACCACACTCGCGCACGCACGTTTGGGTTTGTGCGTGTGTGCAATTGCACAGGATATTGATAGAGAGAAGAGAGGGGAGATGGGGGTGGGACTGATAGCACCCCCAAGTCTTTGCAATTTCAAGGAAATGAAGAGTGTCGCGGATGTTGTTTCAAAGAGAGAGGCGGCCAGCCAATGAGTAAATTACTCTTAAATAATATGAACCGACATTAAAACTTCTAGTAACTTTTCATTTTACAAACTAACGCCAAAGCGTTTTGCAATTTTCTTGGCATAAATAATTCAAAACTATTTATCCATGCAACTTTGATGCGAGCTTTAGTATTTATAATATATATATATATATTATATTTAAAAAAGATCCTCTAAATCGTAAATTGTATGATAGGGTAGTTTATTTTTTTATTTCCTTAAATTTCTTATATTTTATGTCTTGACAACAATATTGATCCCTTACTAGTTGCTCAAAAGATCTAAAATTAAAGGAAGAAAAAGATGATAAAGATGTTCTGAAAGTGAGTGGAATCTCTTGTCCCTCAGAGAAAACGATGGGCGACCATTTCTATCTCAAACAGGAAAAGGTCTCTATGGAAGAAGTTTCCATCTAGTTTTCAATTTTCTTAAGTGCGGTAAAGAGAGATTTGGATAAGCAAATGAAAGCTAGATTGACACATGTCTTTCGGTTTGAAAAGGTCGGCGGCAGAGCCACACCTCCAGCGGATTAACAAATAAGTTTCTTTTTCTGTGTCAATGGATACAACTGCAACAGTCTAAAAACCTGTTGGTTTCAAGTTGCATTTGGTTTGGTGGGAGACATTATTGATTTTACACTCCTCATTTAAAAGTGTTGAAAAGCTTGAGTTTATGAGCATTGGAAACTTAAATGTGCAGGCAAAAGAAATTTGCTGCAGCAAAGGAGAAAGATTCAACTAATTTCCCGTTCTTTACTTTCACTCATAACAAAATCTCATCATGTAGAAGAGATTCATAATTTCTAATTTAAGAAATTAATTCTAATAAATCAGTCGTCAAAATATTTCGAATCATAGCTGGACAAATCTCCAAGCTTCCGATCTCAGGTTTGACGAGCTTGTGGCTTCACGAACTGTTAGGCTCTTGCCTCACAAGATTCGGGCTTTCTTTACAAGCTTCATTTTCCGACCACAAAAGCTGAGCAGTGGCTTGATGAGCCCTCTGGCTCTTGCTTCACAAGCTTCAGCGTCTCTTTACAAGCTCACAAGCTTCGGAATATCTTCATAAAACTTCAGCTTGAACGATAAAATGACAGCTTTTTTCAAATTGTAGACAGGTTTTTCCAAATTGTAATAAAGTTGTAAGTTTCTAATAGCCAGTTTATTTGAATTAGTTTTTGAAATTTGAAATTGTAAATAACCTCTGTACAATGAGGTTTTGTGTCAATGAAAGAGGAGAAAGAGGGAAATTTGGTTGACTCTCTTCTCCATCGCTGCATTCTGCAGCAAGTTTCTTCTGCTGCATTTTTACGTTTCAACGGTTACAGGATTGGAGCTTTTCAACACTTAAAAGAGTGAGGAGTGTAAAACCAAGAGTCTCCCACCAAAACAAATCTAACTTGAAACCAACAAAGCATATCAGTGAAACGAAGAGGAGGATATAGATTTTAACAAAGCCTTATTATGAAATTCTACCCCAACCCCATGAAGAAGAGAGGATAACAGGATATGCTGTTATGCTCACAAATATTGGAAAACCAGAGGATGATAAATGATTTTGTATCAGACCTATTTACAAGAGAGAAATCTATTGCACACACCTGTAATTGAAGAAAGAGCATTGCAAGCCTCTTCATTTCTCTCTGTTTTTTTTTTTTTAAACTCCGACAGGACGCCCTTCGTCCAATGGAAGCTAAATATGTCCATAGGCTGATGTAAGTCTATGGATATCCTTGGGAAAGATAACAGAGTTTTGCGACGGTTCTTGTAGCTGTTGGCCTTGTGGCCACAGACCACTTGAATTTCCTGAGAGGAATTGTGCTTCGGATTTTATCTCATTGTAGGAGGACTGCTGATTTTGATTTTGGACAGCAGCAGCGATTAGCGACGGATTGTAAAAGTACTCATGCCACTTGATTTCCTCCTGTTGGCTGTCCATCAAGTGGTTTTGAGCCTCTTTCTCTGACAAGCTACAATCTCCCAAACTCCAAGGATAGATGTTCTCGAAGAAGGAGCTGCTGCTTTGCAGCTCAGTACTGCCGCCACTTCCAGTGCTGCCATTACTATTGCTGCTGGGGGCACCGGCTTCCCAGAACCGAGAACCATGAATTGAGAAGGTGGACAATGAAGGATTTTCAGAGGGAATAGAAACAGGAGGCATGTAAGCCATGGAAGTGGAAAGAAATGAGCTGGCTGCAGGTGGAAGAATGGTGGATATTGCACCAGAAGAGAATTCGGAATTCGCCTCTGTATTTTTACTAGTTTGGGTGAACCAGAAAGAGGAAACTGAGTTTGTAACATGCCTGGCATTGGGCAATTGCTGAAGAGGGAAATGCCCCAAACAATCAGAAGGTTTGCAGTTGCTTGTAGACCCTTCAGGATTGGAGGCCACAAACCTGTCCAAGAAAAAGTCCTTGTTACTGGTGGTTGTCATCAAATTGCTGCAGTTATTGGTAATGTTGTTGATGCTTATGGTCTTGGAGCAGGAATAACCTTCCTCTGGCAATGGATAGCCTTGTGAAGAAATAGGAGATGGTCTCTTTTCTTGTAAATTTGACCCCACCTCAGAATTTTCGACTTTGAGGAGGTTCAGTTCATGGGAGAGACCAGAGACTTTATCTTGGCCCTTTTTGGCTGGCTGATTCTTTTCTTCTGCATTTTCAACCTCGGAAAGTGGTTGGTGGGTGACAGGGTCAATGCCTCTCTGCCTAAGTTTCTTTTTCAAGCAAGAATTCCACAGATTCTTTATCTCATTGTCGGTCCTTCCAGGCAACTGTGCTGCGATTTGAGACCATCTGAGTAATTAAGAGCAAAAACTCAAAAGCGTCAGCTTTCGTGAACCAAAAGGGGGGGAATTCTAAGCGGGAGTCTTAATTATGAGAAGAGAGACTACCTATTTCCCAGAACTGCATGAAGCTCAATTATGAGGTTCTCTTCCTGAGGCGAGAATGAGCCTCTCTTCAAATCAGGCCTCAGGTAATTAATCCACCTCAATCTGCAGCTCTTCCCACATCTTTGCAAACCTGCCAAATTAAAACAACATAAAATGCCCCCTGAACATTGTTATTATCTTATTGACATTGCAGATGAATATAGAGATGCGGTACTGTGCTAATACCAGCTTGTTTGGGGACAGAGCTCCAACAACCATGGCCATACTTGGTAATATGCCTCAATAGTTTCTCATCTTCTTCGGGCGACCACAGGCCTTTCCTTAGCTTTTGCTTGTAGCAGCAAGAGTGCCTCCCCATTTCAACCAAGACTCGCCTGCAATGAGGAAAGGTTGGATGCCTTATCTTAAGACAGCAAAGTTTGCTGAATCCAATCCTAGATAAGGTATCAGCAACAAGTATAGCCGACTCAGAAAAGGGATTCGTTGAAAGGGTTGCTTTGGAAGGGAAAGGAGGAGAGACAGGGAAAATTGAAATGGAGGCTGACAAAATGAAGCAGAGTTGAATTAATATAAGAGGTAGCCTTTAAGAGAGTTAAGTCCCAGTCCATGGGGTTATTAACTCTCTCTCTCTCTCTCTCTCTCTCTCTCTCTCTCTCTCTCTCTCTCTCTCTCTCTCTCTCTTTCTCTCTCTCCCCCTCGCTGTTTTTTAATTTTCTTTTATATATGTGTGTGTGTATGCGCGTATAAGTTCAGTTGGCAAGGTGTGAAAATGAATTAATTAACTGGGTTGCAAATGTCGCGTCAGGAGTCTGATAACTGGTCTTCGAAAAGAATGGTGGGGTATTTCGCTGATGCGACACATATTTCAGAGAATATCACAAAAATTGAAGACTAATCCATGCTTGGAAATTAGGTCTCGAAAATGAAAAAAAAAAAATGAAGTCCAATAATCAGTTCAAGATGGTAAAACCAAAACATGGTTAACATCCCCAAATTCACTTGCAATAAAGTTTACACGATATCCTAAGGCACCAAGGAATGTGCCTGGAATCATCACAATACTTTGGTTGCAGATTACCGGAACTCTGTTCCTGTCTGTGCAGGCGCGTAGGAGAATGTCACAGAGGGTTCTTTTATACGTCAAAACAAAACAGTTCCCCCTCACTTCTGTTGAATCTTTGGGCTCTTTTGGGAAATTCCCTACAAATCATGATCACTTAGAAAAAGCTCCATCATTACGTGGAAAGAAATATAAAAAGGGTTTGGGTCATTTTCTGGAAACAAATTATATCTTCCTATTTCTGGCGAAATCCGCAGGCTGTTGCAAATTACCTCACTCCAACTTGCCTTTCTATATTATAAATAAGGGGTCTTCGGTTTTGCCCTTCATGGCTTCAATTGAATTCAAGACAGGGGATGCTTTGTCCACACGGCTAACGCTAGATACTCAAAAAAGTGATGCTAACCAGACGAATATTAAGATACATTGAAGGTGACCACGTTGCTGTTCTTTGTATAATGTCCGTGAACATACACTACTAGCATGGGATTTCTCTTTGTCGTTAAGAAATTTCCCAGTTCAGATATATTTCTGTCCCTTGCTTGAATTACAGATTGTTGAAAATTGGCCATCTTGAAAATTCCCCACGGCTACTGCTTTGTCTAAGCGAATTCGTGTTGTTTTCTTTCCTGGCAAACAAGTGGCAATTCACATTTAAACTCTGGGTTTAATTATTCTGTTTCAGTTGTTAATATTCCATTTAATTAACAGCTTCAATAGAGCCACCGGCCGCCATCCAGAAGGCCAGGTCACATCACACCCGCCGACCCAACCACCAAACGCTTGGTTTTGAAGATTTTTCATCATCAATAGAGTTATAATATTTAGAAATATTTTTATTATATATTTTTATTTTTTTATTTTTTTATAAAAAGTAAAATTTATTATAATATTAGCAATTTTAATGATGTGGCAATGAAAAAAAAAAGATACATTTAACACGTGATACGTGAATAATTATCATGTGATTATATTTAATTAAAAATATTTAATGTAAACTAAATTTAATTAATACATTGTAAAAATAATAAAAAAGGAGATAAGTATAATTAAAAAAAACTCTCCAACTGGTGAAATTAGGGTTATTTTTTTTTTTGGGGGGGGGGGGCAAGATTAGATGAATAGGCAGTAATTAATTTGATTGAAAAACTACGTTGTTTAATAATTTCGTAAAAGAATACTGGTTTATTTCTTCTAGAATGGTACAAGAAACATGGTTGGCAATGTAAATACGACTTGGGGACCAGAAGCACGGATTCCTATTGTTCATTATCTTTTCTTATTGCTATGGACCACCACCCTTTAATCATTTTTCTTAATTTAGTCTAATTCAGAAGTTAATCCTTAGCTGTTTCCACATCTTATTGGGGCCCTTAGGATGTCCGGAGCAGGTTTTATGACAGGTTCTTGAAGATAATTTGTTATAAATATTAGCTCAAGGAAATTGGACCACGTCCAGAACCCTACATTTTAAAAAATTTTAACAAAAGTATGAGTTCTAATTTCAATGAATTTTTTTTATTTTTTTTTTGTAAAAAAAAAAATAGAGCTCTCACGCATGCTTGATCGAATCAATCAGTCAGCAATAACACAAAAATAAAAAAGCTAATATGTTTAAGAAATATTTGAATAATACGAAAGAGAAAAAAATAAAAATAATGCGAATATAATTTCAGTACAAATATATATGATTTAGATGTCATATTGACTTGGTGATTTGAAAAATATATATATAAAAAAAAAAAACGAACTTGCAGTGGGTTCTAAATTCACAAAAAAAAAAAAAAAAAAAAAGAAGTAAGATTTGTAGTAGACTTTTGATGGGGTCTTGCCGGAAAGGAAAGAGCGAAAAAGGAAATAAGAAGATATATTAAAGAAATCTGCATACGTCAGGTCTTCAAAAAAAAAAAAAAAAAAAGGAACGGAATATTTATGGTAGACTTTGATGGGGTCGTTCCCCTTGGAGCAAAAAGGGTCGAGTATATTTAACTTTTTTTTTTAAAAGAGAAAATATGCTAAATAGATATAAATTAAATATTAATTTTATAGGATTGTTAATCATAATTAAAATATTATTTTATATTTATTTGTTCTTTAAACTTCCGGCTGAGTTTCTCTTTGTTTTGCGTTCCAAGCGTAGTCAGACAAACAAATATTTGGAGCACGAAAGAAAATACACACTTGACCCATTTACTTTCTTTATATATATATATATAAAAAAGGAAAATCGGACCTCTGACCGACAGAGCCAAAGGAATTCAGAATATAATATTGAATGGAACCGACTAAATAAATTTCAATGAATTAGAGAAATCAAAATTATTGTGGGAATTAGAGGTGCGAAAAGAAATTCTTGTGCTAATCAATCATTCATCCATTCATTCATCATCGCCACCGCGCGATCCATTGGATAAATTGCATTAAATATGACACCGGTAGTCTCATCAATAATATATTCCTTATTGTAGTATCCCACCCCTCCCCCACCCCCCCCCCAACCCCAACACAAAAAAAAAAAAAAAAAAGGAATATATTCTTAACTTCTTGTATTCTCAAACGAACAACAATAAAAGTGAAAAATATAATTTGATTGAATAATCCATTCCAAAGGCAAATATTCCGAGGATCATCATAACTCTAATATTATTAGATGCAGACAAAGACAGCCATTGAGGGAGCATCTTCAACTCTCTCTCTCTCTCTCCCCCCACTCCATATTGATTAATTAATTGCTTAATTAATTAAGAAATTAAGTGAATCCTCCTCATATTAAAAACCTAAATAATAATAAGTCCTTTCTTTTGGAATTATGGTTTGTCTCCTTGTGACGCAATTATGTATGTCCGCCTCTCCTTGACCTCAGCAATGTTCCCACCTCACCCATCCAACAAGAGCAATTTATATATTAATTAATTGGAACCCCAAAAAAAAAAAAAAATACTTATAATCTCCACACCTCATTATTTACTTGTGAGCTTATCATAAGCCAGCACATGAACTGTTCCCTTCCAGTCAACTATTGCCATCCTCGTTCGAATATTGTTAATGATATTCGCCATGCCCAAAAACAGAACCATTCCAAAAATTAACCCAAAAAAAAAAAAAAAAAAAGACGGGGAAGTTGACTCTTATTGATCAAATTATTATTGAGTGCTTTGCGGATGCTTAGCCTTTCTTGGGAGTGTCATCTACAGCAGCACGCTCCGAGAGAGAAAGCAACTCTTGCTTGGATTTTCTGGCCAATTTAGGGACTTTCTAATGAGAGTGATTTCAAATTTTGCGAGAAACCTCCACCTGAAATAGGTTCACTGATTCAAGTGAACATATTTGGAGTGGGCATTCGGAGGGGTAGCTGAATGACTAATTGTTATTTTGTTTATTTCTCTCTCTCCCTCCGTGTTTTTTTTTTCATTTTCTTTCCCAAAACCAGAAAAAAAGTATCAAAAGAGAAAGTAAGAGGAACAAGAATCATGTGCGTTTAGAGTTGTATTATTGGTTTTTGAGAGAATTGGTTGACTCGTGCATACAGATGATGAAATTGCTCCTTCATTACAGAGCATTTTTTTACATATTTTGATGACATTGAATCATAGCTTTGAATTGAGAAACGATGTTCTCTATAAATGAACCTTCTCACTTGGAGTCTGGTCAATTTAACTTGTTAATGATCATGTAATAATCGCGAGAGACGAACTGAAAATTGTAGAAGTTTGGCATACGGCCAAGTTCTTCGTCGGTGACCGAAGGCCGACCTTTCACCCGCATGCATTTGGCAAATGAAAGTTGCACAAGGTAGTTCGGTGATCTTCGAGATTTTAGCTAGGCTTGTCATTGCAAAAAAAAAAAAAAAAACAAACATGGCACGCACCCTCAGCCGTCCATAGCAAGTTATGACGAAAAAGCTGTCAAAAATCAAAAAGAGAGAGAGAGAGAGAGAGAGAAAAGAAGATCCGACCACGAGTGAGGTCGAAACTACTTTATGTTGTTCAGGTTCATTGCTCCCACTAATTTTGCTACTTGTCGGATGCAATTTGAATCACATTTTGGTAATTTGGTACACTTCTTGTCCCTGCGAATCGGCGGAGCTGGGCTACGAGGACTGAACAACCATAACTCTGAAAAAAGAAGGCCTTGAAACTAACCTCACCAAACGTTGTAGACTCCAAGTTGGTCTGGGAAAGAAAACCAAATGGGCGGGGAATTAGATAAGACTTGGGTGTTGATGGGGTCTACATACTCTTTTATGTGGCATTAGTTACATTGGATGCCCAATCATTTTTCCCCTACTACTAAAGGCTTCCAAAAATAACGCCTAAAAGGGGACTAAGCAAGATTTTGGGCTGGCAAGTTCGATTTGTTTCACGTCCACCTGGGGAGGTGCCAATGCCCACGCAGCCGTACCTTGCTAGAAAGTCATTCTCCCATATTTCTCTTCATTTTAGTCTATTTGCAGGGCTTCTAAAAGAATGCAACGCGAAGTGGGTCAAACCCTGTGCCTCGGTTGTTACCTACATAGGCAGAGGATGGAATTAATGCACTTTTCCTCACAATTACGAGGCATGCCTGTGGTAACCAAAATTTGCCTAAAAATATAGAGTCATAGCATAACCTGTGAAGGACGAATGATTTCGACACTTGTCATTCCCAGGCCTAAGGAGGGACCCAATCAGCTGGAAAACACGATCCCAGTCATCATCTAAGGATGCGTCGCATTCTTCATGTCAAGTAAAACGGACCGGACACCAGAGACATCATCACGAAGAGATAAGTCATAAGTGAGTCAAATTGCAGGAGAGCCATAGAAAGGGGTTCAAGCCTCTCTCATGAATTCGTCTGGCTGACATCATGGAGGGACCCAGTGAACTTACAGACACTCATCGCCATTCAAGCCAAGCTGTAATGTGGGCTCTCCGAGTCCCGGCCGTCCCACCCGTGGCCCCCCTGGTAAGTGGGTGATGACGTGATGCTTGGGATGTATGTTGAAAATTCCCGCGGTTAATTATCAACATAATGACATTGCTAGTTAATACATTAATGTTAAAAGTAAAAACCCCATGATTGTATCCTAAGACCCACATGTGGATACTGCCGGAGGGGGGTGGCCAGTAACTTTGACTTACCGCTATAATTTAGGTTAAGAATAAAGGAAAAAGTTGCGGAAGGCAGTAAATCACATCACTAACAACAGTGATTGTCGGCAAACCCCTTTGTAACCAGATTGATTAATTAATTTACTCAATGCTACGTCATGGATTTTCCACTTGTCTCCCAGCAATGATTTTTTATTAGTGCCCTGACTTGCTAAAGAAGTATTTACCAAGTGCATGCACTTTCCTAAGCACACACTGCTTCTCAACCCTAAACATAAAAATCATGAGTTCCTTTTGTTCGAACTTCTAAGTATGAAGCCGCTGACCTCCATCTTTTATCATTAGACCAGTAAATATGTCAGCTGTTGCTCGGGCAAATCCAAGTTACTCTTTAATCAAAGACTTTTCTGCTGTTTGTGATTAAAGGCAGTAGATTCACCTAGAGACAGAAAATTAATGTTGTTTACTTTCAACATTCATCTGTCTTTTGATCAGTAATTTTACGAGTGCAAAAAAAATAAATAAATTATATATATAATTAAAACGCTAGTCTTTATAATTTATTTTAAATTAATAATTCCGACCCTGAAAGGGAGGGAAGGAGGAAGAAAAAAAAAAAAAAAACCCTATAAAAGTGGTGTTCAAATGGGCCCCCACAAAGTAGGAGGAGGATGAATCGACCGTGGAAATTTGTCATAACGGTTTTTCAATGATTGAAATCCAAGAAGGCTATGGAGTACGGACGGCTCTTCGAGCAAACCTCAGCCTATGGTAAATCCAACGTCACATCTGGTCCGTACTTTCCCCGTCAACCTCCTTGCTCAAATTTAGGATTGCGATTTTGACGTTGTATATATCTTTTCAAATCAATTGTGTGGAAACCCAGGAATTCACCTATCTAGATTGCATTTTCTAGGCTACGCGGTTGTGGCTTCTGAATGATTGTCCGCGCACACACCAACTCATCATCTCTGAGTCTGTGTGTGTCAGAATAAATTTCTCGCGCTCACCCCCCACCGTATCCCTCCAATCTCTCCCCCTCTTTTTTTTTTTTTTTTCTAAGCGTGTCCTACAGATTTTTGGGGTCCAATTCTATTTCGGAATGGGAAAGAAGACTACTTGCATAGCTGGAGATGCTGCACCCGGTGGGTTCATTGCACAATGACCTGAACGGCATGTAAAGAACTTAGCCTACGGTATCCGAACTGGGTCCTGGTGGAGATCTGCAAATATCCGTAGATATTGAAGCACGTCACATGGGAGGATGGTGACAGTTTTATTATTTTGTTATCTATATCCCTGAAAACTTTAGGCGCATCGCTGTCCACACGACTGGCTGGACGGGGCCTAAAAAAGTGTTCTGAGGCTTTTGTTGAGTCTCTGTTTCACAATTATGGGGGGGGGGGGGGGTGTGCATTCTAGGGATAGAGGATAAAGATGTATAATGGAGACTGACATGAGGAAGAGCGTTTGCCTGGCTCTTAAGGACAAAAATTGATTTTTGATCAGGCATGAAATAGAATTATGCTCAATGATAATTCCAGGATCCTGATGAGATCAAGAAGTTCTACCAAACCAGAAAATATGGATATGCAACTTCAATTATATAGAGCCGAATTCGAGTTTTAAGGATGGGGTAAGTAGATGAAGTAATTAAATATTGCAATTAACTTACTGTTGGTATAAATTTTAAAATCAAAGAGATGATCTTATTGTATGATGCTATTATAATATGAGATATGAGTGTTCTCAATGCACAAATACAGTTAGCCAGTGCGCAGCTCGCACAGTTTTTGAGGTATAAATTCTAAAATAAAATTTGAACTAAATCGTATTGAATTCTTCATTTATTACAAACACTTCTTAGTTATGTGATGGAAGGAATGATTTAAATCCTAGGAAAAATGGAATTTAAAGGAATTATTATGTTATAAGAATTTTATCATTGAACAAAGTAATTAGAAGAATTGAATTGATTAATTGACAACTTTTTTTTTTTTTTGTTTAATTGGCACTAATTGAAACACATACTTCGAAACTTTTAATTTAAAAAATAACTTAAGTATCACTGAGTTAAGACTCAATAATTTGTTAATACACAAATTTTAATCATTCAAAACAAAACTTTAATTCACTACAAGCTCCAATATGTGGGTGGAAATTTTGAAGGAAGGTAGGATTTATTTTATTTTATTTTATTTTTGGTCTTTTGGCAAAAACAAAAGAAGAAACAAAATTTACTCATCTAATGAGACCATGCTAATTAATTTGTTATTTGCCAAGAAATACCATCTCATAAAAAAGAGTGTCACTGGTCAAAAATTTGTCCGCTGTCTTTCTCTCTGCGAGAGGATAAGATCAGGGTGAAGAAAAGGCTGAGTGAATTCGACTTGCAGTTTCTGACATTGTACGGTACGTGCTTCGCAGTGCAATACTCATAAGACGTTAGACGCTCTGTTAGGAGAATCTCAGTTTAAGGTTCAAAACAGTTCTGCATTATAAATATTTATTTTTTGAATTCCATGTTAAAATATATATATATATATATATAATAAATAAGAGGTACTTATGTGCTAAAATTTTGTCGGTCCACATTCCATAGATAAGGAAAAAGCAATATGTGGGCATGGGCAGTGTTTCATCTTAAATGAGAGGATTGCCAACCTAATCGCATTGTCTTTACAGTGGGTGCTTTACATTACAAATTTACAGGCACAAATGATTTGTCTGTTGTTTGCATCGTGGCATACGATGTACCTGGTTCCTGTCCATCTTTTCAACAATCCCGAAAGCTGTCCTTCGATTATTTGCAGGGCAGGTATACAGACGTCGAAACCATTATCAACATTTGTCAGGAAATAAAAGCCAACCAATCTGGGGAATTCCAAGGGTCAAGGGCATCGAGGATTTGGGGTTTTGAGGGGAAGGCCTGTAGCGATGGGGATGACTGGACGAGGAGCTTTGATTAGACGTTAGTGTGTGTATGCAAAGACAATAGGATAGCGATTTTTAAAAGATACTAATCAAGGGGTTATTTGAAATCTGAAGAGGCATCATCCATGTGTCCTTGAACACAGAAGGGGTTGCCTCACATTACATTATATTTAATCCATCTCTTTCCGAAAAAGCAATGACAAGCAGTTGACAAGAAAGTTCATCAACCATAAAACTTTTTTGGGATAATGGGATTAGACGTTGTGCCCAGTCCCCCATTAAATTGGCTGACAAATTTCCTAGCTCCGATTGGACAAACCCCTGGAGCAGAGTCACGCAGGCCGCTTGGAATTTGAGGTCAAAAGGCCATAGATTTTTCCTTCTTAACAAGGAGGCACACCACGTTCCCCTCACTGTACCCCGGAGTTACCAGAAAGCACCCCCTCTCCCCCATCCTGCACCGAGAAGTGTCGATTCAAAGAGGAACCTCAGTCTCAGTGTATGCCACTTATTAGGCCCATTAACATTAGGAAGCAACATAAGCACATGCATCTGTCTGTCTTTTGTACCCTTATCAAACCTCCAATGAACTTGGTTTTTAGCTTTAATCATGTCAATCGGAAAAACAAAAAGCCCTCTGGTCTTTTTCGATGAGCGACTTCATGCTCTTTATAGCCACTCAATCTTCGTCTACCACAATAATTAACCTCTTGCGTGCTCAAATGCGAGCTTTAATATACATATATATATATATTGGTTTATTCCAGTGCTATTTAGGGTTAAAAGTCTCAAACAGAAATTTGAATTTAAATTTTTAGTTTTAAGTTAAAGAATAGTTATTATTATTAATCAATATGAGTTTGAATCATGTTAAATTTTAAATATATTAAGCTCTATTTCGTCAGATTAATCTTTATCAACTCTAACAATGAGACCAAAATTAAGACAGTGATTTCACTTTTAATTGGAAGGAAAATAGCATTGAACGACATTTAGGGCATTATGTCACGAAGTTAAGCTTGATACGTGCTAACTCATGTAACATTTAGTCGATCTTAAAAAAAAAAAAGTTATTAAGTAAGTTTTAAAAAGTTTGAAAAAATCGACTTAAAATTAAAAGAAATTTGAAAGTGACATAAAAAATTCAGCTATATTTTGAAGGAAAAATTGAATTTTTTTGTTTAAGAACTATTTAATTTACAGAATTTTGTTTAAAAAAAAATTCACAATATAGAGAGATGGTTTTCCTCGTCGAAATAACCCACTTTCTATTAATACCGTTAGCACAAGTAGCACTACGTGCACGGCCGTGACAATTAAGAGGCTTAAACCAAAAGAAGATGCTACCATGCTTGGTTTGTTCTTCCCCTTGACTTGGGATAATGACAACTCACCATCTGCTTATAAATGGGGAAACGATCGAGAGTCAACGTTGGCGACAATTTACATCATTAACCCAAATTAAGGATAATTAGCCCCAAAATGAACCATAATCATGCATCTTCTTTTGCATAGAGGAGGGGCGGTATTGATTCCAGTCTAATCAAGCCCATGCCTTTTTTTTTTATCTCTTTTCTTTTCTTTTTCATTTGTTGCCTACTTCATGTCGAGTTCCAATTAAAGTGATTAAACAGACATCATAATCTATCATTCTTATGTAATTAAAGCTGCCTAATTGAGTGGGTTATCAATGAATCACCCTTATGTCACCTGCGAAGTTTTCTTCTTAAATCTTAACCACCCCAAGTGCCAATTTTGGCAAGTTCGTTTTCAATTTATATATATATATATTCCTCTCGTTTCTCGGACTTTCCAATGCTATTTTTGGACATTCACACTGCTCAATTTCTTGTTCAAGTTAACAAAGCCACAATGAACAATGTTTTTGACAATATTCGTGCAAATGAATGACCTGTGTTTGACTTGAGGACAACTAATTTTTTATGACAAAATTTGACATTATGACATACAAAATGGGCCTTTTTTTTTTTTTAAGGTTCCTTATCTAATTTTCCCCTATCTGATACTGAATTTGTGGTTGATTTTATCTGGCCATATTGGCTAGGGAAGGAACTGGGCCATTTTGGGCTCTCCTCCATCAATAGAAAAAAAATAAAAAAAACCAAAAAGGCCTTAGATTTGGGCACAGGCTGTTTGTTGGGCCTTTATTGCAAGCATTCCATAAGTCAATTGTCAAAGATATTTCATTCCAATTCACTGTGAATTCCCCCCCCCCCCCCCCCCAAAAAAAACACACACGCACACACACACACACACACAAATATATATTTATTTATTTATTTGATTGGAAAAAGAAAAAGAAAAAAAAAATTTCCTCGGACGGCAAGGTGGTTGGCCGAGATGTTGCAATTTATCGACACGTCGGCTATTCGAGGCAATCCCACACAATGAACGACAAGTCGGGTCAATATTGGAAGGTGTTTCGAGATTTGAATCCCATCTTCACTTCTCGGATCCTCGCGCAGAAACCAAAACCGGAACCGGAAACAATATCACCGCCGGACGGAAATGGAAACTACCCGGCCGGTGAGCGAATTGATAAGGAAGGAAGTTCCCGATTGGGACGAAGAGGTTATCGCCACGGCCCGGTTCAAGGCGTTCAGCGGCCAAAGATCCGATTGGGAACCCAGATACCAGTTCTGGAGAGACCTGATACTGAAAACGGCCCGCCATCTCGGCCTCCTCACGATTCGACCTAGTCAGGTTCGCTCTCAAGTTCTATAGTTCGTAGTAAACATTTCCATAGAGTTCTTTACATCTTTCGAAGCGTCTTTGCGAAGCCGTTGATTTTGATTTTGATTATTATTACTTTTTTTTTGTTTATTACTCTAAATTCCAAAAGGTGAAGAACGAGTGGTTTAATCGCGGAGGCTTGACGCCTCTATGCCTTGATCATGTTCTTGTAAGCTTTCTTTTCCTTCCTCTTTTTAAAAAAAATAAAAATAAAAAAAAGCTTATAATCGGAAGTTGTAATGTGTAAATCTGAAATTCTTGTAATTTTTTTTTTGGTTTTAATTATTTAGATTTTGTTTTTCAGTATTTAATGTATCGTGAAGGTGATGTTGTGAGAAGCACGGATATTGGGGACGCAAGGAGCGGGCGATTGTCCCAGTTGTTGAGCAAAGCAAGAAATTTGATTGTTAGATCAACCGCAACTCCAGAAGCCATACTCGAAGATCATCTCGTTCTCACCGCTTTGCTCAATGTCGTTCAGTTTTTGGATTCTTGGTTATATTACAGTGCATTGCTGATGTTTTTGATTATATTACAACTCTGGAGTTGTGTTCCAAAGAGGATTTATTTCGTTGATGTTTAGGAGAGAGCCGAGAATGTGGTCGAACTGCTGTCTCAAAGTCATTGGACGTCTTCATGCATTGTCAGTATGAAGAGTTTCCACAGCCTGTGTGGAGGAGGACTAAATGAAGCACATGCAGTCTTGAGTCATCTTTCTGGAATCGGGAAAGCACGATATTTATCAATGGATGAGAAAGAATTTATTGAGGTATTGGGTGTGTTTTTCTTTTTTAAAACTTCACCTGATTTCGTTTTTGAATTCTGGCATAGCCCGCTACTTTCTGGCAGAAGGTAGAATTAGCATGTCCTGTAAGTTTATATGTTTGTATGAATTACTTTCTCCCAGGGCATCAAGGTTTCCCTTTCACCGGCATCAGTTTCTACCATCACAAGTTTAGATTATGACATGCTGCACCTAGTTTGGACAACCGAAAAACTTCAGCAACAAATAGATGTGATTGACCGACGTTGCGAAATGTAATGAATATGGGGCTTACTGATTGCATGTTTATGCGTCAATGCTATCTTTGTTTTTGTTTATTCTATTCTTTGGGCAGGTCAAGAAAATTAGCCGTAGCCTGTTTAAACTCTGGAAACAAGAAGACTGCTCTAAGGCACGCAAGGCTGTTGAAGTTGGCATCAGAGAGTAGAGAAAAATGTACTTCACTTTTGAACAGAGTGGAGGAAGTTCTTAATGTTATTGTGAATGCTGAATCTACAAAGAAGGTAATTTTTGCATCTAAATTACTTTTGAAGTTGGACTCAGCTGTAGGAAAGAAATGCCAGCTTCCTTGAACCACTGGGAACTTATCTCGTTTGTAAAGCCAATATAGATGACAAAATTTCTTGTCCAATGAAGTTACTGGGTTTGGGGTATTGAGATTGCAATTTACTGAGTTTTTTGGTTCTAAGAAAACAAAGCTTGACTATTTCTTGACCGTCTCTTTACACCAGGCATCCGAGGCCATCAAAATTGGAGCTCAAGCCATGAAGCAAAATAGGATAACAGTGGAGGAGGTTGAAAATTGTTTAGATGAGCTTGAGGAGAGCATTGATTCACAAAAGCAAGTTGAAAAAGCTTTAGGTCCCCTCTCTCTCTCTCTCTCTCTCTCTCTCTCTCTCTCTCTCTCTCTCTCTCTCTCTCTCTCTCTCTCTCGTTGCTTATATCTCAGAAATCTGTGAATCTGTTATATCTGATTTTGGTCTGTGGCTATCACAGAATCAGCTCCATTCTATGTTGAAGCTGAGGAGGAAGACATCGAAGAAGAGTTCAAGAAATTACAATCGGAAGTTGGAAATGAAAGCCTGGAGCTTCCGATCCCAACAATTGTTAGCGATACCTCAGGAGAGACAAACGCTTCAGAATCCATAAACGCACTGACTGATGTATTATCGAATCTCAAGCTTAAGGATGCCTCAACCAGGAGACCTGTGAATAATGAAACTGTCGTGTCATCAGGAACCAATGACTCGAAACACGCTGTGCTCGAAGCATCATAATTGAAATGGTTCCACTTCCTAGAGCTTCATTCTGATTTTTGGCTATATCACGGCCTGCCTTATTTTCTCGAAGACTCCGATGTTTTCTATGCTGTTCACATGTGCAAATTCGAGAAATTGGCTGCAATGTCCAATTTTTATGGTGCAAGGCCCATCTTTGAAAAAAAAAAAACAAAAAAACACAGAGAGTGAGAGAAAGAAAAACAAAAAAAGGAACTCTATTTTATATTGATTGATCTCGGATCCGTCAGGATATGGTAACTTATGAATTGCACTTAAGATTACCTGAATTCATTAGGAAATAGAAATGGCCAAAAATTACGGAAATGAAAATTTATGGGGAATTTACATATTAAAAAAAATATAATTTGAATTTTTGTAATATCTATGTATCGTCACTTCTCTATTTATGGGCAATCTTCTGCTGTTGAACCTGTTTCCATCCCTATTTATTTAAGATGATAAAAGTTCCAATCCTGATTAAGAATTTTTAAAAAGTAAATTAATTAGCGTGACAAACAATAGGATTTTGTCGCAAAGAAGTAGATTTGTTTTGGCAATGAAGCACAAAGAACCTAACCGTTTAGCAGCAGAAAATCTATTGCTCGAGCCTGAAAAACACACCATTTTGGGTTCTTTTCTGGGTGTCCCCGACTGCTTTAACCCCACTAGAGCTATTGCCAACGTGAAAACTCGTAGTCCACAAATCCCATGATTGCGGGCTTCAAAATCATGTTTCTTCGTGTTCCTATGGCTCGGCTAAGCATGCACTGGTTCAACCATATAGGATATATATGGACTTCAATAGAAAATGTCTTTTAATGCTTATATGGGCTTGCCAACCACGCAAGCAGTGTTCCATGTTCATGGTCTATGTGGGCTTTTAGGACAGTACATAATATTTTTAGTAATTGAAGAATGCGACAGCAACACACGGAGCAAAGAATTTCCTGGAGATATAGTCGGCCAGTAGGATAGTACATTATTCTTGTATGATTGGTCTAATTCCGCTAATTGATGGTTACGAATATTCATTCAAACAATAAAGATAGAAACACCATGTTTTCTGCTTTCCCTCCCCCATATGTCTTAGCCAAACACTTCTTTCTGTTCTTTTTTTTTTTTTTTGAATCATTATTTTTTTTCCATCTTCTAATTTCACTCGGGATAGGACGACAAAGCTAGAAGGCCATTCCACAAACCAAATGATTCAGTGATCGCATGGCGTTTCCATTGCTCGTCATTTCTGACTTCACGCTTTCGGACTATATCCTTTGAACCTGGCGAGGTAGCAGGGCCCCGAAGGTCTACCGAGGTGGCCACTCTGGGTCCAGAATATTACCGGGTAAAGGATCTGACTACCTCTGCCTGCAAGTGGCCCCCATCATTGGAAGAAGTTGTTCCCGTGGCACTGTAGTACCTGCTGGCCCTTGACATGGGAGCGCAAGCAAACCCGAAGTTGAGAACGGGCTTGGGCTACAGCCAACACCCATATGATGCATCATCATACCAATCCCCAACCCCATTGCTGAAAAATGAGGCAGATATGGTCCTCGTATATGTTGCACTCCTGAAGAAAACATCATTTGGGGTACGAAAATCCCGGCTGCCATTGACATCATCTGCCTCAAGAGACCCAAAGTCAGCTTCCAAAATTTGCCTGTGTGCGGTTATGTAACGAGAACTGAAAGCAATGAAAATTATACCTGCACTTGAAGCTGAAGGGTTTTCAAATACTCAATTGCACTATCAAGCACTGATAGTTTGTCCACCTAAGAAAACCACATCTACTAAGTAGCAGAAAGAAACACAACACAATTTTCTTTTCTCAGAAAAAAAAAGGAGGAACCTAGTTTTCAGTTATCGCGCTGTTGATTGAATAAACAGTAGTAGTTGGATGATAAACAAAATGCCAACCTTGCTGGAACTGGGAATGAGATCCTTTAGCGCACGTATCTTCTTGTTGATTTTAACTCTTCTCCTCTGTTTCCATGCATAAAACGCTCATTGGACAAGCTGAAAAGGGTTTTTTTTTTTGTTCCTTTTTCATGTTGGGTTTGAGTGTTATCAGGATTACTCACCCTTTCCGACGCATTATGGACCTCTGTTCGCCTTCTCTTTGCAGCTCCCTTTCCCCATGAAGACACTCCTTTCCTCGTACCCACTTGTTCTTCCTCGTCATTCTGTAGCAAACAATGAAACATGAGAAACAAGGGGACTTTGAGAGTCTTATTATTTTCATTCAAATTAATGATCATTTTCTCAATCTTAATTTCACGTACTTCACTCAAAGTTTCCATCTCTTCAGCGTCTTCGTCTTTGTTTTTGAAAAGGTAAGTTGGATCATTTGAATCTCCACGTGAGCATATTGAAGTAGCGGATGCAGCCACTTGATCCATCGAATTTTCTGTTTCAGTCATCTTTCTCTTTCCCTTGGATCTACTGTATGCTGCCTGGCATGAGGTCGGATCACAAGCAGGATCAAGGCACTGTTTGCTTGGAGCGTTGCCTTTGGGGACTACTGCTTTAGATTGCTCATCGGGAGCTGATTCTTCTGTAAGCCTGGTAGTTGATCGTACTGCCTTCTTCGTTGCCATTGTATCTTGTTGGTTATGGAAAAAGTCAGCACTTTTGCAACTGCAAGCAGCTGCTGGCTTCTTCTCTCTTGACTCAACTGGATTGCTAGCACCTGCAGGAGGTTCTCCATTATTCCTGCTTTTCAACTCAAGTCTCAACGAACTTTGACAGATTGTTGGCCTTGTCGGACCACTGCCCTGATCTCTTGAGAAGAGGGAAGAGTTTTGCAGCCATATTCCCAGGTGATTCTGATCAGGTCCGACGTAAGGCTGGTGCAACTTTGAATTGGAGAGTATTCCGCCTGTTGGACTTAGACCTGAACTGACATCCACAATGGACATATTACGTGGAGATGAAGCCTTGTCGGTCTGCTGGGAAGACTCATTTATCTGACTGTTCCAAGCTTCTCTAAGATGAGGAACCTCGGTTTCTGTTACAAGCGGACCAGATGCATTCCCTTCTTGCAGGACTGCAATTTTATGGATTGGAACAATTTGGGACCCATCAAAAGAGTGACGACTAATGTTCAGATTGCTAAGATCCAATCCTGGAAACCATTCAGGGATGTGATAAGTGTCACCCAAGATAGAATCCACCCTGCCGAGTCTTGTGCCTTCTGTAGTTTGCGTCTCTTTTTCATTCTGCGAAGAGTAACCCACGCATGTGGGACTAGTTCGAGTTGGCATTTCCCGCACAAGAACCTGACCATTTTCCCACACCAGCTCCACAACTTCACCGCCAAACCTGTATTGGAAATCTCGTTAGAGCACTATAATTAGCTGACACATTAACATGGGAAAGTTGGTTTAAACGACTGCACAAAGGGAAGCGAACTGGCCAACCGGGTCATTCTTATCTAGGGTGATGCAGGGATCCGTCGGCCACCGGATTAAGGTAGATGCAATAATGTGCAATTTTTTTTCTTCTTTTCTTCTCCTTCCTTTTGGATTTGTTAGAAGGGTCTGCGACAATGAAAACAAAAATGATCAAGGACAAGAGAGCAATAATAGATCTACAAAACCCCCAAATTGAATATGTCCTCCGATCAATCAACCCAAGGATTACTTCGAGTCGTGCTTTATTTGTGAGGGGCCAAGGAGCATACCTGGGCCAATCTCGACCACTGCAGGCAACGAAATGAAAATTATTTTCTGCATGCAAGATAGAAAGGGACCAGTCAATGCAAGAATCCTCAGCCAATAAAGTGACTTGGACAGAAAGGTGCGTGCGCATAATCCAAGCACGTCTTAGCTCTTTGTAGCGTACGGTGCCAAGGTTGGGCACGCGAGACAAAATGCTGGACCCGCCGGCTGCTCAAACAGGTACATGTCTCAGAAGTTGCTTGCTTGACGTAGTTAAACAAACGTGACTTCTCAACATGCTCGAACCAATCAGATGTAATCATGACGATAAAATAAAAAACAATACATTAACTGATATTTAATTGATACTTAATTTGATATGCGAATCCTACGATTCAGTTTTATTTTAATAACTGCACTGTGCCTATTCTTTGCAACTCTGTTAACCTCCTAATCAAAAGACCTGGATGCTACTGCATCCATCAATGTTTTCAAAAACGTGAAATTCTAATTGTTGTGTAACTACATTAAACCCATAAAAAATATGACATAAAATTGAAGGCCACATGTTTTTTTTATTTGTAGTCACATCAATGCCAATCTCTAGCACCACATATATATATAAGATATTTTGTACGTAATAAATATAATATTTTATACCATATTTAAATTCATTTAATCGAATTCAAAATATAAATATCTAACTATATACTATGGTGTGGGCCCACGTGAGAGATCGATATGACTGGTGATTACACAATATCTGCAATTGTCCTTTTCGTTATCCTCCATTCGCCACAGAAAAGAAACGACCCACAACCACAACCCCCCACGCTAACATGTGAAGACATTCATGTCATGCCCACGTGGGCCGTCGGACAAGGGACATTCACCAGAGAACCCACCACTACTCGGAAAAGAAATTGAGGAGCCCTTCCTCGCTGCCAAGGAGTGGGCAAATCCAGGAGTAGCAACACGTGTAGTTCACGTGCACCCTCGTGAACACTCACGTGTCCATTGGCCCCTTCTCTTTTCCCCAACCTTGAAAAGGACTTGCCTGCGGAACAAAATCACAGCCCATACTGTACGCAGGGACAAAGGTTACTTGCACTTGAAACATAGTTCACAAAAAGCACAAAGACAAAGGAAAATCGCATTCCCCAAACAGGGAGAGTTGGATAGGGAGAGAGAGAAATCTGTTTCAAGGCCCATGACAGGTGAAACTATCATATACACAGGGTCTTCAGGCACTATAGGGAACTAGAGGCATCAATCTATCAAATTGCCATTACCGGCATACCGCAGTTTAATGTCTTTAATGCACTCCGCATATATGAAAGCCTCTCGTCACTCAATTGTCTTAAAACAATTTGATGGAGGATTTCAAAATTTTTTACAGCATAAAGCAACACCGTAAACGCGGGACCAGAATTACACGCCTTTGTTGGCTTCCGCTACAAGTAATCATAGTTCCCAGCTTAGTGGAACAGTTCAGTAACAAATTCCTAAGAGCGGTGTTAGAAACGATTGATTTCTTTTATCCTGAAAACAGAGACTTACAAGTGTTGATCTCCAATAACTGCTAAAACGTTGTGTCCTCTCTTGCGGCTCATTTTCCTAGCCGACCCTAAAAATTCACATCAATTTGAAATGCCCTCTTGCAAGCATTCAGTTATGGCATGTCCCAAATGGAGCATCTTCTCCTTAGCCAACTGCATCGAAGAACAACAATTAGACATCACTATGCGTCGGACATTAAGCTTACATTCATTTTACAAGGGCTAATGCAGAGCAAGGGATACGAAACAACATAAATCAAGCATCAATAGAATGCCCTTTTATGTGGATCATTACTATCAGTACTTAGAGAGACCCGACCTCCGGAGGCAATTCCTACAAATCTACTGGTTGAATTGACTAAGAGGTTCAAGTGCTGTTAAGAGTATCAACATATTGAACTTAGTATGTCAAAAGCTTCTGTATTAAGCAGACCCAGTAAATTATAGGTGAAACTCCAAACCTCACAATATGTATGAATTTTTGTTGCCTGTCCAACAAGCCAAGATCATAAATAGGAAATTACTAATAAACCAGTTTTCAGGCAGTCAAAGCGGTGAGAGAGAAACAAAATGTCAAATAACAGAGTTTGCAGATTTGATTTCAGCAACAAGAACCTCAACTCAACTAGACACAGAACGCTTGCCTTGTTCACAGCCGTGATCCTCCTTTGTGCATCATTAAGTTTTGTCTCCATTGCTTCTTCCACTTGCATAAGAAGCTTATGATGTGATGCCTCTGCAATTATCCAATAATCAGTAAATCAGAATGAGGGCATTTTTTAGTTTTTGTAGTGGCATCACAATATTGCGCCCACCCGTTAGCTCATCCCGACAGACTGTAAATCAAGCAAATGTCAACAAAACAATCCTGGTCATATGCAAACAGACCACATAGCTAGTATGAGATTTCTAAACAAAGGGGCTTTGTGACACACAAGTGACAATGTTGCCAAATTGTATTACTGTGATATTCCAAAACATTACACAATATTTTATGGATAATAATTATCAGATGTCTGCAAACCCGGTTGTGCATTGATCAATAGGTTCATCCACTCCATTTGTCATTTCCAAAGCATTTGAAGCCATGAACTAAAACCCTTGGATTTGGACATTACTTCCTTTTTTCAGCAAACGAGTCAACTATTTCATTTCAGATACTTAAGTGAAACTACAGACAGTTATGAAAAATCCTAATTTTCATAATTTCACATTCATACGTTTGGAAACTAATAACGTCAACATTCCATACTCTGCTTTTTAAAAGTTGCTTTCAACTCATTCTGGTGCAAATCTAGCTCGTCAAGTGTGCTTTTGCAATCCTGGAGATGTTGATGCATGTCTTGTTTGAATTTGTCATTAATCAACCTCAACTGTTCTTGTTGTTCTGCATGGAAGAAAACCAAGAGCCAAAGGTCAACAAGAGGAAAACCAGACGCTGACATGAAACATATTTAATAGCCATACACCCCTTCCAAAGTTTAGAAGCATTAAGAATGTTGAGCATCCACAGAATTGGTAGCTCCTCAAATTGAAAGTATAGATGCTTCTTTAATTATATACTCATAAGCAATGTACTCATTGATGGTGCAGGCAGGCCTTTCTTGCAAGAAAGCATGAATTCTATACATTTCTTGGATCTATCAGTTGAGGATATCATCTAAGGACCAATGCAGGATACTTTTCAAATTGCAACTAGACTCACTAAAGTTTTTGACAATGATATTATACCATATAGATCACTTAAAACCTACCAGTTGATGGAAGTACATGTTTTATGCAGAGTTATAGCTAAAACAAGATTGCCAGCTCTATTATTACAATGTACTACTGCTACACAACAGCTACAGAAAATGCAAGATCAGGTACTTTTACATTGGCTTAAAAAAGGTCAAACAAACAACAGAGAAGAGGCACAAGGGGAAAAGATAATTTTGACCAACAAGAAAATACAAATAAATGAAACAACAATGGACTATATTTAATTGAATTTCACCAAGGCATCCTTGACATAGATTCATCACCTTGGAATCTCTTCTCCAAGCATTTTCTTTTTGATTTACTAAAGGTTGCCACCTTCTCTCTGAGGCATTATCAAGGTCAAGTTTTTACCAGAGAAATAATTATGTCCAGTTATGAAATTGGTTCATTTGGAATACATACAGTTCTGTTTGGATTTGTGTCTCGACAATCTGTAACTGGAGATGAATATCCTCAGAAATGGTCATCAGAATTTCAGAGGATTTCTTTCTGGTTGCCAGCTTCAATTTTTTCTTGAAATTTTCTATAGCCAAGGCAAACAACATTGTGACCCTGCAAAATCACTCAAACCAAAATCAAGCAAACATTATTTATAATAAAGGAACATATATAATCTTATCAATAAATTTATGCAGGAAACCTTTCCAATTCATCCTCATGATGTTCTGAAGTCTCGGGAATCCAATCACTTTGACCAGTGCCTAAAAATTTAGAGCACTTAGAACTGAAATCACCAAAGAGGGAACTATAATGGCAACAACAAATGAGTGAAGATGAGTAGCAGAGGAAGTCTATATGCCAAAGCAGTTTTACTTGTTGGAGTGGGCGAGGTAGGGGGGAATTTGTTAAATAGGAGACCCTTACGGCTATAGAGCCTTTTAGTTGGATAAAGCTGGAAACTTGACCTTTCAGCTGTTGCAGCTTCTGATGACAAGGTATCTGCTTCTTTAAGACCTATAAATGGGCATCAAACCAATCTAATCTACATCACGTGGATGTCCTTATAAGGATAAAAAATACAAAAGAGAAAAAGGATGAAGAAATCAATTCACTGTAGCCTTGCCCCATTTGTTAATTCCACTAATCTCCTGAATTAATAATGCATCATAAATATGATATCCACTTAACAGCTGAACTCAAAATGTAAACAAGATGCTAAACCTTGCATTCTATTGATATGCCATTAAACGTGTTGGGAAGCTGAGCTGCACAATGATGGTTGTGAGGTGATCATTGTGGAATATCACACGACAAAAACAGAATAAATCCCAGTTTCAATTAAAGCGCGTAGAGGAGCCTTAAAAGCTGCATCATCAATTATTCAGGTATACATGGTTCAGATGGCATTGCTTACAGTAAGAAGAGCCAATACAGCAAGCAGGAAATATGAAGAAATTATCTATAAATGTTCTACAATCAGCCATTACCATCAACAATTGGTGATCCTTCATCCAAGCTATCAGAGTCCACATCTTTGGATGATTCAGTAAGGCTTTCTTCTGGGACCTTTTTTGACATGAAAGGTGACTGTTTTCTGAATAGAGAATCCTTAAGTTCCTCTGCTTCATCCTGAACTTCAATAAGGAAGTATGACAACACACTGAAACAATAATACATTTTCAATACAAATCCATGCACCATTTGAAGTATCAAAAATCAAGACACTCAAATGGGTTCAACATAGGATACAGATAATTTTGTATCGGCACTTGAGGGATTGAAATCTGCCTTTGAAGTCCACAGGGTGCTGAAGCTATGGATATTTTCCATAGTAGCTGTTTTCTCTGCTAGCTCAGGGCCACAACCCTGATTTATTTGGTCAGTTTTTGGCATTGAACAGGGGAAAGAGCTACAGACAGGTGTATCAATTTTGAACGTTGGACTTGGGAAATTTTCCTGTTCATAAAAAATGTTCTGAGTAGGATAACTGAAATCTTCCTGTTGATCACCATTTTCTGGTACCAAAGGACTGTTACAGTCTTGCGGCCTACTTGTTCTATGTGCCCGTGAAGAATGATGTGAAGGTTCCCTGGAAGAATGATGATAATTTTCCCCCAGAGAATTATAGGAATTTGCATTTGGAGAAATATGGGGATTCCCCTCTGGAGACAGAAGGGAAATCTTTTTGCTGGTTTCTATCCTGCTCAATGGAATCATGCTTATTCTGGGAAGGACAACCATGACCATTTCTGATTTTGTTGGCAACTGAAGATATCTTCTCAGCAAGCTCTGGTGTTCCACTCCTATGAGCTGCTTGCAGAATCTCACCAGCATTGATTTTCTTATTGAAGCAGGCATGACGTGGCTTAGTGCCAAAGATCTTTCTCTTTCTCCGTTTCCTTGTGGACAATGTGGGACCACCATTGTCAGCCGGATTGTCTTTTCCAAACAGTCTTTCTTGAAAGGAGAAAATGCGCTTCTCTTGTGGTTTCTGTCTGTATCTAGAGGATGAAGCAGCTTTTGTTCTCTCCAGCTGCACTTTGGTTGAAACTCTCTCTCGAGTCAAAGAACGAGTTATGGGTCTCTTTATGGCATCAACAGGTCTTTCTGAGTCAATTTCTATGGTATCTGAATTCTGTCTAGGCTTGACAGATTCATCACCTTTTTGATTAGGTACCTGCTTTGGCACTAGATGATTATCACCTGGCTCCTGAGCCTGAGAACAAGAAGGTTGACTCTTCGGTGAAGAAATGATACCCAGTATCTCCTGTAGATTTTTCCTCAAATTTTCAGTCCTGTCGTCATTTTTGTCCTCTGTTGCTTTTTTAGCAGATACAACTTCCCGGGAAGTTCCAAAAGTAAATTCCTGTGCCTTATGTGAGTTCCCACCTTTTCTTTTGTAAGTAAAACCAACAAAATTCTTCTGCTTGCCGTCATCAGGATTTACGATTGAGGTTTGATTTGCAAAATAATGTACTGAATGTGTTACTGGGGCATCCTTTACCATGCAAACCTTGTTCCATCTTCCAACAATGGCTGGGAATTTGGAAGTTCCTTGCGGATGAAAGCCAGTCTCGGAATTGAGGTTTTCTTTGTAAGGTTTTGTAGTAATCCATGGGGAATTAATCTGCTCTGGAATGTCAATTTGTATTCCCTCATTGGCATCAATTACAGTTTTCCCCTTGTTTCTTCCTTCAACACAATTTTCTTTCGTAGAATTTTCCCTTGCTGCATTTAGCGCCACAGCCTCATCTTCCCTTGCAGCTTGAGATTTTTTGAGGGATGAATCAACCAAAATTCCAATTGACATCTTTCTAGATTGGCTGGATGGGTGATAATCATTACTTCCAAAACTCCGACAGTCACTCAATTGACCCTGAAACATTGTTTGCAAGATATCATACATCTAAATTTCTCAATACATTACCATTTTGCACCAGGCAGCATTACCTGAACTGCAACATCCAGTTCCATTACACAACTATTTTGCAGTCCAGAATGCTTTTTATGTTGTGAAGAACAAGAACTCCAAAGTAAGAAATGGGAAACAAAAAGAGAGAAATAGTTCCTGATTGCTTGATACAATACAAATGAAATCCATGCATGTTCAAGCACGTGCAGCCGAAGATAACTGGTAAAACAAAACTACTGTTCATCGATTTCAAAAGCAAATGCTGTTTACGTATGAGCGAAATGCACCAAGACACGGAGAATATTGCAAATTTTAAGCGTCATTAACAGCTCTACTGCACAAAATAAATTCAAAAGTAGGATGCCAGTTGTGAGGAAATTTTCATAACGATTTAGATGAAAAGTCCATTCAACACTTACGTCCAGTGGCTTTGGCCGGGTTTCAACTTCCATCTTGTGATTTCAGCGAGACGAAAGAAATTGACCCCACCGGAAGCTGTAACCCAAAAGATCAACCGAGAAAATTATAAGGAGATAACAAGTACAGGTTGGTAAAGGAGAAACACGAGCATCTATACACCTTATGCAAATTATTCGTAGTTGTATCCATCCATTCAAACCAACCACTCAGAGCAGGAAAGTTTTTAAAATATTTTGTTTCTCTATTCTTTAAAAAAAAAAAAAAAGCACTATACCGTTAACAAGACCGGAAAACTTCGCTTTCTCTACTAAGCCTCAATTTTCTCGCCATCCAAACAGATAAGGAAATCAACTATAGGAAGTACACGCAAAAAAAAAAAACTTATATCTAATCGATGCAACTGTTGATAACAAGCAGATCGGAACCAGCACGAATTTCCAACGAAACGGTTCCAGATATATATATATGAAATTCAAGAATAATGAGCTAAAATTGAAAATTTTAAAAGAAGAAATTTACGAGAATTGAAAAGGAGAGCGATCGCAGAGAAACTATCGCCGAGAAACGTCGGTGGCTCGGGAAATGGGAGAAAAGAGGTTTTTTTTTTTTTTTTTTTTTTTTTTTTGAATTTTCGAGACGTTGCGCACACGGAAAGACGAGGCGGGAAGTTTGTGGGATCTAAAATATTTGGGATGCGTACTGCGCACTCGCTACTCGAATATACCAGATTGCCCCTAAATTTCTCTGCCTTTGTAGATTTTTGTTCTGATGCTACGCGGATCATTCAGCCCTTTGCTGCGCCATAATCTTCCATTTAGCCCTTTTGCAAGTGGGTTGCAACACACACTCAAAAGCGGAGAAGGAATGGCGTGTCTAAATTTATTAATTTTATTGTTAAAATTTTAAGTATAAATGTATAAATGGTATGATTAAAGAAAATAAAAGAGAAATAAATAATATATAAGTAAAAAAATTATAAATTGAATATTTTAAATTTTTAAATTAAAATATAGTGTTAACATCACCAATCTATTTGATTTCAAATTTATAAATCTATATTTTACTATCATATTTTAACAAGTTGTTTTAATATCATCGTTAATAATTTCTTAGTAAATATTATTATAGTTTCACCATGTATGTTCTTTCACAATTATCAAGTTAGCACTATTTCATTAACCATTAAGAATAAAGTGTGCTATATTAGATGTAGTAATATATATATATATATGGTAGATAATTGTTGTAATTTCAAAATTGAATTAATCACGAAACTGAAAACGTCCAAGGTTGTGAGAGCCGAAATACACATTGGTCTAACCACGTCTCGACCGTGACCTTGATACAAAGCTAGAGCTTCTAACTAGGATGAATGTGTTAACAAAGGATCAATTTGAATTAGCAAAAGCAATTTCTCTTTGCATAGTACGAATTCCCAACATTTGTGATCTGAATTGGTTTCGTGATGTGGCTAGCATCGACTGAGCTCCTAATTTGGTGCACATGGATGCAATTTGGAACGTGCTACGAATTGTTGGGCCATACGGTACAATTTATTTTTCGTCGTCTGCTGCAACGGTTGTGGAGCACACGTTGCATTGAATCATTTCAGTATAGCAACGTGCGCGGAACTTCATGCTTGGAATGCGCCAATATTCAGGACAAGCCGTTGTATTCTTTAGCTGACAGCAACGAATACTGCTCTTGAACTTCCAAGCTTCGCCAAGAACTTAATGGAGACGAGAGTTGCCAATGGTAATCTACAGCTAAGGAAGAATGTTGCCATTCCATCCATCACTGCATAGGGCACATATAGGCTCCCAATATTCTAGGCTTTGGTTAACCACCCGCCGCCTAGCGCCCAGTTTCCACTGAGTACATTGTTTCTCCAGCAATTGTCATCACAATTCCTCTCAGACCAGTACAATTAATAAGATTAAAAAGTCCACAAAGCAAGCCTAAATAGGGGATCATGCCCCACTACGGGGCCGATATGTGGAGACATTAGCACATTGGGAAAATAAAAGGCAATGTTTAAGTTTGACATCATGATGGAAATTCATGAAAAGCACGCAGCTGTAAGAGAAGAATTTGTTTCGGTCCAAGAGATGCCCCATTGATGACGCTTTTGTACGGAAAAATGTCCACGGTAATTGCCGCTAAGGTCAGACACAAAAGGTGCAACTAGAGACCAAAATGTCGTTGGACCTAGAGAAAGTGGTATGGTGGGCGATCGAAGTAACCTTATGGTATGGGTGGTGGGGGACATCTGCTTTTCCTTTTTTCCCTCCTTCGTTTTAATTCCAAGCTGCTCTTCTGACTGGCATTTGTCATAACTTTAGGTCTAAGCAAGATTTCATGTTCCCTTCCCATCTCCTGTCAAAAGACAATAGAGAATGACCGTGACGTAAAGCGGAGGCCTAGACATGGTATGGGTTTTACAAGTGACATTAAATGAATAAAAAGAGAATTGAAGGATTGTTAAAATTGCTTGCTTTGGCCTCTGTGTCTTTGGTTCCTTTTTCTTGCCTTTTCTTTTGTTCCAAAATTGAGTCGATTGCATGTCCCCAGTTAATCCAGGATGACAAGATTTCCTGTTCCCCTTCGTGCCAAACATTAAGTATAAATTCTTCCGTGTACCAGAGGGAAACAAAAAAAGGATCATTGAGTATAAACTTGATATACTTGTCAAGCAGCTTGAAATTAATGGGAAGCAAATAATGGGGTTAATGGGAAAAACCGAAGCTGCGGTTAACTGGAAACAGTGTCTGGTCAAAATATAAGATTGGTCGTCTTTGATAATTTTTCCCTTTTAAATTTTAGACTAAAGAAACTTTAATCACAATCTACCTTACCTTGGATTCATTCTTGCAGATTTGTCTACCCTGGCCCCACTTAGATCCGGTGGGAGACAATGTGGGCCATGTAATTTTTTTTATGAAAATAATTTTAAGATAATCCTTTATATATTATATATAATAAAATCTTATAAATAAACTGTGCAGATATATGTGACACTCAATTCCAAATGCATTTTAGCACCGCATATTTAATTCACGTGGCTGAAATTGTGCAACGAGAATAAAATTGTCTCCAACCATGCCCCCACCCCAAAAAAAAAAAAGTTCTCAATTTTAGGAACCATGGAGTGCTTTGGTTAAACTGTTTCATTGTGTCACTGTCCGGAACAGCATACAGTCTGGTCATCGCAGCCAACAGGCTTCAATTATGTAATTGTATCCAAGGCCTTCATGCGCAGCACGATAATCTAATACATTGAACATTGATATAAGATTGCGCTTTTTTTCCTTCTTTTTTTTTTTGTCGATTTGTAACAGAAGTCCCAAGTACCAATGCCTTTGTATTGCATCCTGTTTTATTGTCCGTGCATGATTTGTCTACATTCATCTCTGCAGTTACAGTTCTGGTCAACCATAAATCAATTTTCCAATCCCGAAGTTGAATTCCATGGCCAATGAGTAGCGAAAACTTGGCGACGCATGAACAACTTTGAATTTACGATCCAATAGAAATCCTGACAACCCTCAGCGGGGGAATTACTTGACACGTGTATTTGTCTGCTATTTGACGACATATCAAATCAGTCCAATCCAATGTGTTTATGTACGTTTCAATGTTTCATTTCATGCTTTGCATAAATGTAAACCTAAGGAGGCGGCTTTGTTACTTTGGCTTTAAATCTCTGAGAAAATGGGCAGAGGAGCCGCTAGCAGTTCATCACCACCATCATCATCTCTTGAAAGCAGCAACTACCCATCTCTTTCATCCGGGTCTGCTTTCTCTCGTCAGCTAATGAAGAGAGATCTTAGCACAGATCTTAGGCTTGGACTTAGTATCTCAACCTCTCGAGCAATACAGGACGACACTTCAATACCAAGGTATGTACATAATGCATACGGATTATGCAAATCAATATTAGTTCATGTTGCAGAATTCTTCAGGGTGATAATCATGTCTATAGTGAGGAGTCAGCGGATTGGCCGCCAATCAACCGATATCTGAGACAGGCATCTGCAGCAGAAGAAAATGAGTGCAATAGTGCAACATTCTTTGTCAAGGTCGCCATGGAAGGCGTCCCGATTGGAAGGAAACTGAACCTATTAGCACATGATGGCTACCATGACCTAATAAGGACACTTGACCACATGTTCAACACCAACATTCTCTGTTAAGCTGCCCCCTTTTGTTCTCTCTTTTTCAATAGCATTGCAAATAGAATCAAAGTTACTCCAAAGAATCAAATCAGTGCATTAATCGATTAACAAGCTCAAATCGACTTTGATTCAATCAGGGGCTGAAATGGATGGGGTGCACAGGGGTCGATGTCACGTGTTAACATATGAAGATAAAGAAGGGGACTGGCTGATGGTTGGGGATGTTCCTTGGGAGTAATTTACGTTAATTCCTTTCTTTAGTTGTATGCGTTAATCAAACATAACTGCATGATTGAATCTGCTTCATATCATCCTTTGCTTTTTTTTGCAGAATGTTCTTATCCTCTGTAAGGAGATTAAAGATCAGCAAGGCGTATAAGTGAATGATCTTGGTTCATCATCACTATAATTTTCCTACAGTTTCTTCATTTCTTTCTCACGCTTCTTCTTATTTTTATGGGTCATATCAAATAGTTAGGCAGAAGACTAGAAGTGAATATGCTGACAGAATTTTGCACATGTAGATCTACCAGTTTGATGTAAATTCTTTTCATGATTTTTCTTATAATCGTAATGCACAACCATTTCTGTCAATCACAAAACAATCTAATTAATTCAGCAACCATACAGGTTATTATGTCTATCTGCTCCAATTTGACCTCGCGTAAAGTCCTCTGATGTATATTTTTTCTATACACTCAATGCTTTCAAGACTTTTCAATTGTAAATATTAAGTAGACATTTTAATAATTAAAATATTAATTTTTTATCTATAAAAATAAAAAATTATCTTTATTCTATAATTAACACTAATAAATTTTTTGATAAATAAAAAATTTTTAAAAAATCCCAATTGCATTTCCAAAAAAAAAAAAAAAAAGAAAGAAAATCGAACTGTGTTAATCCTAATTCTACTTAAATGTATAACAAAAATGATGAGGGGAGGTGCATACTGGATATGGATTCACAAATTTACAATCATCAGTTATAATATATGTGAATAATTGGGATTGAAAGATGTGAGACTATGTCTAATTATATATATGTGTGTCTGAGTGTGTGTGTGTGATGTTTTTGGAGGATATTTAATGTGAAGAAAGGGAATGGACCTTTGGATCAAGTAGTCACTCGGGCGACATCGAATGGCTCCAGTTGTGTTTAATTCTTGCCTCTTACTAAGTAGGAGTAATACTAAATATTATGAAAAAAAAAAAAGTTATCATGAAAATATTATTTTATTAAAATAAATAATTTTATTAATAAAATTATTTAATAAGATATAAAAATATTTATTTAGATAAAAATAATATTTTATCATAAATTAATAATTTTTTTTATGATATTTAGTATTAATCTTGTGACGAAACTAAAAGAAGAAACCATCCCCAGCCGATCAGCAAAGCGAGGTTAAAGATTTTGTAGACAGTGGCCCGAGCCCAATGGAGAAATTGATATATGCGGCTCTCAGTCCAACCTTCCTTTGAAGTTCTGCCTCTCAACTTTGTATTCGGGAGAGAGAATCTAATAGGTCCATAAAGGCAAACTGCCCACATAGACAAAGTCCATGGGCATTAAAAAGGGTAAGCCTCGTCGTTGTCCAACTTCACTACAGCTTATACCATTGAGTATGAAGTTGTCTGTTCTATTAAAGGCGATTGAAATTAGTAATAATGAGATAGAATTATTTATAATTTTAAAAGATGATTTTCTTTTAGAGTCTAAAGAATATGACAAGGGCTTCACTCACCGTTGAGAATAATATAAAATTATTAAAATTTATATTAATATTCTATAATATCACTGTTAGAATTGATAATTTATTTTTTTTATCTTCTAATTTTTAAAATACAGTCAGTTTATTGATATTTTAATTAAATAAAGCAAAACTTGTAATACAAAATTAATAGTATGGTTATGGTTATGAAGATATAAATTGGTCTAAAGTTAAACATTAAGAATTACATGTTAAATTATAAGCCTGTTTATGTTTTTAGTTTTTTAGTAACCAAAAGGTTATTGTGTTCATCCTTTCACATATTGTAAATATTTTTTTTATATTTATATAATTTAATGTTGAAAAAGAAAAAGTATGAAGTCAAGCATATACTTTCGGTAAATAAAACAGATCCATGTGTTAAGGACTTTCGGGGCATTTACGTAAGATATATCCATCAATCCATGTGACCGTGGACCAAAAAAAAAAAAAGGCGGTTGTTGTCCCTTTTCTTTCGGCCTTTCCGTTCTCCATGATGATAATTTTTAATGCAACTCAATAGCATCAACATCATTAACGAAATTCTTTAGTCTTCAATGATGGAGGGAATCGAGGAAAATGGAACGAAACAATTCAGAAAGTTTCACAAAAGAATGATTTTGTTTAGGTTAATCCAGATTTAGAGAAATAAAAATTGTTCTCCTCAATCATTGCTACCATTATTTTTTGCTATCGCTTTTGTCTCCAAGAAATCATATGTTCCATTAAAAAGGAAAATACATAAATAAATAAATAAAAGGAACGACAGCAACCATCTACACAATTATTGTGCAACCAGAAATGAAATTAGCAATTCTCAGTTTTCACAATCCAAATTCGGACCTGTATCAACATTGAACAACTTGGCATATCTCTGGAAATATCCAATCCGATCGTTGACTCTTGCATCGTTAGGTAATTCCACATTCGAGACCACCGTTGATTACATTGGTTACCAATCCATATCCGGCCGTCCGATTGGCTGCAATGTCAGCTTCTGTTGGGACATATTTTCCGACCATAACATTGTGGCGAGACGGCTTCGGCTTCTGCTCCGTCATCCAAAACCACAGGGCTGTTTTGAATGAAATCAAGGAGTTGTTAGACACAATATCTGGGTTCCTTAGTCCATCAAACCCCAAGGCCTTGCCTGCTGGCCCGTAATTGTAATTCCTGCCAAAATAAGATCAAAACCAATATTGACTTGCTAAAACCCTTCTACAAATTTTTAGGGAACATGGCACATAAATCCCACGTAATTAAATGTTTGATCTAGAAATGCTAATATACCAGGAGAGTTGAATGGGTCCTCTTCCTTTGTAAGACTTGCCAGGGTAACACGGCCACTCAGTGTTGGTGGAGTCACAGTTATTACTCTGTGGATTCACTTCCTCTTTGAAGCACAAGCCCCATGCAGGTGGTCCATCAGGCGCAGTGGCCCAACCACCCGTGGTCTCATGGGAAACCTGGGCATGAAAGGCTGCAATTTCGCGCTTTCGTGTTTCTAAACTTCCTGTATTCCCAAACTCACGGAAACGCTTTGATGCCTCAATGAAAGCTTCGCAGGGATAGAAATCCTTTGCAGGGCATGCGTTGTCATCCTTGTGTAGAAATATGGCATTATAGAAGTCTTTGCTAATAAGAGATGAGATGTCTTTGTCACTTGAGCCCCTTGCTTCGGCTTCATATGAAACAAAGGAAAGGATCGTTAAAGATCCGAAAATGAGCGTGAGAAAGATAAGAACTGTGGATGCCATTGGAGTCGTGGCTTTGCTTTCCAATGGGAGCAATCCAGCCTCTCTTATGTATAAGTGCCATTGCATGTTACCGTCATCGTTGGGAATTTTCTTCCACGTTTGTAGTTGACAGGTTAGAGATCAAGCTTTGACTTGTTCCGGTTCTTCCAGGAAGGTTTATTCGCGGTTTGGTTTAGATTGGTTCAGCTGATATATCCGGACTAAAATTAATATGTGCAATTAGAAATGACAGTCAATAGAGCTAAACCAATTTAGTCGTAAAAACTCAAACTCCATATTCATAAAAATATGATAAAATAATATTTAATATATCAGTTCTAGATATGAATAAATTCTTTAAATTAGCATATTAAGACTTCATTTACTCTTTAAATGTAAAAACATAGGAAATAAATAATGCCTAACCAACACAAAACATATTCGATTTAGTTGGGTCACAAGTTTGACGATTTAAGTCCACAACCTAACCGTAAATAGCTGTTTTCTAAATCGTCGACCGCATCCAATCCATTCTTCAATGGTTTTGAAATTTCAATATGGGCTAAATCGTTTTGGACAAAGTAAGTGGATTGGGCGGCTTGATGAATATCTCTACCTCTGGGGTGTTATATGCAATTCTATTTTTTATAAACGTTGATAGTTTACATATCCTTATTTTGACGGTTCCATATATACAGCTTGCGCTGACAGTTGTCTTGGCTTTCATATTCATATATGCACCTGATCAATTCCCCCTAGCCATTTTCAGAGTGGAAATGTCGACGCGGAGCACAAGTAAAAAAAGAGAAGGAGAAGTATGATATAAAGTAGAAAAAACCCATAAATCAAAATCTTAAGGTTTTGGATTAAGATGTATTTGCTTACTTAAGTTAATAGCACGACTGTATTGCTTACTCGAACCCCTGTTCAAACATTCCTTGGGTGTGAGCTCCCTCATTTCTCCTACACAACACATCTAGAGTAGGGTCGACTTCAATGTCTTGTCATCAACTTTTTCTTTTGTAAAGATTCCACTAATAAACATGCACAATACGATGATTCTGATACGATGCCTTTAATTCAAGAACGCACAAAAGAAACAAACAATGACGAAAAGATAGAGAACTAGAAGAGTGTGAGAGGCATCCCATGTGGAGAGTAAAAGTCCTCCTGTTTACAGAATTTGGAGAGATGCCCGGTTTGATGGATTTCATTGCTTATCCAATGCTAATGATAGGGGTTGTAAAGCATGTTAAGGGCTATGGTTAGACTTAGTGAGCCCCCGTTAAGAGATATTAAACTTCAATTCTATCGTTTGGTATGAGTCTAAAGGAGAGTCAAGTACGACTCCACTTTATAGACATAATTTAGTCCTTATCATCTAGTTTCTTGCCAAAAAAAAAAAAAAAAGTTTGGACTAAGGGATCTAATTCAGGCTAAAGGGTTTTGTGCTAAAATTATTACAACAATCACCAGTGTAAGCATTACCATTTAGAGTTTCTGAACAAATGCATCTAATTAATGAAGAAGTTTCATTTGCTAAGTAGCGACAGAGGGAGCTCTGAATTGGGAGCAGGAAAGCTTTGACTTGGTAACTTGAGAGAACTTCGACTCGACGTAATGGGAGAATTCTGGCTTGGGAGCTTTGAGAGTATGCTCAGTTTAAGAGAGTCATGCCTTAGGAACTTAAGGTAGCACTATGACTTGGGAGTTAGAGAATATTCTTTTTTTAGGAGAGAGCCTCGTATTGGAAGCTTGAGTTATGATCTTATGTTATATAGAACTCACAATTAACTATGAGAGACTTCTTTAAATATTTTTCATCAACTCTAAGAGATAAAAAGTATTTGTATCTATGTATTATGAATATTTCTATTCATATAATCTTTCTTTGTGTACTTTATTGCACGTATAATCTTTCATTGTGTATTTTATTGTATTCATTAGTCAATTTGCAATTCGAAAATCAAGGGTTGACCATGATTCGATTAACTTTTGCATGACGACATGTTTCATATAACTGCACCTTTTTCAGTTTCAGAAAAATAAATGAAGGGGCAATTTCTTGCCACTTCGCATATGCCTTTTTTTTTTTTCCCTTATGTATGTATATCTACTTTATGTCACGGGGCTTCTTCCCCACCGAATCTACCTTGTCTATTTTCTAGCTTAGAACACTTAATGACCAATACTTTTCACTTAAAATATATAGTACTTACGTTTATAAAGTTTGAGATTCTTTTCTATTTTCAATGTCATATTGTATCACATTTATTTGACTATCCTCAAAAGAGATTCCTGGCAAAGCTTTAATTGGTTTCTGATCTGTACTCGTGCATTTGGTCCGTTCATTAAAAGCAGCTAGTTCTCACCCACTCATATGCAAAGCTTTAATCTTGGTTTTCCAATTAATATTCGGATGACAGATAGTATATATTGGTTACACTAATCAGATCTTTGATTGTTGCCAATTTGGTCCGTTCCTCTATGTCCTACTGACATTGGCATTTGACACTTGCCAATAGGCCGGGCGTGTAATGATTAGGTGCCTAAGGCCATTGTTTCCAGCAGAATTTTGGAACATTGTTCCCCCTCGTCCATTTATTTTTATTTTTATTTTTCTGATAATACAACGAGAAAACAGAGCAAAAGGCCAAATAGTCCTCCACATGTGATCATGAATCTCGCCAGACACTCAGCATCTATTCTATGGGCTCATGATCATCTCGGCCGCACCCTTGAGGTCAGTTCCATGTTTTACACAGATATATATCTATTTGGTTCAGAATGGCCCGGTTTATCATTTCAGATTCTAATAAATGCTTGGCCCACACCATGTGCCCATGCTGTCCATTAAGACATCGTATATTCGATTTGACCTTGACGGGGGTATCAGGCCACAAATGAATCGGGCAGGCATATCTAAATAAATCGCATCTAGGCATGTCACGAGGGAGGGAAAAATGTTGGCTCGTTTGATTGATAAAGTTTCTTGGTGTGAATTCATGACACGTACAATGGAAATCCATCTTCGACCAATACAAAAGAGTTGGGGCAGAAGAGGACTTGCCACATGTTGTGTAATACCCAGTTCCTGATAGACCAGGGGGACGGGGCAATGAAGATGTTACTGCTGATGGTCCTGGATCTGTTGGACGACTCGTGCCCCTATTTTTATTTTCACCAGAATAAAATTTACATGCTGTCGATATTAATTATCTCATTTATAAGTCAAATTCAAGAGTCGTTTCGTCATGTTTTTTACTTAACATTTTTATAAAGATGATTTATCATTAAAATAATATTACGTTTTAATATACGTTTTATATCTGATTTTAATATTAATAAATTCAAAATTTAGCATTGTGTCTCGAATGATAATTATATATATATAAACTTAAACCAATACAGAGCAAAACAGACCAAATTATCAATCAAGCTATCATTCACTTATTAATACTCCTCTTTTAAATATTGGATTGAATATCTTGGAATAGACTAAAAGAGTAGCGTGGGAGCTAAAACGCCTTATTTCTGGTCGTCGGTCCCACGGGAAGACCGGCCTTCAACACCTTTTCTAAGTCATAATAAAGCCGGCCGGTCCTGTTTTACTTCGTCAACTTAGCCAATGTCGTTTTCAACCACCAACCCCTGTGTACCTCGGCTCCATTCCTTTATTATTTGAAAAATATTATTTCACCAAAAAAATTTATAATTAATTAATTATGTTATATTTTACCTAATTACGAGAACCCATTACTACAATACCAAAATTCATTGATATTATATATTTATAAGACTTATTATTTACAGCATGAATTGGAAATCAATACCCCAAAAGTCAAGTCATTTTTCTTTGTTCGGATCAGTCGGGAATATTTGTTCAATACAAGTCAAGTCGCTTGACAAAATAGAAAATAATAGATGAGCCATTTTCTAGAAGGTGGAAACCAAGGCGGTTGCCTTTTTCCTTCCAAGCAAATGCAGGAAGTCCGCAATGGCAAGGAAATTGCCGGATGAGTTAAATTTTCACGTCCCCTCTCTAATTCTACCCAGTCAATTTCAAAGAAGGAGACGTACACTTTCACGATAAGCCTTATGTATTGTGGTCCTTAAGTTCCCATGAGAACGATATGGAGTGTGACACAAGGGAATCAACGCGTCTCACAAGGCCGTTTACATTGAATGAATTGGTTGAAGAAAATTAAAACTGTAAAGCAAAACAGAGGAATTGGGGTTCTTACCAGATATATAAACTTCTCCTGAAAGATATTTGAAGAAATTGCCATAAAATGACAAAAGATTTGTGAGACTAAATCATGTTCGTCTATATTTCACTAGCAACTTTGGAGCTGCTGATTATTACTTATTCCATGGCTTTCCGATCCTACCAAAAATATGATAGGCTCGGTATATGTGCAAACTCAAAACCTTCAACCTCCATGATTAGCGTAAAAAATTCATCGGATAATTGAGGTAAATTGTCAACACCCAGATTACCAATTTCATTTTGGGGCAGACATATACTAGGAAGTAGGAACAAAAGGATTTGTAAATGTATTTTAACAATTTTCCCTTTCGGTCTCAAACAAAAAAGCTGCATCAATTATGCTTGAAATGATTTCATATATTATTCGCATCACATGTGTGTAAAAAACAATTATTAAAAATTTTCGATATACTTGGAAAATAATTCTAAATTAATAAGGCTCGTATTTTCGGTTTTTCCTCTCAATTTTTTTTCCAATAATTGAATTGTTGATGAAAAGCACAATATTTATTTATTTATTTGACTAATATGCTTCAGGGATTAGCTGGAGTCATCCTAGCCAACATTGTTTATCCAAACAAAAATAGCCAAAAGACAAAAAGGCTCCTTCCAATCCAATGAAACTCCAAAGAAATTTAGATTATATAGCGTACAAAGTCCACAAGCTTGAAAATGAGATACCACTTCGTAATCTCGGTGAAAATTGACTCTGATTCGTAAGTTATACTACCGTCTAAAAATTTTTGCAGTGTGAACTTAATGTAGCCGCCATAATTTACAGTTCACATTACTGTTCAAAGACTTTTGCAGTGTGAACCTGATATAGCCGTCGCAACCTACCGCCGTCCAAAAATTTTTACAGTGTGAACCTGATATAGTCGCTGCCGCCGCAACTTACCGTTTACACTACCGTCCAAAAATTTTATAGGCCATTTATCTCCTATAAATACCTACAAGTTATGTAACAAAAAAAAAAATAATAGTGTAGTTTAATTTGGTATAAGAAAATTTATAAAAATTAAAATTTTTGAATATAAATATTTCTCCCGTGAATATAAACAAATTATTAAATCACGTTAAATCTTTGTGTTTTTCATGAATGTATGTTCATTAGATCCTGTCTCCCTTTCCATCATTGCTTCACATAAATAAGAGATGAGATTGGCCCATTTTGATAGCTAAAGCCTCCATCGAATTTGGTCCTATGTAAAAGCGTGACTGTAGAGGCAATTACTAGGGGATATACAGAGAAAAGACAACGAAGTGGAGAAATAAACGAAAAATAATAGTACCTCTTTGTCAGTTTCCATCAAACAGGATGAGTTTAACAAGGAACCCCTTTGCAAATGTGACTCGCATTCACTTATATATAATTTAGAGCAAAGCTAAGAATAATGTTAATGTGTACCAAAAAAATGACACATATCATTTATAAAGTAAGCCTAAGAATATTAAGAATTTATGATATATTCTTTTTACTGAATATCATGAGGTGCGACATCGTAAGCTAGTAACATGTTGCATTTGCCATGGTCCAATTTGTCTAATGGTGCATATGACACATTGACATATTGATTGTTGTATGCGGAACATTATTTAGCAGAAAAATTTTGACAGCGTGATTTTCATTAGACTCGCATTAACTACTCTTTAATATTCTCTCCCATTTGTAAAAAGGGCATTATCTTTTAGATATTCTCTTTCTTATTACACACCTATTCCCGGTGAAACATCGAAAACAAATATATAAGTAAATACTTTAGGAAATTTAACATTAATGCTATTGTTCCATCAGAGCCTTAAACGAACTTTTTCGTTTTCCCTCATTTTTGGTTCATTAAGAGATCAGTTAAGACGCGATTGATATAATAAAAATAATTCTATTAAATTTTTAAGGTAGCTTTGATCATAGTGACGTATGGTCTGTGTTCCCTCCGATGAAAAGAACGGCGAAGGCGTGTAGCTTTTATGCGTGACATATAGGTAAAGTCCAAAGCCAACTGGTACGTCATGCAAACGTAAGTTGACCTCAAATTTTAAGGCAGTTTATGAAACCCAAAAACATAAGATATGGACTTATGTCTGTTATCTTTTAATGTGATTGTAAGGGTTGGATCTAGTAGTCACAGCCTTAAAGGGGCGGGCAAGTCGGGATTATGGAGGCGTTAACGGGAGTGCAAGGCTAGGTTGAGAGTGCACGGGAAGCTTGGGTTTCGACTTCATTAAATCTTGACTCTTGAGGAAGTGACAATATTGGCAAATTAAGGTCATGCCCCGTTTGTGGGGTCATTGACAAGTTGATTTTTTTTAAGTTTGTTGGTTTTCCCTAACTTGAATTTTGAGTTGTTATGGCCAAGTGCTAAGAGTCATAGTTACGTGGGATTTTTATAAGATTAAAAATAATGAATATCCTTGAAATTAATTTTGTTCAATTTTTACTTTAATTTCAAATATTTTATTGCTATTATTTGGATCCTTGTATTCCGAATCTATTTCTATTTTGGTCTCTACGATAAAAGGAAAGAGGTTTTGAAATGAAAAAAAAGTTATGCCTAAGGTAATGGGTCAAAAAAAGGGTTAATCATAGGCTTTTGGGCTAATGTAGCCGATGACTTTTGAGTTCCAGCTTCGTCGGGGCGCCGTTTTCTTTTACTTCAATGGGTATCATGTGTTGACTTAAAGGGCCCGTAAAGTCATCTTCAATGGGTAGCATAGCCATAGATTGTGGGTCCCCCCAACCCCCCTTTGTTTTTTCCATCTAAAAACATATAATAATAATAGTAATTATTAATAATTAGTTTAATTAGATGTTAGAGAGAAAAAGAAACACAAGTTTAAAGACATTGCAAAAGATGGTTTGCATCTTAGCCTACACTTGTTGTTAATCATCGCCACTAATTGAGTTAGTTGGGATCTCCGAATTTAATACTACGAGTGGCAGCTACGGCCTACATATCTATGCGCATGGGCTATCTTCTAGGTCTAAATGCCTGCAAGGTTTAATTACATGGGGTGCATCAATCGTCCACGTCAGTATCTAAGGATTTTGCTTGGTCAAGACCACCTCTCTTGGGAGTAGTCCTACAGCTCATAACTACTGCATACAAATGTTGAACATATACATTCAGCCACTCTGTGCCTGTTATACTTTCTAAATATTAGGTGTGGATGTAGTTTGTATGCAATTGAGGTATGTACTTATCTATTTATCAGTCACACACAAAAAAAAAATATTTTCACTTAATGCGAAAATAATATATTTCGAATACAAAATTACTTAATTATAAATTTTAATACTATGTCAGATAATCAATTTATTTAAACATTTAAATTATTAAATAAAATTTATAATAATATAAAATATATATTACACCCATTTGTGTAAAAATTGAAATCCTCAAGTATGCTGACGTTCTTGCTAATGTATTGCATGGTTGCGTTAAATTGATAATTGATAATTGAGGCTCCCTTCTGTGTGTCTCTCTGGCCACTTTCTACATAAAAGAAAACAGATAATTGGAACCACTAACTTTATTTGACTAAAAATCATTGACTTGTAAAGATCCTTCACAAGAAAAATAAAGATCTGGGCTACTCTTTTTCTGCGTGGAACTGGCTTAGAGAGAGAGATAGAGAGAGAGAGAGAGACCAAACTCGTCATTCTCTCAAAGCTTCTATTATTAATATGAGAGGGACGTTGCACATGTTGACCATTGAAACCGAGAATTCAAAGAATGAAAAGTCATGTTGGATCAGCACTTGAATAAAAACAGTTCAATTTCGTCACCATTTGCAGAAAAATGGATTAAATGTGAAAGTTCGATTTTCTGAAAGTTGGATAAAATATGGACTTACAGAAACAAATAACAATTATTGGGACTTTTTCTGGCTACAGGTAAAGCTGGATATTAATTATTATTTGTTGCACCGATGGCTTAATTAACTCGACGATAGTTTGCTGAAGCTAATTTCCCTTCCAACTGTTACTTTAAATGTCTTGAGTCAAGTTCTCAAAGTAACATCCCATTTGTTAAAATTTTGGATAACTATTTTAAAAGCCCCAGCTGCATATTTTGAAAGAGGAAATATAGGATTGTGACAAAAAAAAATAAATAAATAAAAAGGAGGGGGGCCGGGGGAATAACTATTTGCTGTAATGCAACTCATGACAACTTCATGTTTTGAAAGTGTTTTCCACGTTATGGCAGCATTATTAACAAAACTCCTGAGATTAGTCAAAAGTGATCTTGTGAAATGTATACCTGTTAATTAGTAGTCAATTTTGCAATAATGGCATTTAAAAATTGAGTTTCATGTCTATTTTTGAATTATCCTTTTTGGACAAAGCATAAGCTGGTCTGGTGAGAACAGTCAGAAGTCGAACTCTGAAGTCCCGACAAAAGAAGGAAACTTGGGGAGGCAACGAAGAACCCTAGTAACTTTCCTCTTTATATATATATATATATATTATCTATTAAAAAATTTATTAAGTCATAATCTAAATTTTCTCATTTTTATATTTTCATACTCCACTTAAAATTAAAATTTAGAATTTTATAAAAATTTAAATTTTTAATTACTGAAAATGTCTTTTAAAGATATTTATATTCATTTAATTACTAGAAATTTTAATATATTGTATTCCCAATGAAACGCCCCTCTCTTTTTAACGTCCTGATCCGCCCGAGGGGCTTCGACCCCAACGTCAACATAAGAATCAACGTCCTGATTCACATACCCAAGTGAAAAAGTGGTTTGCAATAACAAGATGCATTTTTGACATTGAATCTCTCAAAAATCAATCTTTTATTTTTATCCATATATCTCGAATGACCAATTAAAATAAATAAATAAATAAATAATAACGGGCAACTTTTAGAAGAAACTGTACCTGTAAGATTGTGCTGGTAACCACATTATTTGTATTCAGTTCGCCTCTGCAACTTTTATTCTTATTATTATTATTATTATTATTATTATCATTAACCCTTAATGCGATTAGCGATATCACAATGAGCTTGGATGCACTGTAACCTAGAACATCAAAATTATCGGATTTAGAAGAAACTGACGCTTGATAGGTTGAGTCACCAGTTTGGAACTTTAGTCAACCGGCGAATAACAAAACCCATTGAACCACAGAGAGAGAATTATCTATGTGAAAACAAGAAGCTTTCCTTTTGGATAAGGCTAATCCACGACTACGTACTTTGGTTATCATTTCCTTGTTCTGCATAAATGCTGATAATATATATACGATGTAATTATGTTCCGGAATCTCGATCTATTCAGTAAATTGACTAACAAATCACAATGATTAACACTAGTATAAATATAATAATGCACACCTTCAAAATCACATTTTTTTCTTTAATAAAATGAAGAAAAAAAAAAGTATGAACAGTACCTTATAGTTTATGCTCAGAAGGATTGTGTTTCATAGTAGAAGTAAATTCTGAAAATGTATTTAATTTTCTTCAATCTCTTGACAGAGATTTAAATTTATGATCTTTAGTATGATATGATTAAAGATTTTATAAAAAGGAAATGAAGACAATTAATGGTGCAAAACATAAAAAGTTTTTAAAATATAATATAGTTAAATGAATAATATAAAATTAATTAATTATCATCTGAATTTTATTTGATATTATTTCGTTCTTGTATTTATGTCTAGGTGCTGTGTCCTTATGTTTTTTTTTTTTTTTTTTTTTTGAAAAATTATTAGCATAGAACTAAATTATAAGGCAGTCTATTCAAGAAGTCTTTTTTTTTTTTTTTGTTAAAAAAATGAAAATTTAAGGCATATGAAAATAGGTTTGGATGATGGGTGTGCCACAACAGCGCAAAATAATCGGGGCAAACAATGCAAAGTCACTGGCAGCCGAGCGAAGCCGATGGGGAATTGAAGACTTGAACGAAGGTCCACGCTTGCCCCTCCCCAGACGTGGACTGATCAAAATGCTGACGTTGGCCAGGGAAGTCAGTGGGATTAGGTATCATAAGCAAGTCTTTTCCAAACACCAAATACAAAAGGTACTCTTTGTTGAAAAGCCTTTACAACCACTGCGCTTCAAATCTACAGATACTCTCTCTCTCTCTCTCTCTCTCTCTCTGTTTCTTTGTCTCTTTGTCTTTCTCTCTCTTTCTCATAAGTATAACTCGTAGCCCTTCTAGTCATGGAAAGGCAAGGCCGTGAATTCACATTCTTGCACTCCGGCGACCTTCACCGCGACAAACCGGGCATGTCCAATAACCTCAACGAGGGTTCGGTCTATCGTAGCAAGCCCTTGATCAGAGAAGTAGATTTCTTTTCGAGTGATAGAAGTAGAGCAGAGACAGACAACAAGTTGGCGCGTGGTCAGGAGAGAACGAAGAATAGTGACGGATCCTCGGGTCTAGTTGATTCCCGTGTAAACGTACGTAATACTTCAATGCTTATTCTTGAGTTTTATTAATTAATTTGCTTACTTTTTTTGGTGGGGGGGGGGAATCTGATCAATAAAATTTGATTGACATTGAATGATGAATCTGGTTCCTGGTTGTCTTGTTTGCAGACTGGATTGAATCTTCTCACCTCAGGTTCTGGAATTTCCAAAACAGCAGATGACAGTAAACCTAACACTGAAGTGAGATTTCTTTATATTTATTTATCACCAATCCCTTTCATTCATATATATATATATATATATATATAACATCAAGTTAATGGTTAAACAAAGTGTATTTGCAGTATGTGCTTCTGTGTGCGTACCCATAATATATTTACCTTTTTCTTTTCTGGGCGGAGAGGGAATAAGTCAAAAGGCTAGAACAATAACAAACTTCATCCTTTTGTATATGTAAAGATGTATTTAGGCTGTTGATAATGAGAATTTGTTTTATCTTTGGCAGCTGAATGCACTCCAAATCGAGCTGGACAGGCTGCACGACGAGAACAAGAACCTAAAAAGCATGTTGGATCAGATTACAAAGAGCTACAAGGATCTACAAGCCCAGCTACTCAGGGCGATGCAAATACAGCCACCTGGGAATTCGGGAGAGCAGGTGATGATCATTTGGGTTTATATTTTATGTTTTAATCTATCTATTCTTATCGCCAGTTCATTGAATTAATTTCCGGTATCCGCGCTGCACTAAAAGGATCTTTAATTATCTATGAAGAAAAGGATAATAAGTAATAGTTTTTTTTTTTTTCGTTTTTTAAGAAAAGCAATGCCCATTAAAGAGATCTGGCCGTATGCCATGGGGGCTTGGTCTCCTAATGGGATCCTAAGTGATGACACTGCTTCAATTAATTTGGTAAATGTGCTTTCTTAACGTGGTATCAAGTTCGCCAATATTGGATCATGCGTATGCACTGAGATGGTCTGTAAAGCATAATGTCATTATTTCTGAAATTAATTAGATTTGTAGTGCATGCTTCGAGGACTAACCTACCTCTTCATTGTTTTTTGTAAGAGTTGTATAAGTGATTAAAATTTTGAAACAGAAAGTGGAGCTGAAAGCAATCTCAAATCCTATAAAGTCAGCACAGCAATTGATGGACCCACGCCCATCTGCTGCCGCATTAGTTGTCAATGACCCTTCTACATCTGACGAGAAGACTCGAGATGTGTCAGTCTCTCCCGTAAATACCATGGAGGCCATGTCTCAGGTCCATGGGAAACAACCTTCTACTGAGGAAAGTCTCGATCAGACTTCCCAGAGTTGGGGGTCCCCTAAAAGTCCGAAGATTGATGAAGGGAAGCGCGAGGAACAAGCCCTTGGGGAAGTCCCATTCAGGAAGGCAAGAGTGTCCGTACGCGCGAGATCAGAGGCTCCTATGGTGAATACTCTCTGTTCTTTTATATTATTATTATTTTTTTTTTTTGGATCATATTGCTCCTGTGGTGAATATTAAAGATTTAGATGTTGTCGTGGGAATGCAAACTGGAACTGATGACGAACCCTTGTGTGTATCATGATTTTTGGAGTTTAGATCAGCGATGGATGCCAGTGGAGGAAATACGGCCAAAAGATGGCCAAGGGAAACCCTTGCCCACGCGCCTACTATCGTTGCACCATGGCTGTTGGATGCCCCGTCCGTAAGCAGGTAATCTTGATTCAAAGGGACTTTTTCTACCGACATGTGTGTAATGTGGACTTTCTGGTTTCAACGAGAAATATGGCGGGGGATAGTGATTATATCATTACCCGTTGACTTCTTACTGAAACTTACGTTGTTGTGGCTGATAAGTATCACGCGCTATGTATAATAGAAGTCTATTAAAGGCCATATATGCACAGGATTAATTTTTAGCCATTTTATATTAATTAGCCTAATAATGATAGATAACTTGAAATTAGATGGGTTAGGGTGCATGGTGTTGGATTCAAAAATTAAAAAAAAAATCTAATTATTTTACAATCGTAACTGTGAATACCAACTCCAATTTTGTTTTTCTTCAATATAATTATTTTGAGCATGCTTCACTTGTACTTATGCAATATGTTCCCATGAACTCCCCATGCGTATAAATGTCACTTTTATGCCTGACACCCGCGGCAGGATATATTTGAAGCGAATAAAAATTTGATGATGCTCATTGTTAACAGGTGCAAAGATGCGCAGACGACATGAACGTTCTGATAACAACGTACGAGGGAATTCATAACCACCCTCTCCCGCCGGCGGCCACGGCCATGGCCAATACTACCTCTGCTGCAGCAGCAATGCTTCTCTCGGGTTCAACCGCTAGTAAGGAAGCCTTGCCATCACAATCACAAGCACATAGCAGCTTCTTTCCTGGCTTTCCATATGCGTCAACAATGGCTACCTTATCTGCCTCCGCACCATTTCCCACCATAACCCTCGACTTGACACAAAGCCCAAGCGCTATGCCATTCCTTCGCGTCCCATCTCCTTCATCGGCCGCATTTCCCCTTTTGCATGGAGGTCGCTGCAATCAACCTCTCGGTCATCCTATGTGTGTCCCTCCTAAGCCATCAGCAATCACATCCGTCCAATTATTAGGGCAAAGGCACCCTTCTATGGTTGAGACTTTTACTGCGGCCATTACTTCGGACCCAAATTTCACAGCAGCCTTAGCAGCAGCCATTTCTTCAATTGTAGGTACACCCAGAACTGCATATGGAAGCAGTAATAACAATATTACACCAAATGGGGCACCTGCATTGCCTGGCTCCCCGCAGCTTCCTCAATCTTGCACCACCTTTACCACAAACTAGACAGGGAGTGCTGTTATGTCTTTGACCATTTGCAAAGTCTACTTTCGTTACAGCTTTCTTTTTTCCCTAAATTTCCCGCGTACTAAAGCTAAAACTATTTCAAAAAAAAAAAAAGGGTATGTTTGTAGATGATGATGCTTATATTGCTTCAAATTTAAGTAGCTTGAATGTATACTGGGTATGGCAAGCTACTTAAACCTAGAGTGGGGCTGTAAGAATGAAACCGTGTACAAGTCGAGCATGTGGTGTATTTTAGGAAATAGAATAAACTGTTTGTACGTATATAAATTTCAATGATGAAGAGATTCATAGCTATTGGATCCTAAAGTGCTTTATGATTGTACATATGGTTTCTTGTCTTGTATCGTTAAACCTTTGTCCCTTTTTCTTCTTGACAATCGATAGGCAGAATGTCATTATAAAGAGCAAATATGAGATAATTTACAAAATACAGCTATAAATTGATCCAGCTGCGTCTAAGAGAAAAGGTACACCGAGCTAATATATATCATCAAGGGAAAAGGAAGAAAAGAAAATGATAATGGTTCCTACTCCAAATAGTGGACGTATGTTGCAAAAGGGGAAGCACAAACAAACATGCATAGCATCAACAGTGGTTAGTGCACGCAATAACTTAGTGGGTCATTAATGTTACATATTATCTAAAATTTTAAGATATTGAATTTTATTTATAAATTGTTTGTTCCTTCATCTAAGTCTCAACTCACATTTGCAATTCCAAAATATATACTGAACTCACTAGTTGTAACCGTTAATGTAAATCAACTCACATGTTTATCGGAGTGACCTTTTTCATTCAAAAGCTTCTAATTCTTTCGTGGTACACTCACTAAGATCCAAAACCATGGCTGAAATCTCCTCCTTAGGATCACCAATGTCATTACCCTAGGCTCGCTCTCTAACCATCCTAACTTTATTGCCGTTAATGCCACAACCCAACTTCCCTTGAAACTTATGGCCTCAAGTTATCCCTCGGGGAGACCATAATTCTGGTCCCTTCTCTTTGCCTACAATCTGATTGGTGGTAACACGCCTCAAAACCGTGTCCCCAAAAATCATCACCCAAAAATGGTGAATCGATAGTCAATTACACCATGTCAACTGGTTCAAGCAGGATCAACCCTTTTTTTTTTTTTTTTTTGCATGATATCATTGCTTCAATTACAAATCACTTTGTCATTGATTGCTTCTGCCAAAGCCTCCCAAGATCGATGGGAAATTTGGCAAGACTATATTCCAATCCTTCTCGTTCAGGAGTCATGTCTCTTAAAAAAAAAAAAAACTTTTGTTTGATCCAGGGGATACCAGTAGCAAATAACCTAAGAACATAAGAAAATTTTTAATTGTTCAGCATTAAAAAAAAAAAAACTAGGTAATAACGCATAGGAACAACATGGTAGCAACATTACATCTCGACTATACTACCTTTTTCTCGTTATCATATTACTTCTTATGTGCTGCTATTTAATAGTTTTTTTTCCTTTTTGTTTTATGTCTATTAAACCATAGTAGTTTGATTATGCACATCTAGAAATCTGAAACTTCTATCCAACAAGTGGAGCTCTCGCGGGATTCTGTGGTGTATGTCTAGATGGCTGACAGACTCTCATTTTTTTTTTCGTTTTTCTCCTTAAGGAAGGCTGAGCGCCCACCAATAAAAAACAGAAAACAGAAGGTGGCTTCATCTGAGGCCATTGAACCACAAAACGATATTGATCCAACAGAGCTTGGAAGCCAGGTGGAGGGCAGGCCGAAACATGTAACCCCAACGGCAGAGAACTTGCAAATTTGGCCAAACAATCTGATGCTCGATTACCTTCTCGGAATACATGGGTGATACGCACTACCCATTGTCAATGGAAATAATGCTAACAGATCCGTGCAAGGGCTGCTAAGGGATGTGTGCCAGGGATTCCTCGTATTTCTGCCAAGGAGACCCTCGTTTGCTCCCTTTCTCCCACTACTTTGTTTTTCATTTTCTTTTTTAGTTTTTTTTTGGCCTCTTAAGAAGTTGATGTGCCTATAAATTATACAATAAAATAATCATTCTCATTCTCATAAACTTCATATCTTTTTATAAAATTAAAATCCGATAAGTCCAAGTTCTCCCACTAATTTCTAACCCACCTTATAAAATTTCAAATTCAACTCACACATTTTAAATAATTCCTTAAATTAATCATTTTTTATTTATTTATGACATATTATTATTACTTTTTAAAATTTTAAGTAACTTATTATTGAAATTGTATATATTACATAAAAAGACTTTATACTGAACAATATTAGAATTTATTTAAGCACTTACTCAAACCAGATATTTTTTTAATTCAAATATGATTCATTTTTATTTTTAAAATTTTGAGTAAATTATTATTTAAATTACATAAATTATAAAAAATTTTAAAATTTAAGAATATTAAGATTCATTTTAACAATTACTCAAGTCAGAATTTTTTATTTAAATCTAACCTATTTTATTTTAAAAAATTAAAGAATTTTTTACTTAAATTTTGTAAATTGTATAAAAAAATAAATTTGAATAACACAGAAATTCATTTAAGTAATTATTTGAGAACTATGATACTAAAAGGGTCAATTTAATTTTTGAAATAAATCATAAGTTTGCAAACTTGTATTACAATAAAAGTAATTTTTTTTTTTCATTATACACCAGCTCTCTCAACAACAAGTTCGTTATTATTATTTTTTTGATTTACTTATTTATTCTGTAGCCTTAATTACGATACTCATATTTTTTTTAAAGTAAAATTAAGCACCCTGCCTAACATTAATTACCTTAACAAAGCCGAACTGTCGCATCCTATGCCAACATAAACCGGCCCAAAGTGATATTTCCACGTCGCTGACTTCATTTTCTTTGCGGGTCTCACGTGTCTAAGCTGTGGAACTTAGTGGCGGCCCAGGTATACAACTTCAAATCCTTAGCCTAAGTGGGTCCCACAGTTTGCATAACAATGTTTGGACAGCTGTCGGATTAGCTCAGATCTGACATGGCTGTTGGAATTCAATAAGTATTGTCCACCGTTGGGGTCTTTGAGCGTGGACTTGAAGCAAAGAAAACAGCAAACAAACACAAACTACCCCACGGAAGGAGCAAACACTAAACCGAAATCTACAGGGATTAATAAAACTAGGGTTTTTTATTTTATTTTATTTTTTTATTTTTCTAGGGTACTAAAACTATACGTGGATCTACTTTAAATTACTCTACCTTGGTGTTGAGAAATGTAAAAGTTCAAAATATAAGATAAATTTAAATAACATGCTTTCAAAATTAACAATATATTTTAATTTAAAAATTTACGGCATTAAATTTATGATTTTTATTTATTTACACGTTACTCACTTTTATTTTTCTTTTTAATGTAAATTTTTTAATAGCATAATCTAAACATTTTCATTTTAAAATTCGATAATTGAGACATAAATTCAGTGAGTACAGTAAACTAAAATTGTCAAGCAAAAAAGTTATTCTGACAGAAGAAATAGGATTGCCACAGAGTCAAGTGGTAACATATTCTGTTTCATCGATTCTTTTTCAGTTTACTGGTTCCTATTATCTCGTCCGATTAATCTTATTGAACTCAACTGAGGTTACACTTTGCATTTTTTTTTTTTTAATTTGGTGAGTTGTTCAATCGCGATCCACACAAGATAACTTTTGGCCCTGGAAACGGTTTCTTGACAATCGTATGTCCATTTGGGTGCATTCCTCTCGCTCTTAACCACAAGTTTATTGCAACTGTTTCGCTGTAGGGAATGAGGACATACGATTATATCCTGGCTATGAAAGAGGAAAATCAACCCATTGTGATTGATCGTTTGATGATTCAGTTTACTCTTCAGACTCTGATTTTGACTTATCCGAGAAATCGACAACACTTGTTTCAAGGCTCCCATGTGGACAGATAGGAAGCCTGGTCTGTAGATGGGAGTCACAGCATGCTTTAGTTTTGCAGTTCAAGAGGAGAAAAATGATGGTTCGTATATTTCAGAAACCAGCAAGCATGTCCATAAGAATTGATTCGAATCCAGGGCTATCATCTTTAACCAAAAAGCAAGGCTTTCGTTTGAGCATAAATCCATGGAAGTTGATTAAGTTGAGCGGAGAGAAAACTCTACTGGCAGCGGAGAAAGGCTCAGGAAACGGTTACAAGAGGCGGAGCCATATTCGTTAGGACCGCTACTATTGGAGACAGAGGGTAGACCACTGTTAAACCCAGACAGGATTTTGATCAACTTGGAATCAGGTTCAAGTTCAACACCTCTTATTTCCAGAGGAGGGAGGGTCCCATGTTCACCAGGAGGGTTTTCTCAAATCCCAGAAAAAGATTTTCCGGCTCCCAATCTTTATGTTCTCTAGTGTAGTGGCATCACCAAAGAACAGATACAGAAGCAGTTTTGACTTGGGAGTTGACAGAAAATTCCAAGGAGCTCGAAAACTACATTTCAAGGCAGGACGCGTGTGAGGCATTTCCTAGATGACAATGATTGCCGATAACAATCAGTCAACTTCGAATATAGATTTACATATCAGTTTTTAATATCTGAGACTATAACACTAGAAATCAAATTCGTTGTCAGATCTCCTGAGAGAGGATCCTTAAGAATTACTCAACCAGACTAGTTAATGAAAAATGATACTAAACATCATAAAAATTTTTTTATTCATCACGAAATAGAGTGGATAATTTTTTTGGTATTTTATAAAATAATCTTATTAATAAAAAATTATTCACATCAATAAAAATAATATTTAAATTATTTTTTTCGTAATATTAAAATTTTAGATACATAAATGTAATCAACAAAAAAAAAATCGAGATTAAAAGCCTTTTTGAGATCCAAATAGATCATGTAATGGCCGAAGGCCCACAAAGGTTCCCTTTTGGGCTTCTATGGTTTCCAGAATATTGTTATAAAACAAAACCAGCAACCCACGCACCCAAAGGAAGGAAAATAGCGGGGGAAAAAAAATTGAAAAACCCTTCCGTCGGCGAAAACCCCTAATCACGAAGCAAGCAATCATGGGAAAAAGAAACAGAGACACCAAGAATACTATAGAAGCGTCGAAGTCTTCTGGCCTGGCTTCTCAAGAACAAGTGTGAGTTGGGTCTTATTCACACGAGCACTCCTTTTGATATGATACGATTGGTTACAGTCTGTGTCGAAGAAGATGAATCGAAATTTTAAAATGGGTTCTTTTAATGGGGGCCTGTAATTATTTATTTATTTTTCAGTTACTTTGAAGGGGAGCGTCTAGCACAATTGCTCAAGCTAATTCAAGGGTAAGTAACACCATAAGAAGAGATTTCTTTTCTATTTTTCTTTTTTTTTTAAAAAAAATGGTGGGTTTTAGTTTTTTTTTTCTGTTAGTGTTATCAACGAAAAGGAAGATATTTCTTTGATTGAATTGAGCAGTGAAATCGAGTCAGCCAAGCTTTTGCAGCAAAACTCGCTGCCAGAGAAATTTTGGTACAAGGTTGTTAATTGCTACATACGCAAGTACAATGTTTCACTCCCACGTTTCCGTTTCTTTTCTTTTGCAAACAAACAAGGCTGTTTCGCTATTGATAGGATGCTTTGATTCTGTGTGTGTGTGTGTGGATGGTTTAGTGTTAATAAGTGATCAGTGGCTCTAATGTGGTTTTAGCAACAATTTGCGATTGGGGTCAATGAGGTCACTCGGGTACTTGAGAGGATGTCCCCTACGGCCGAGCTTGGAAATCCTGGCAAGCAGCCTCGAGTTTCCACCGCCAATCGCCAAGCGCCCTCTGCTCAGCTTCAGGTTACTTTTAGCCAACTTCTTTTGCTTCAGTTGGTTTATACATTTGACTTCAATTCTTTTTTAACTCTGGAATGCTATCAATTTTTGTTGTGGCAAATCAAGATATTGCGGAAACTAATGTTTTTTTTATAGTTACTGTTATGTAGGCTATACTAGTGGCTTCTGATTGCAACCCAAAATGGCTCACCAAGCATCTGCCAATCTTGGCTTTGTCAAGGAACGTACCGTTGATATATGTCAAAGATAACAAAGAGGGATCCTTAAGACTAGGTGAACTTGTTAAGCTGAAGACTGCCATGGCAATCGGCATCAAAGTAGGTTTTACGAGTTGTGCGGATTGTTTCTTTGGCATTCCATATGGAACTTTGTTTAACTCCGTGCTGATAATGTTGATTTTCATTTAGGCTAGAGCAAATGCTGTAAATCAAATCTTTGAGGAAATTTTTCGTTTGGGTGACGCAATGAATCTGGAAGGAGATTCCATGAAGTCAACGCCTTGTCAATGAGCTATGATCAGAGCAGAAGACAAACAACAACAACAACAGGAGGATGGCGGGAGTCATCTACTTTTGCTTAGTCCACTTATAAATATCATATTTTCTGGGGGTGTTCTTGTCCAGCCACCTAGATGTCCACACAAACATGTTCTAATCTGTTGGACGAATGCCTAAATACTTGCAAGTTACAGTGTCATTGGAGATCTAGTAGTCATTAATGCTTCTGTGTTGTTTTGCCAAGGATGCAATTGGTTACGCTAGCATGTTGACTCTCGAGTTATTGGTAGGTAACACAAACACACACACACCCATTCTTATGCGTCTGTGGGGACCCTGGGCAAACCGTGTTTTGGTAGACAATAAACACCATATAATTTATACCACATAAATAATATTTAATATCACATAAATTTTACATAAAAATTTATTTTATTTTCATGTAACTTTATTATGTGATACCAAATGCTACTGTGTACTTAATACCTACCAAACACTATCTCCAGTTGCTCCACAACCTAAACGAGCGCATCATCAATTAGTTTCAAGCAACTTTTAACCGTTTTTCTGCCTCTTTATACCCAACAATTGACTTGAAAGAAAGTGAGAACTATCCGTCTAACCCATCAAGGGAAAAGGCCTCGTCAAAAGATAAATATAGTCTGAAAAATCTCCTTGTTGCAGAATGAAAATTTTGCATAATAGCGTTCCAAGAAGGCAATTGCAGCATTAATGAAATAAAAAATGCAAGTCGAAGTGTCTTCCTGTGTTTCCGTACCAATACAAGCATCTGCAAAAAATTGACCTTAGTAGCTCCTGCCCCAGTAGGTCCATTTCTTTGCAGGCTTTCCAGAGGCAAAACATTTGGTACCTGGCAGAATTTAACATGGAAGTTAACAATGGCACCCAAAAAAATTGTACACAATCGATTGAGCAACCATATAATTTGGTTAAAGTAACAGTCAATTCAACCAAATCAATGGGATCAAATTAAAGAAACAATGAGATCATGCTCTTAATGAGCTCGAAATTCACTATTCAAGAGTTGAAAAATAAGCATACCTTCTAGGGGTTCGGGATAGTTGAATGGGCTGCAGAGAGATCATGCTCTTGTTCGCTCCTTCACGTACTTTTCAACTTCCTGGAAATTAAGGCAACCTCCATTCAGTTACAATGTTTAATGCAAAACACATCCTTTGCCAAGAGTCACTCCTAGATAATCCAAACAAAGACAAACAGGTACGAAAACAATTTAAAAAATGCAACATTAACTTATTATATTCAAATCAATGAACTCATGGAACAAGAAAGAATTTAGCATCAACAAATGGAGTAAGGAAGCAACATTATACCTCTTCATCACACCAACGAGCCAAGATCATTTTCTTTTGGCTGAAAGCATCCTTGAATTCATCCCAAGTTTTAAAAACTTGAATGCAAGCATCTCTCTTTTTTTTTTAGCAGCACCAAGCAGGCTTTGTTGAATGGCATCCAACAAGTCATTTACTTGCTCAACCAAGCCAACCCTACTTATATATCTCTTTGCCCCATTATCATGCCGTACAGCATGTACCTGTGAAAAGAAAGTAAAATTTTCTTGATGGTGAGATAAGTATATGTGCATCAACTTCTGAAAATCAAATTTTTTTGACAGTGAGAACTAAAGCAGCAAAGAAAAGTAGAAATTGGGTTCATCACCTGATTATTTGCCAAGTCTTTTGGCCCTATTTCAATCCTTAATGGGACAACTTTCATCTCCCAGTGAGATTACTTCCAACCAGGTGAGTAATTTTCTCTGAAGTCAGCCTCAGCACAAATACCAGCCTTACACAAGGTGTCCACAGTAGCATTACAGGCATTAAAGATTCCTTGGGTATTAGCATCTTTATAAGGAACAGGAACCATGATGACTTGTACAGATGCCACTTTAGGTGGCAGCACCAACCCCTTATCATCTCCATGTACCATATCCATCACCCAATCTACACGAGAAGAAAAATGTTAGAAAAAATTAAAGTACCAATGCAATGACAAAAATATAGTAACACTGATACAATCCCAATATCAAATTGAGAAGAACCAGACAACAATACTTTAAGACATTTATGAAGCAATAATTTAATAGCACACCGTTCTCGTGCTATAGGCCCAAAAATTCTGCCAGACCATGCCCTTGTCTCTCTTCTCATTCTCAAAGTTGATCTCAAACATTTTTGCAAAATTTTGGCCCAGACAATGAGAAGTTGTTGCACCTTGTATACCACACCCAATGCTTGGGATAAATGCCTGGCATACATAGGCAATTTCAAAACAAACCGATTGAGACTTGCAAGCAAACTAGTCAATGCAAATGCCTCAATGTTCATGTAATGCCATAAGATTTCAATGTCTACAAGATAGCCACCATATACCTCAACCCTAGTTGTGTAAAGCCCACCGGCAAACTTCTCCATCTCACTCTTCTTGCCCTTTATAACAGGAATGGCCAAGAATTCCTCATATATACATCGGTAGAGTTCCAATATTTGGAGGACCTGATACACAGTAACAACATTTATGCATTTATCAAGTTAGACATACAATATAACATGAAACCATCACAAGCCAACTGCATATTCATCTTTATATGGAAAAGCAGGTAAACATGTTGACAAGTTCCAGGATAATCAGCAGAGAAAAGATTAGCTATCTTGTTTCTGGCTAAGGAAAATTTAAAAGGAAAAACCATAAATAAAGCAAAGCAAGATGGTCAGATGGTAGAAACCCCAATTGTAACTTTTGAAGGTTCCAAGAAAGGTGAACTATGCATGTTTGACATAGATAACAGAAATGTAAGAAACTAGACCAGCAGAACTCAACTTGTTTGTGTTCATTCATCAACAGTCTTCCAAGTTTTCTCTCCTTATCCACTCCAGTACCCACCCCACCAACCCCTCCCTCTTTCTGCTGAAGGCTCTTTTAAGGGCTAATGTACAAGCCAAGTCATGGTTTTTATTTAATCGAATGATTAAGCTAAAATTATTAAGCATTTATTCCATTGAACAATAATTCTTTGGGAAAGGATTGAGTTAAGATCCTGAGCTCCATATCTCTTCATCTGCTTCTGCTTTTGTTGCAAAAGCAGTATGCCCTTCCTGCCAAAGAAACTCTCAGCTCCTAAGTGGCACAGCATGTTAGCACAAATAATTCTAAGTACCAATAAAACAGAAAAACAAAGGAGAGAGCATATGAATTTCTGTGGGCCAAAAAAGAGAACATATCTCCAGAGGCTAGTTTGCTACTAAAACAATTGGCCTGATCAAGTGCATGGCATTAGGAAAGAAGTCTTTTGATGGTTTTAGGAATCTTAGATCCCCTTTAACAATTAGCAAAAAGAAATACACATTGATATTGCAAGCACAAGTCATATAGATGGCTATCAGTCTATAAGTTAATGTGAAGAAAATGAAACCCAAAAGAGAAGCATGGAACCTCCAAAATAACATACCTGATAAATGGAGTAGGATTGCTGAAGTCCCAACAAACAACATTGCACCACTGGTTAAGTCTCAAAGGTAAGTCACGATGTCCTCTGATCCACTTAGAGAAGTATGGATACATGACAGTCTCGCTTGTGGGATGGATAGCAATAGGAATTTCCAAGTCAGATTTCCCTGATTTTGTCACCCAGGAAAAATAAAACAAGAAATATGTCACACGGTTAACAGTATTTTCAGTTATAATTTCATCTAATCCATTTTTGGCAAAATTAAATGCTGGAGATGTGGACAGGAAGTACTTGTCAACAATGCAAGGCCCAATTTGTCATAAACAAAGCTTCAATACCAAATTTTGAAGCACAAATGGGAAAAAAAAAAAAAAACCCTCACCTCTTGAGCAGAGCCTTCAATGTGATCCTTCTCCTTTTCCAAAACACTTGATGATACAAATAGGGGAAAGTAGCAGTTCTTGATTTCAGCATCAAAGAATTTCTGCAGATTGACATCATATAAGAATCAACTGTGCTACAGATTAACAAGCACAAGGGTCAAATGAATTAAGATATGCAACTTAACACTCAAAAAAAAAGAACAAAATAAGCAGGGAGCATCCACTCAAATTTGCTAGTACTCTTGCTATTGTTCTCAACCATAATTTCGGTTAGGGTATCAGGAACCTACTTTAGGAGACAATCCAAAAGCAAGCCAATGGCATAGAAGGCACCAACATAGAAAATAAGAAATAGATAAATACAAATGGGATTGAACTCAATCTTACTTACATGATCTCCCAAATTGACATTGCCCATATAACAACCAGAGATGTCATAGTACTCAATCATCTCACCATTGACAACTACCTACACAAGGCAAAGGAAAAAAAAATAACAGCAGCCAAAATTTTAGATCTTTTGAGAACTTTACTGAAAGTAAAAGAAATGGACTGAATAACTGCTAAATGTGTTTGATTGCATTTTTGGACGGTATAACTGCATTATACCAGCAGGATGCATAACAGACAGGCCACCAACAAAGGATGCAAAGATTGGAAGAGTCTGCAAAAATGCATAGCACACAAGCCCACCAAGCATTTATAGCCAATATTATAGGAAAGAAATTAGGGAACAAAACGATTCTTTTTCATGCCTATCCACTTTACCAGGACGACAAAATCTATTTATTAGGCTAGACTCAAAGACTCAAAGAAAATGCTATAACATACTAACCTATCAGTTATACTTTTAGCAACTTTTACAAGTTAAAGACATACCTCTGAATACCACTCTCCGAAGTTATCTTCTTTTTAAAGGAAAGTCCTAAACCAGTCTCTTTCTTCACCTCTTTTTTGGCTCCTGCCAAGACAAAAGACAGATCATTACACAACACTCACAAACACACATACCTCTTATTAAGCTTCCATATGGAACACGAAACAACAGGCTGATGCCTAGTACTTACCGCCAAACATTCTGCAAACCTCCTTTGGAGCACAATAACTAGGATTCAAGGATCACGCCAAAACAGAAATCAAGAACAATAGAAGCAAATATAGGAAAAACTTGCTACAAATCAACGCAATGGTCAAAATCATGTCGTCAAAAGCAGCTAGCACCAGCTTCAGTCTAGCTACTACACTGTAACCAATTTAAAGAACTATTCCTTCTTATCTGCTTTACTGTTTATTCTCGAAAGAATTGTTTTTGGGGCCTGATAAAAAGCAGTGGTTGGAAATATGATCACATTTTGATTTGGGCTTAACTATTTAAGGTGGTTGCCAGAGTGGGAAGTTTTGAAACCAAAAATATCTGTATAGACGAAAATTGGCTGAAAGTTTTCACCTTCAACATTGTTAGAATGAAATGGAAGGAGGAATTGCGCCTCAAGTGTAAGGCAAGGCCTGCGAGGAGCCGTCCGACGATTTGGCCTGAGAGGAGAGACGACGACAGGGTCGTCCCACAGAGCGGACGGACAGAAAGCAGAGTGAACTTTGGCAGTTATAGACGGAGACAGCCGCAGGTTTTGCTTTGTAATAAAGTATTCAAGGGATTCCATTGATTTTCCATTTAGCAGTTATTAACAATAATAAATTAGTTAAGTAATAATAAATATTTTATTGGATTTAACAAAAACCAAGCCCATTTTGTTTATTTTATTTTATTTTTCGTTGTTTTAAATTCTGATGAGTGTTTTTATTTTTTTGAGGGGAGGATGGGGGGGTGGGGTTATTTCGATATTTCATTCCATTTATGTTTTATGGATTTCCTTTTCTTTAATAATGTATCCCAGAAGATGGGCTCATCTTTAAAGGCCTAAAGCTACAAAGGCAACTTGCAGATGGATCGACAATGCAAGGAAACTTTTATTGCACTTTCAAAAGATTTTCAACCAACATAACGTCATGTAACAATTTCAAACTTCTACCAGACAGGCAACTATTAAATGTTTTCTCTGTGAAAAGAATTGCTGGGAGAGCTGACATTTGTTTGACATCAAGAACTGTTTTTCCCTTGACAGTGGACATAATATGATGGGAAATGGGAGAAACAGAGAAAACATGCTTTTGTTTGTGGAGCAAAATGTTAGCCAAACCCAATTGCCAATATTACTACTTCCTAGCTTGGTTCTGGCGGGACCACTTTCAAGCCACGGATCCACTCACAAAAACTGGGATCGTCGAAGTGCAGAAAGCTGCTTTTCAGCTTTGTTCGCTGTTCAGTTGTCAATGATCGAAGCTGTGGGAATCTTGCCTCCTGAAATGAAGTTCAATTGAATTGACATCACAATGGTAATCCAAAGTTCATGCGTTTCACAAGCATCAAACAGCCCTCACCTGCTCGTAAGGTGGATCCTTGTGAGCTGGTATCAGCCGTGAAACAAAATATCGCGCTTGAGAGCTTCCCTCCTGTTTTCAACCAGACCATCAAGTTCTTTAGTTTGGACAAGGATGGAAGAAGTCAAAGATAAAACACAGATGATTGTAGAAATAGTCAAGGGAAACCAACCTTGAATGCGAGGATACGAGGAGCTGGAAAACGCAATTCTGTGAGCTCTTCAGCCAGTGTTCTGCAGGCTGCTAAAGCAGCAGCACTCCTTCCCTCATCAGCAGAAAGTTCTGCACCCTGTAATTGTCAACACAATGCTAAATGCTTGTCACGATGACTACAGGCACGAGACAATAGTTAACAATACACTCAATGGCAATGAAAAGTTGAGCACACACACATAAAGATGGCCAGGATGAACAAACAACCCAGCAAGTACATAAGTTAAAAGTGATGGCCCAGTGACAACAACAAATTCATGACACAAGGTAGCACAGAGTAAAATGGTTTCAATGTGAAAGCCCAAATACTGGAGATGGGTCCCATTGACATATTAACTATTAATGCTGAATTGCTTGGCCCCATTGTGCAAGCAGCAGCAGCATTACTGGAATTACCATAAGTCCATTGCAAGCAATGCCACTGTTCAGAATCAAATTTTTTTTTTGCCTTTTTTCTTTCTTTTGCCTGCTGAAATAGGAACAGCACCCTGAAATACCAATTACCTGAATCAATCAACTGAAACTGGACGATGACAATGCACAAAGTTATAGGGCCAGATCAAGAATTTTCTCCTCATTGTGGAAAGCCGACTAGCAAACAGTGACCATATAGCACACACACGCACATTGATACTGATAGAAGTGCTAATCACACAGTTCAATATCTACAGCTCATACATAGGGGGAGACAAATGTATCTGCAGTCACATACCAAAAAGGGTATCGTGCTAAAACAAGAAGAAAAGTAATGTTGCATACCAACCAAATGAAGACATCAGTCCCATGGTCAAGAACAACAGCTGTATCAGACTGCATGGCAAGGTCATAAGCAGGTAATTCCTCAAATGTGCCACCTTCCCGGTGCATTAGGCAGCGAGGTGCCACCATTCGGACTGAAAGATCAAATGATGCATTCAGAAACAAGTTCCGCAATACAGACCTCTCATCTTCATGGCCAACAATGCTTCCTAAAAGTGGGCCTCTTCTGAGATGAAAAAGGAGTTCAGGTAACAAAGAGAGTTCTTTGGGAAACCGATGAAGTTTTGACTTTGGTACCTGAGACCCATATTTCATAGCAATATCTTTAATTCTTTCATCTACTGTTGCTCGCATATCAATTGCATCAGAATAGTTTTTGGCTCGCAGGAGGGTCCTCTTGGCAATAAGGATTGCAGCCACATCATCTTGAATACTCTCAAGATATGCCGAAACACTGTCAACAGTGGGCAACCTGGCAGTGATCACCCTTGAAATATCAGCTTGGTAAACATTTGAGTACTGAACAACAAACTGGAAAAAAACATAATCACTTTTGATGTCCTCTTTATTCTCCATGGAGAGTGCAAAGCTCTGTGTTTCTTCAACACTCTGCATTTGGATGGCAAGCGAACGATCATCTTTAAAAGTTTCATGTGTATCAAAATGAGCCTCTTCACCAGGACCCATAACTTGAGTAATCAGAATATCATCAGAACATCGGATCTCCAATAAGCCATGTGAACCTGATGCCCTTGCAGATGCCCTTTGCAAGTTCACACCAAAACCTTCTCCAAAGTCATCATGAAGAACCAAAATGCCCCCAGAAGCTTTTGCAAGAGGCTGCAAAACTGGAACTCTAACAGGACAAGTTCCAGCACATAGAATATCAACCACTGTATTCTGTTGATCAGCTTCACGACCTAAATGCTCCATCCATCTAGTTGCCATTTTTTCCATGTGCAGATAATTTGGGTGAGCAAAAGAATGGGGGACAGATCCAAAGCCATAAGTATTAGGTCCACCAGCACATACCATAATCCTGCCATTACCCCCTGCCTTTTTAACTACTCCCCTGGACATTTCTGCAGATGGGCCTTGGATTATGGCCAGAGCAACCTCAACGGCAGTGCCCAGGCACCTGTCCCTTGAAACTTCTGGAATGTCCAGTTTGTATGGCCTCAATGATGAGAATATGCTGTGTGCTACTTCCTTTGATGCATGCATAGGTGATAAGTAAACACCAGTTCCATAGATCAATGCTTTCAAAGACTCCCGGGTAGGTGATTGGTCACCAGGAAGAACATCAGCTGACGCCACTGATTCCTCTGAAAAATCATAAACTGATACTGCCCGACCATATAAAATGATTCCAATCCTTGCTGTCAGGGGAAGCACATCAACAAATGCATGCAATGAACTTTGCAAATGCTGCAGGTGTGGTTCATCTAAACACTCATCTATAACAAGAACAATGGGTGCAGACATTCTGGAATCAGAAACTGGAACAAATCCAGGTCTTCTGTTCCCTGTTTGAATATAATCAACCATTGGCAATGACAGTTCTGGAAAATTATGAAGATCTTGTTTGCTTGGTGCTATGTATTCACCTTCACTTCCATTCAGTGTCCTGCAAACCACACATTGCCACTGGCCTGAACCAAGTAAAATCTTGCAATAGAGATTTACATAGGCTCCACAGTTTTGGCAGCGGTGAGGATCACGTTGTATTATTTGAGGACCGGCAGAAATCTCTCTTCCAGGAGAAAACAATGCCCCAAAACCTAAACTACGCACATTTGATAGTTTTTTCTGCTTCAATACCTGCACAATAACAAGAGGCAAATAGCAATCAAATAAAAGTGGTGAATATCATAAGATTCCAATCAAGTATCAGCATGTACATTAAACATATGCAGACAGATTAATCCAACAATGATATCTATAATAAATAACAGACTGAAGTCAGTTTCTAAAGTACTAAGGTTCCAGCAGCAACTCAATGACAATGGTTCCATAATCATAATGGGCGAACAAATAGGGCATTCACTATAGAACAAGCAGATGGCTTCCTTCTGTATGAATGACATACCTTGTGTGCTGAAAACAGAACACATGGTGACCCATCAACAGCAACTGAATCGCCTGTAGTTTGGGGAACTTCATGTTGCAGCTCAATGGACCCATTTGAAAAATGGGGAGGTGAGGATGTGGGCAATGATGAACCTGATGGAAAAGCAACTGACTGCGGAGTTGCTGGAGAAGTCCAAAATGGTACAGCAGCAGGCCGAACTGGTGATGAAAAGACAGGAGGTCCCGGAGGCGTGCTTAAATGAGGATTCGGGCTTCCAGTTTTAACCCCATTGGCTGGAGATAGCACATTAGGTGTCTTAAGTGAATGGGTAGCCATTTGACCTTGCTGCACTTGAGGAGGAGGAAATTTAGGAGCTCCATGTAACATTGGTGGGGAAAAAGGAGTGGGGCTGTTGTCGGGTTGAGGTGTTGGTGTGTTGAGGCTTGGTGGAGTGATAGTGAGAGAATATCCAGGGGAAGGTTGTGATGGATTAGCCATTGAACTTAAAGTAAGCGTGGAATTTGCAGTTCAATATCAAAGCTTATTGCCTTTGGGCTCCAATGAATTTTTATGCAATGCTCGTATATTCCAACCAAAACCAGATTGGGTAACAGCCAACCGATAAACTTGGAGAGATGCAACTCAAGGATTCTAGTCCAATCCTTCTATATTTCCAGAACAACAAATACAATTGACGAACTTCAATTAACCAAAGCCCTCAATAAAACCTAAAACCACAGAAGTAAGCAGGGAACAAGAATGAATTTTGATGGAAACCCAGTTCAAGACATCCCAAGTGAAGTGAAGAAACACATAAAGAAACTCCCAGAAGCATCAAAATTTCACCTTCCAACATCAAATTCAGCTGAACACAACAGAAGGTATTCTGGCGTGATGAAAACCCGAATCCCCCAGCTCTATTTTATCTGAAAGATAAGGCACAAAAAAAAGAAATCCCAACTTTCAGACGGAAACCGGACAGAATAGAAAGAAATCACCTTGAATCAAACGTTGAAGAAAGAAAAACAATCTAGGGTTCTTAAGCAAAACGACGTCGAACACCGATAAAATTGTTGCCGAACTTGTAAGCAGTGGCAGTGGCATTCACATACCTGAAACAAAAGGCTGGGGCAGAAATTCGGAGATGTATGAAGAGATTCTCTTCTTTCTCGTCTCTTCTATAACGTCAAAGTTGGATACGCAAACATACGCACACCCCCATAAAAAATTTTAAAAAAAAAAATACACACGGAATGACTTGTTTTGGATTCTGGGTCCGTATTGCCCGATTAAGCCATTAAACGAGTTTCCCCTCTCTCTCTCTCTCTCTCTCTCGGTCCGTTTCCTAGAGACAGGACAGCCAATACAAGAAAAGAAAAAGTTGAGATAGCAGTACAGCAGTCCAATTCCAACAGAGGTAAATTGCTTCCTTTTTTTTTCAACGTTCCCCAAAGACTTCACCGCGTAGGTAATACGTGTCCTTGGTTTTTGACCTGGCTTTGACACGGCCACTTGCAACGGGATCAACAACGCACGAACACAAACAGACAAAACCTCCATTTCACACCCATCGGCCTGGATGGATCCGTTGAGAAATGGAGCTGAGATTCTAATGAACTTGACGCTTCTTCTGTCTAAACCCAATTCCAGTTTTTTCGGTCCATCTTGTTTTTGGAGCTTGTAACACTCGGCTTTATTTTCCTGAGCCCATTCCATATCTGGCCTCTCTTTTTTTTTTTTTTCCCCCTTGGCTACAGAACATGGAGGAATGACATGAGAAAAAAAAAAAAAAAGGAAAACAATTCGCAAAGGGAAATATTTGTTTTCAATACATTGAAGCACACGAGAGATTTTAAAAAATAAATAAATCATTCTTTTTTTATTGTTATAAATAAATAAATAAATTTAAAATTAAAATTTAACTTATTATTTTCATATACTTATTGTATAACTTTATTTTCATATATTTTCATATCTTTGGCTAAATACATATAATTTTATCATTATTTTCCTTAAAAAATTAGTTTATGACTGAATAAGTTTTTTTTTTCGATAATATTTTAATGGTATACTAAACATAATTTTTAATACATTTAAGACAAGAATTAAATAATTTATATACGAATTTTGAAAAATCAAACATTATTTATTTAAGTTTCTATTGGTTTATTAAACAAAAATAATTTTATTTTTTTTATATCAAAGTTGGAACAAATTTTTATCCAATCGAATTACCGAATTTTGAAGCAGATTTATCATCCTGAAAAGAAATGAATAAGCCTAAAGCGCAGTCGTTTCGATTTATCCGACCCAGGCCCTTCGGTCTTAGGCTCCTTTGCCTTGGTGATAGCGGCGCATTTTCATTTCGCTACTGTTTTTCAGTTTCTGGCCTGCTGGCCTCGTTTACGCTAAGAAGAGCAAGCAGCCAAGCCAGGTGGCTCCCTCTCTTTCGATCTCCGAGTTCCGAATCATGCGCAGCCTCTCTTATAAGCCCTAGCGCCGTCCCTCCTCCGCCGCCTCTGCCGCCGCCACCGCCATGGAGGAGGACCATTGGAACGGCGATTCTGCTCACGACCACCGCCGCGTGACCAAGAAGGCCCGCCTTGCTCTGCCCATAACCGAAGCCGAAATCCGGGAGGAATTCGCTCACCACCAGCACGGTGTTGCCCGAATAAACAACGGCAGCTTCGGGAGTTGCCCCGGATCCGTACTCCAGGCTCAACAGGAATGGCAGCGCAAGTTCCTCCGGCAACCCGACGATTTCTACTTCAACACGCTCCGCAAGGAAATTCTCCGGTCACGGACTGTGGTGAAGGACCTTATCAATGCCGACGACGTGGAAGAAGTCTCCCTTATTGACAACGCCACCACTGCTGCCGCCATCGTCCTCCAGCAAATCGGCCGCGCCTTCGCCGAAGGCAAATTCTCCAAGAACGACTCCGTTTTGATGCTGCACTGCGCCTTTGAAGCAGTCAAGAAATCAATTCAAGCTTACGTCACGCGTGCGGGTGGATCGGTTATCGAAGTTCGGCTGCCATTTCCGGTTAAATCGGACGAGGAAATCATCTCGGAGTTCGTGAAAGGCTTGGAGAGAGGTAAATGCAACGGCAGAAAAGTTAGGTTAGCGATAATCGATCACATTACATCAATGCCTTGTGTTGTTACCCCGGTTCGAGAATTGGTTAAAATTTGTAGGGAAGAAGGCGTGGACCAAGTTTTTGTTGATGCAGCTCATGCAATTGGTAGTGTTAAAGTAGACGTCAAGGAAATTGGGGCTGATTTCTATGTAAGCAATTTGTATAAGTGGTTTTTCTGTCCGCCATCTGTTGCAGTATTGTATTGTAGAAATCCTTGTCGGTTCTCTGATTTGCATCACCCTGTGGTTTCGCATGAGTACGGAAATGGATTGCCAATAGAGAGCTCGTGGACTGGAACAAGGGATTATAGTGCTCAACTGGTGGTGTCGTCTGCGTTGGATTTTGTTAATCGTTTCCAGGGAGGAATCGAGGGATAATGGAGAGCAATCACAAACAGGTTGTTGAGATGGGGAAGATGTTGGCGAATTCATGGGATACAAACCTTGGGTCCCCTCCTGAGATGTGTGCCGGCATGATTATGGTTGGCTTGCCTTCAAGATTGTCTGTTACCAATCAAGATGATGCACTGAGGTTAAGGTCACACTTGCGAATGTACCATGGGGTTGAGGTTCCGATACATTTTCACGCTCAAAGAGATGGTGAGGAGGGAGTTAAGGACAAAGATGGCTTTATTACAGCATATGCGAGGATTTCTCATCAGGTCTACAACACTGTTGAGGATTATTCAAAGCTTAGGAATGCAATAATTCAGATGGTTGAAAATTTCCAAGTCTGCAAGTCACTTCCTGTGTAGTAAAGAGGTACACCTTTCTTGAAACCAGCAGCGAAGGTCGCAAAAATCCATTTAAAATTCAGTGTTTTGTTCATTTGTGTGGCATTTGTCATTCTTCGTTCTTGATATAACTTCATGGGCATAAGGGATGTTAGACACCATTTAGGTAATATGAGCAGCAATTTCTGATAGGTTTCCAAAATCAATTGATAGGCTTGCCATTATTACTGTGAGAAATTAATATAGAATTCCTTATGTGTTTGTAGGTTTATTTTATATGCTTTGTTCGTATATTTTTGTTTCTCTTCTCAATATCAAGTGGTTAATGCTGCATTTTTTTTTTGTTTAAGATACATTGTTAATTTTATTGTTTTCCTTCTGCAAATTTTTTTAACATTTAAACACTGTGACCTGAAGAATGGGTTAGGCCTCGTGAACTAACTTCTAAATCTTGCAATTGCCATCTTGATGCTTGCTTTTCCTAGCAGATGTTCCTGTTATAATGCAATATTCTACTGTTCTCTTAGCACTTTATTGCGAGAATGGAGCAGACTTTGTGGAATAATATTTGTGTCTCACCAGTTTGCTGATACTTGGGCTAGTCATTGTTTCTCAGGCAGAAAATTTTGGAGGACATTGGGATAGCAAGGTTATAGATATAGTTTGTCACATTGAAAACTGTAGAAGGTTTTCTTTTTTCTTTGACCAACATAAGCTGACAGGCTGCTCTGGGGCATTGTTATTGCTGTCATCGAGGCCATATAAATGATTGGTGAATATCAGCATTGATGTAATAAGTATTTCCAGCATTCATGTAACAAACATCTGACTTTAGTTGAATTTCTGCCTTGCACCTAGCTTAGTCTTAATTTTTTGCCTTTTTCAACACCGCCCATGATACAGTTGTCCTACTTCACATGGTTGCCTCATAGAGACTGTATGATGGATTGATATTAAAAACATCGTACCGTTTTGTTGTGCCTCTTTGCCTGCTTTGGAGAAAATATGCATTATGATGAGATCTCTGTGGCAGGTCATTTATCCTCTTATTGCGGTGCTCTTTGAATATACCAAAAATTAATTGGCGGAAATCGTCTATGGCGCATTCGTGACCCGATGGCTAAATATGACACCTTGGAAAGGATCATTGGGTTGTGCAACTTTTGCTCCTGTCTCTGCTTATCCTGGGGAGCTTGCAGTTGTCGTCCTCGAAACTTGTATTACCAATAAAAGTTCATTAGGCCCTAGCAAAGTAATCAAGGTGATGTCAGACGAGAAAGGAAGCATCCCTCGGCCCCTTCACACATGCGGACTGAAAGCCCAGTGTGTCGAGGGTGGTGGTCCAACGTTTCAGCTGGAGATTTCAAGCCCGTTGGAGATCACGAGTTCCAGATAAGGAAGCGTGCCGCTTTCAATAAAGTGGCTAACTTTTAGCTGGGAGCTAAATTTGGACATTTTAATTGAAAGAGACAATAAAAAGCAGAAAAGAGATTTTTGAGAAAGTAAAATGTGAGACGCGGAGAGCTATCTGGAATGCACTTGATCGTGTGTTACAAAGTTACAGTCATGGTTTACGATCCATCTAGTATTCTTGATCTACGTTGCAATTTGTTCAAGATATATGCATGTCTTACTTGATAGCTAAGCTCTAATTCAGCCGGCAACGGTTCGCAGATCAACGCACGGTGAAAAAACAGGGAGCAGGAGAGGACGACGGGTTCACTAAACAAGGCGCCATCAGAGCTCCGTGGTTCTCGCATTTCTCAAGACGATCTGCAAGAATCGAGCGAACGTCTTCCAATCCAAGACCAAAATGTAAAGGATTAGCTGGAGGTTCCAGAAAATGCTCCGCAGCCGCCAAACCTTGAATTCCACCGCACATGTAGAGTCCTTAGGTTTGGAGTATTCTGGCACTGCCTCTCTCACACGTTATCCAAGAACATCAGCAGCCTCATCTCCTGCCTTCCTCGCAAATTCTTCCATCTAAGCGACTGCTCCCACATTCTTGGATATAACACCCACGCAAACCTTAATCTTACTTGCCCAATGCTCCTACTGCTATTCCATTGCGATTGCAATTTTTTGGACTGCTCCTACAGTCATTGTCAGTTCCACGGCGGAAACCTTCTCTGCATGTTTCTGAGATTTCTTGGATTGCAGGTTGTTGTTCAATTTCTATACGCCTATTCCTACCCTCGCCTCTCAAGCAGCTCCGGAAATACCGTTCGTTCTGCTGGAATTTTTTTTTTTTGTTTTGGTTTTGGTTACTGTCGTCCAATCAATTTTTTTTTCTTTTTTTTTTGTCTGTTATCTACATCATTTAATGACTTTCATGAAAATTAAACGGTATATTATTTTTCGGGAAAAAATATTTTATAAAATATAAAATCGTTATATTATAAAAATAGAGCAAAATTTAATACAACCCGCTTATAAATTGCCTCCCAAAAAGAAAAAAAAAAGGCCTTTTTATTGTGGTAAACGTACTCATCCCGTCTCCGCCGATCTAGGCACAAACGGACGGAACCGAAAATGGATGCAGACGGCAATGACCCGAAACCCGACACGATCCCGGCTCCCGCTGACCCGCTTACTAACAAATTCGTCTCTCTCAACGACCTGGCCCACGAGCTGGGATCTCTGCAGGAGCTAGCGAACCGCGGCGGCTGGCGGTCGATCCTCGACGAGGTGGCGAAGGCTCGATCGCTCTCTCTCCTGACCACTCCTCACGACCACCTTACCTACCTCGCCTACAACGTGCTTGCCCTGGTCAAACTCCGCCGCTTCAAGGACGCCCTCGCCGAGCTCGATTCCATCGAGGATTTCGACAGCCACCACTACCGCTACGAGACCTATCCCAAAATCTACCGGAACCGGTCTGGTTCTATGGTCCCCTTCTGCTTGCGGTGGCTTCACGCGCTTATCCCCATCAAGTTAGGTAACCGCCAAGAGGGACTGGACCGGTTTTATTTGTTGCTCCATTTCGTTCGTAGCAAAATACAGGGAAAACAAGGTCAGAGTAATTGCAATGAAATTTCGATTCAGGTTTGGAAGAAGAGAGAGGTTTTTGTTATGAATTGTTTGATTACCGAGCATTTGAGTAAAAAAGAGTTTACCGTGTGCTTGGATTTGATCAAAGATTTGATCTTTCGTGGGAATTCGGACCCAGTTCTGTTGTCAAAATTAGGGTATGTGCAAATGCAAATTGGGGATTTGGAGGGGGCGAAGGGATCCTTTGATCATGTAGAGAAGTTGCTGAATCAGAGGAATGACAGTGGGGATGATGGGGTGTTGAGTGAGGTTGAGTTTAGGAATTTGGTTAGTAGGAACAAGGCTTTGGTGTATTTGGTTGGGAAGGATTATGTGTCGGCAGTCAGGGTGTATGAGGAGTGCATTGAGAGGGACCATACGGATGTTGTGGCAATTAACAATAAGGCGCTTTGCTTGATGTACCTTAGGGATTTGTCTGATTCGATTAAAGTGTTGGAGAACTCACTTGAGAGAGTCCCTACCTTGGCATTAAACGAGACTGTTGTGGTTAATTTGTGTAGCATGTATGAGTTGGCATATGTTAATCACTCTGACATTAAGCGGACGCTTAGTAATTGGATTTCCCGGGTTGCTCCCGATGATTTTGATTCTTCTTGTACAAGGATTTAAGGTTGTCTCCTCTGCTTCTTCATGGCTATTTTGTTTTGGAGCTAAATTTTAGCTCTATGTTGGACTTGTATTCCCGAATAAACTAAATTGCAGGTGGTAGGTGATTTTAAATGCATTTTTTTGTCTTATTTTTTAAATGTATTGATAATGTTTTCTGACATTGAAAATGATCAATATTAGCTTTGTTACTGATGGTCTCACTTATCCTGTTATTGACGAGGCCAAATATGTTCTTCCGTATCTTGTAAGTTTGAGTTTAATTTCCATTGGACAAAGTTCTCTTTATGGTCTCCTTAAATGACTGGCCATGGTAAAATTGACAGACTTTTCTGATTTATGTTGCTGTGGCACAAAAGTTTTCAAGACCTTGTTCTAATGAAGTTATCTGCATAAGAATGCTTGATCTTTGTTCTTAACTGTTGGTTACCGTGGGAAATATTGAAGGCCATGAGAAAGCAATCGACAAGCTAAGCTGATTACTATTCTCTAGCAACAGTGCATCCTGATTAGAGGCCGTGGCTTCTTTTTGGGGAGAATGGAGATTAGCTTTGTGGTAATATGGAGACTTTAGCATTCTGGTTATATTTCTGTATTGGTTGTTGGCCTTACTTTCAATCCGGATCATGGAATTAGTACGATTTTTGGTTTACCCTGTGTGTCAAACTTCCAGATCTGAACCTATAGAGTTGGTTCAATCTGACATTTTCAAGTTTCAGCTGAACTTTGTTTTATTTGTTTGTTCGTTTGATTTCAGCGACTCTATCCTACTTAATCAAGATCAAATTAGAAGTTGAGAAAAATTGGGCGGTAACACTTCGAAATTCACATAAAATGAACAAAAAAAATCTAAATTAATTACATCTTGCTTTATTTTATAAATAAATAAAATTGAATATAAAAAAATTATTTTATCATGTTTTTATATTTTTTGTGTTGTTTAATAAATATTGTTATATTGTGTTGCTCACAAGAGGTTATTAGTCTCTTGTATACATGGACATGGACAAGAAGAACATATATATGTATCATAACTTCCCTTCACTCATTTCCGTCCACTCTCAAAAGAATAGTGTTGGTATTGACTTGAATTGGAAATAGATCATGTTTCTCCCTTCTTGGTGCTAACAAGACACAGGGAGGAACAGGCACATTGGTAATTATGTATTCACCATTTGCTTTGTGATAGACTGCCCTTTTTCTTTATTTTTGGGCTACTGATACTCTATATAGGTTGGAAATGCTGCTTTTTTAATCTTTTCCAATTTAAAGCTTTTTTCTTTGCCTTTAATAAGACTTCATGGTCTATTTTGAGCAGCTTTTTCTTTCTCAAATTCAAACTCGAAATTTCTAAAATAGATGTCAGTTTTTAATCGTTTTGGTTAACATTCAAAGTCTAGCTCAGATAGATCTTTGAGTGTGGATCGTGGACTGCTTAATTTTTGTTGACTGTTGAAAATACAACTTTCTGGCTAGGAACTTGAGGCTGAATGGTATTCCAACTTCTAGTTTGTTTTTTGGACATAAAAAAATTATGTGTCGTCTTATGTTATTTTTTCTTTTCTTTTCTTTTCTTTCTTGTTGAGCATGCTAGCAACTCATTTAGATCGCGTCTATCAATTAATGTCTTGATGTCAAGAAATGAATCATCTTTATCGATCCGGACCCTCCGGCCCATTCTGGAAGCTTTGCTTCCTTTTACAATTTCCACTATTATTATTAACATGGGATAGAAAACAGCTTATATTATGTAAGCTGTTACGGGGCCATTACCCTCTCCCCAAAAGGCTAACCTTATAAGGCCCATGGATCCCCCTCACCTATCCGATGTGGGATTCCGTGACATTCTTTCCCATCGAATCCCCCTCACCTATCCGATGTGGGATTCCGTGACATTCTTTCCCATCGAATTCATCGACGTCCTCGTCGTAGATCGGGCTCCCCTGCCTACTCCCCCTATTTTTTTGGGCTTAGAGCGCTCGGCGGCGGACATCAGATTCGGGATGGGCCCGGCTCTGATACCACTTGTCACAGGGCCATTACCCTCTCCCCAAAAGGCTAACTTATTGGGGTGTGTAGCGCCCACGTTTATAAGGCCCATGGATCCCCCTCACCTATCCGACGTGGGATTCCGTGACATTAGTCTTATCATCAGCTTCTAATTCACATTTTATGTGCGTTGAATTGCCAATTCAAAGTGTAAGTTCAAATTCTGAACACATTCACCATCTTATCGCCTGTACATCAGTGGATGGTTAATGTTTAAGCTTCTCCGGCGTCCATTACTGGGGTGGCAGAAAAGTAAGGATTTCAGGATTTCAGTACAAGAAGAGGCAGAAAGAGGAGATTCGGCCACACACTCAAGGAAAAATGCCCCCACAAAGGGGAAAAGAAAAAGGGGATGTGCAGCACATGGACTGGTCTCATAGTAACACCATTTAGTTTCTGTCTACTTGCTCAACAAGATTCATCATCCCCACTGTAATAATTCTTTTGGCATGGATAAAACAATAGTCTTATATTATTTAGACATGTATGTTTACATAGGAAAAGCTCAAAATTTAACGTTAGAACCAAAGAAGTAAAAAATGAAAACAAAAGGAATCATGCGTATGTCTTTAGGATACAAAGCTAAAACAACTGAATTGAACCTTTAGTACACGAAATGAAACTCAAATCAGCTAAGTGAGAAGGCATATTGATGCAGAGTTTCCAAGTAGTCACATCTATATCATATGACCAGATGGCATCACTTCAACCATGCTTATTTGTAGGTTCCCATTCCCACACCGGTGTCTCTGCCATATAGCTCGAAGCTGTCCCTGGCTCCGGAGTAGCTGATGTAGTAAAGCTGGGAGATTATGGCAGTAAAGAAGGTAAAAGCGGCCCCTGCTGCAAAAACTCCCTTTCTCACAGTCTGGCAACTGGGAGGGTTTTGGGCATTGAAAATAGTCCTGTACTTGGTGTGGTAAGCATTCCTGACAGAACCTGCCAATAGGCAGGCCTCGGCGATGAGGAAAAACACCCTGACAGAAGGTGAAAGAAGTCCAATTAGGTACATTGCAAATCCTATAGATATTAGCCGATGAATTGGTGGTTAAAGGTCACGTACGTACCAGCAAATAATGAAGAGAACAACCGCCCACGCTCTAGAACCGCCAGGACTCAAAGGCTTGCCACAGCAGAAGCACCGACTAGCTGCCATTATGAGGACTTGGCTAGCCATGAGGAACAAGAATGCCCCAACACCAAATCCAGTTGAAATGTCAGAATCGTAGACACAGTGATTGTAATTTTTATCATTATCCTGTTGGATCACAGCCTGCAAAGCAACATGTGGTTAACTTTTTTGCTAATCAGCAGACACGAATCCGCCTTAGCAGGTCTGCTAGCCTCTGCTTCAGTTCTTCACCTTGAACCATTCATAATTTTATTAAACAATGTTCTAGTTTTAATGTGACATTTAGTCAAAGGCAGAAAAATCAAAGAACCATATCTAGAATTAGAAGCAAATCAGATGCACTTAAAGAAAAGGAAAACCCCTCTTCAGCTTTGCCCCAGAACAACTATTTTACTCACTATCTCAGTGGTTTGTTGTTTATTTGGTGTGATGTAGAGGTCAATCTAGATCAAGTCTAGTTACAAAAAGAGGAAATGTGAAAAAGGCTTCTGCTCCTGCAGAATTGGTAGCTAATAATAACCAAGTTTAGCAGCTATTGACACCTGATAGGGTGACTTCGATTGATGCGTTTACCAAAAAGAGGAAACAGATATAACTAATATACTAACTAAACATTATCGACTAAGCTTGCAAATAAAATCTACCATGACTAGCTTTTTCAATGAAATTATCATCTTCATGTGGTTTAATTCTAACATTTTAGGGTTTGAATGTTAACCAAAGATATTTAGCTTGGTTGCTCCCAGGGAGATTGGAGGTTAAAAATCAACTTCCTCAAATTCTCACAAAACGTGGGCTTTAATTCCGACGAATCAAAAAAAAAAAGAAAAGTCGAATGTTATGTAAGGAGGAAAGATCCGTTATTTTTGTTACTGAAGTAACATTGACAGCACCGGATCTGGAATTTAGTTTCGTTTCAACCATATAACAATTGCTTCACCATTGAAAATTTTCTCCTCTTCAAGCAACAAACCAGAGAAAAGGGGAAAAAAAATGTTGTTTTCCTCTGTAGATCTGGTAGTGAATCACAATACAACTACCAACTTCACATCCATCCCATTTGGTTGCTAAGAAAAATGATGAAATAAAAAAGAACACAGTTTTCCAACTCAAATAAATAAACTCTGCATTGCTACATTTGGTATTCGATGGTGATCAATAAGATGTCAGTCCTTGACCCTTACACCAAAGAAATACAAGATCCATTTTCTAATTGCTTAAGTTCAACTTCTCAGTTAGCAAACAAGAAAGACATCTCAGAGACCAAATTTCTCAGGTGAACTCCAAGATCAGCATCTTCCATTTTATTATTTCTTTATGTGTTCTGCTCATAAGCTGAGCAAACCCATCAATTCATTAATATAATATGGAGAACATTGAATAACTAGCTGGCGTAGAACAAAGGAAGAGAACAAGAAAGAGAAGGGCGACTACTCACAGTGCTTCTTCTCTTCTCAGCAGCGACAGCCAAAGCAAATGCCATTAGATCAATGATGAAGATAATAATTAGAAGTAGCTTTGAGGCCATGACTTTTCCCCTTCACTGACCAGAAAGATCTTGCCTTTTCTCTCTCTCTCTCTCTTCAACCCTCAATCTATCAACCTTCTCTCGTCTCCAAATACACCCGGAAAGGCATCTGTGGTTATGCAAAGAAGAACTGGGCAGACGCTATGATATTTCAGGGTTGCGTAAAAGACAAAGAAGGGTTTACCTAAAGAAAAGGACATTATAACAGCTTTCAAAAGATCAAAAATTGGTGTTTCACCTTCTGCACAATGACTTGTAAACCAACCCCATATGTGATATAGCTTCAGGCTTACTATTTTACAGTTCGATGACAAAAGATGGAGTTGGCCACCACTCCTTTAGTGCCGTTATGACTAACTGGGGTAGGTAAGTTAGTTGCAAGGACTTTCTCGGTATTTCACAAATCGGAGTTGATGCAGTTTTAGCTTGATTGAAGAAGTGAATTGGTGGAATCATAACTGCAATGATAAAAACAGAAAACAGTGTTTGTGGCCAAAATTGGCTTGTGTCAACTTCTTCATTGTAAACAAAAGGTGGGCAAAAAGAAAATTTTATTGTAAAAAAAAGGGGGGGGGAGTGATTTGGTTGGACCAGGGTCGATCTGTTTACAATTCTTCCTCTGCTTTTTGTTTTTTTTTTTTTGGTGTATAGACAAATATATATAAATATATAATATAATATATGAGAATTTACGGTCCTCCAATCAATGGATCTTTATTCCTGAACAATTATGAAACAAAGATCCATTTAACTTTATTGTATATCACTGAAAAAATTTCATTTATGTCTCAATTTGTTGCTTATATAGTACCTAGAAGAGCATGGGTGGCTACCAACATTTTGAGTTGGGGAGAAGTACACTTCTACCTCCACCAAAATACTCACAGAATGTGGACTTGTTTGGTGTGCTTTGCACTCTTGCGACGTCTTTAGACTTGTCTTTCCTTCCCCTCTAACCTTTAGCAAACAGTCACTGATTATTATTGTGTTAAAAGAAAAAATGAAAGAAAAAAAAGAAAAGAAAAGTTGCATGTATAGTAAGAAAAGGTTCACCATATATACACCTCACATTAAAAAAAAAAAAAATCAATGCTCCTTTCTGTTTTTTTTTTTTTTAAGGGAAGACCCTAAAGGCAAAACTCCATTCTCTGTGACTTCTTGTCATTTTATATTTTTCTTCTTTGATTGGAATGTCTCTACAGACAAAAGCAAAGGACAAAGCAATACAAAAGAATGTGGTCTAATGTTGTTGAAATCTTGCTTGTGTGGACCGAAGGTCTCCAGATGGAGAAGAGCTTCTGAGTGGTTAGTAACTCCACGTCAAATGTCTAGATCCATCCTTACTTTTGCTTAGCTGTGGTATACGGCATGATTCAATACTGGACTCTTGATTTAACTTGACTTCTTTCTTTAACTCTTAATTGTTGAGTTGGTGGAGATTTAGCATTAAAAGTGGAAGCAAATGGATCGCTGTTGGATAAGTCTAAAGTTGTCCTCACAACTGTCTGGTATGTATAGCGTGAGAGGATTGTATCAAACTATGAAAAGGACAGGTCTAAAGTTATCTCGAACGAACCTCTGGTGGATAGCCAAAATAAACTCATTTGTCATTAGCTTTCTTATATAAAATGAGATAGCATAATATCAGTGCTATTGTTGCACAGAAGTTGGTTTCTGCCGAGGGCTCACTGATAAGTAAAATGACAATAATCATGTTAATCTCATCAAATTTTACGCACGAGGGTATAGGGTGTAGCCTAGTTTCTACAGCTAAGGGCTTGGAACTGGGAGATCCTAGGTTCAAATGATGCTTTTTTCTCTGTGAGTTGCAGTAATGTTAATTGCTCAATTTGTCTATTTGAAGTTGGTTTCAAATATTAATGTTGCAGCGTTATTATTGTCACAAAATCTATTGTGGTGGATCAGAGTCTATAAAAAATTCTATGGCTGTATTCTATAGGGTTCTTTCCACTTCTCCAAAGGGTTCCATTACAAGTTAACCATGGTCAAATGTTGTTCAGGGAACGGCACTCTTTAGACAGTTCCATTGACATTTGGAAAGTGCAAATTGTAGGTACAAGTCATGTCCATCCAAAGCTACCGAATTATCAAGCGGTTGTAGCTGAACTCTAGACCTGAAGGCAGAACATAAGTGGCATAGGAGGAGCTCATGCTATTGAGTAGGACCTGTGCTATCTACGCTTTTTCCTTTTTCTTTTTTTCTAATAATATCATCAAAATATTTCTTTAATACGAATAAGAATCACTTATGTGTCTCAAAAGTAGTCTGATCAAATGTCTGACCAAATGTGTTGCACATTCTGTGGGCATCAACTTCAATACTGAATCCCTTTCTCATTGAACCGTAAAGATGAGGGACATTTTAATGCTATAAAGTAGCTTACAGCACGAAAACAGTTTTGATACTGCAAACAAACATCTTCTCTTCTCTGTTCTCAATAAATAGTAAACGTCTCTCTGCAAAATTCTTAAAACATCCTTTTTGAAGGAATAAGAAAAAAGCCTTAATTATCAACATGAATAGTAACTGATGTAGAAAGAACAATGAATTTTGTTGATAAAATAACAACAATGCATTACAGGGTTTTGTGATCCATACAAACAGAATATCTTAACAAACATTGCAAGTAAACTCCATAAGAGTACATGTTTAGATAATCAGAGATCCAAAAGATATAACAATGCAGCAATAATTCTTTACAGCATAAATTACAAAAAACAATCTTCTCACGCAGCCCTTATCCAAAAAAAAAAAAAGGGAAGGCATGCACATCTCACATGACAGCAACAGCTGAAGGCCTTATTATGTATGAAAGCCGTCTAACTGTTTCACTCATTTTCTTCTTTTGGTCCCTTTTTCCCTGGTAAGGGACCTGTTTTCATGGACAGCAATCTGAAAAATATCAAAGCATCACAAAAGGACCTTTATTATGTATAATCAGTTTTCAGCAGAGGTTCGGCTTTTCCTGCCAAACAAAAGGAGCTTTCTGAAACCTTTAGCAGCTTTAGGAGAGCTTTCATCACTGTTCCATTTCTTCCGGGAGTGGATTGGTTCCGAGTTTATTTCATCAGGTGGTGGGGTTGATATTTTCATCTCAGATTTCTGGGGTGAATGCAAAATTTCCCTTATTGCATCACTCTCCCTAATGTTCAGGGCAGAAAGGTACATAGCCTTATTCGGTGCTTCTGGCATTGGACGCATCATTGGGTCAGAAGTATACTCAACATGATGAACTGAATCCTGTCTGTCTTCAAAATGAACTGAAGCCGCTTTAGGTAATTCATCATCCCCACCTGGCAAGCAATCAATTTGTGCAGACGAGGCTATATGGAGTGATACACCATTGCCGCCTTTATCATCTGAATTATCTCTACGTGAGACATTAACAACTTCATTCTTCTCTATGGAAGCAATGCTGCGTAGTTCCTTAATGTCTCTAAAATCATCAATGGTATCTGTAGTTGGTGTCACTTGTGGAGCTTCAAACTCTATTGACTTTTCTACTTTGGCAACAATGCCATCCTTCTTCGGAATGGCATCATCCTTGACCACACTTGAACTTGTGTTTTTATCGTTACTACCATCAGTCTTCTGAGATGAACTTACTTTCGAGGTTGCTTTTTTGGGTTGGGAAGGCTTTGCTTGAACTGATTCCACCTTTGGAGTTCTCCGAGCTGTAGCAAGTCGATCAATGGTAGAATTCCTAAATACTGATTTCTTAGTCTCTTGACTTGAAGGTTGAATCTTTGGCTTCTCATTCTTTGTAGAAGTTCCTAGAGATTGTTTGTCTGCTGGAATTTTCTTGACAGTTGCTGAAATGCTCCCAGCAGTGCTCCTTTCAGCAATTCGCTTCTGGCGTTGAGAGAGTAACTCCACCATTCGCTTCCTATTCTCTTCTTCCTATTTGCAAGCAGATATTTTAGTGAGAAAATAATTAAAAAATGGGGTCAATAGAACAGAGGAAGCAACTTAAGGAAATTTTATGCTGTTTGAAGAAAAATGAAAGATTTCATCCTGTTTGATTCTACTGCCCCATCAGTCATAATAAAAAAATATAGACTCCAGATAACAAAGATGCTTCGTTCCAAAAAGCTCATTTTTCTTCTCTCAGACTACCAGGCTATGTAGAATAGATTGAATGCTTGCTAAGTAGTAGTACCTTATCAGATTTGCTCTTCGGTACCATATTTCTGACTCCAGAAGGTGGTTTCTTGGTTTTTGGCACAATATCTGATTTACTCCTCCCAAGAGATCCATTTGAAACTTTTGACCTGACTTCTTTACCTGAAACTTTTCTGCTGGGATTTCCACTAGTTTTACCATTAGTGTTAGGAAGCTTGACCTTGTTGGCGTTTGGTTCCACGTCCGAGTGCCTTGCATTGGCTTCAGCGGAAAAAATATCTTTTTCATAATCCATTTCTGAAGTCCAAGTTGATCCCACATGCTCAGCAGTTGAATCACGATCAAGTACCATGTAAAGGTCATTTGGTTCAAGGGAACCACATGCTTGAGGCTTATCAAGTGAAATTTCTGGGGTTTCATTCTTGTAATGGGCAACTTCAACTATATCTGAAACTGTGATTATGTCTGTTCTCAGCTGTGAAACAGATTGGTCATCTGCCAATGGTCGAGCCTGGATCATGAATGAGTCATCAGCTATAACTTCTTTCTTACTTTTCTCAATGTGGAAATGATCATTAGATACCGATGACTCATAAGCACCAGAAAATGTTTTGAGGTTCATATTTTCATCCTTATTAGCTGATTGATCTAGTTGGCTGATGAAAAACCAGTCTCCTTCCTTTTGACTTCTGACTATGGGAGATTCAGTGGAGTAATCAGAAACCATAGGGCGGTAAGAGCTCCCTGATTCCTCAGTTCTTTGAGATAATAACAACTCTTCATATGTGCTATCCCTTTTCTTTGTCATTGGGTGGATATCTTCTCCAGCTTCAAAGTTTCCAACCTTTGATTCACCCGCATCAGTAATTTCACTCTTTGCCACAACGAAGGAGTCATTTGAAATTGCTCGTTGCCTTTTTACTTCCTCATATTCCAAGTTCAGTGCTAATGACTTTACCACCTCAGAGCTTTTGTTACTAATGCATTGCTGAACCAACGACGGACGTTGATCAATTTCTGAAGAGTCCATATCCTTGTCCTTCATGAGAAGGCTTTCAAAGGTACCCCAGTGGTCCTTCCGACTTTCTCCTTCAAGTGCCACTGTGTTATTCTCCTGATCAGTAGCAGCATCTGATCCACCTGTCATGTAGCGCTGTGACTTTTTATGATGGCGTTGGCCCGATTTATACCTTCTCTCAAATGAACTGACAGCTTCCTCTACCTGCTGCTTGAGAACTTTTCCATCAATGAATTCCTCCTCATCAGAAGTCTCCTCAGAAATGCTGCCTTTTTCTCCATCTCTCTTGGAAGTAACGTAGTTAATATTGCGGATAACAACCTTTCTTGAGGACTTCTTCCCAGCCTTTTTCCTATGCAGGTGCTCCACTGAAGGCTGCTTTTCATCTGATTCAGCCTCCGAGCTGGAACTATTAGGGTCAGTTGAATCATCTTGGTCTAAAGTTTCTTGGCCTTTTGATTTCTTCCTGTTCCTTGACAAGATTTATGATTTCTAGGATTACCACCTTCCCAAGCATGGTTAAGGCTGGGATCATCCCCGTTTGAAGGCCATTGATTATTCCCCGGAAAATATGGTGGGGTAAACTGCATACCGGGAAAAAGGTAGCCCTGATATGGAGGCACCTGTGGAAACATAGCACCTTGAAAGTTGTGCATGTATTGAGGGAGATGATTTGGCCATGGCATCGGCATTTGTGCTTTTCCATCTGTTGATTGCATCTGAGTTGATGTAGGCAAACTACTGTCTGTAAATGTAGTCATCACCACCAAAAAATTGTCAGATTGCACCATATCAACTCCTCTAGTAATATCTTCTCATAAAAATAACCAGTGAGCAAGAGATTGACTGAAGCCATTGCAAAGTCACAGATAAGGATAGACAACAAACTTGCATACTAGGTAATAATGAGGAATGCAAATATGACAGTACTTATATCCTAAAAGCTCAAGCAGGTATATATATATATATATATATATATATAGAGAGAGAGAGAGAGAGAGATTGATTAACTGTATATGACTACTTCAGATATAGAAAAATGAAGCTTAATAATTTCTAACAATGTGAAACAGAAAAAAAAATCCTGAAAAAATGCCAAACATTTATGGAAAAAATCACACAAGTTTCTGTATGCAGTAGATCCTGACTTATTGATCCTCTGGTAGTACAGGCATTTATACTCCGTCATACCTTTGTTTTGGTCTAAACTTCCAAGACTTAAAGCTGAATCAGAGGCATCCGTTGAGCCATTTTGGCTCCCGCCAGGGTAATTTTCCTCACCAGCTAGTATGATTCCAGAAGTTCCAACATAAGGCAAATCCAACCGAGATGCCTGCATTACTGCTACCTCATGCATCCAAAGACGATCTTGATTCTTTTTCTTGCACAATTCCATGAAATTTAAGCATGCTTCCCTGTCTCAAATCAGACATACAGCTCAAAACCAGCTAAAATGCAAAAGAAGGAGCCAGTTTTGATTTTGACTATCTGAAAAACCTTTTCAGAAGTACTCAATTAGGATCAGTCTGCAACACATGTTTCTGAATAAGAGCACCCAAATCAAAAGCTTTGAAAGAGGTAAACAATGATAAAACATGTGATTTTGTTACATCAAAGCAATCACAAATATTGAACACTGTAAGAGACTCTACGCTATGTCATTGCACAAAAAACAGTTGGTTCAAAGAAAATATTCCATATTGTGAAGTCCAAAAGCTTAAAAAGGCCATTGTTCTATCATTTCATACCTTAAACGTGAAGCTCCAAATGCATCGGCAAACGAAACAAGATCATTTACACCATCCATTTCAAATCCACTAACCAAAGCACGTGCATAAGCCATTGCCTGCTCTTTGTGGAGAACAGTTTTTCTGGTTCCCAGAGCACGTTGAAGACGAAACCTGTTTCAGAAGCATTATAATTTAGATGGATCAAATCAAGTATTTGTTATCAAGTATTATCAGTTGCAAGATTATGTTTTTACTTGGAGTTTTCTTCCGGTACAGCATCATTGTCTCCAGTGTAATCTCCTTGTGACTGAAATGAAGCAGCAGAAAATATTTAATTTTTTGACAGGCAGATTGGCAGAAAAATAACCAGAGCATGTGGCACTTGGGTTTTGAGCAATCACGTACCTTAAATGAGGAAGTTGACTTTTGGAAGTTCCCAGCAGCACCTGAAACATTTTCCAACCAATAAAAGGTTAGTGAAAAAGGTCAGACAAGAATACAGAAACAATTTTATGGTGCTAAGTCTAGTAATTTTTTAGTTCAGACATCATCTTTGAGCTCGACTTCAGCAAGACAAATGGTTAGCAGAGATAGCTACAAGAAAAAAATGAAAATACGGTACAGGCATACCTTCCACATCTGCATTCAGCAATTCATTTGATTGAACCGAACTCTCAATCTGGTCTAATTCTGTCTCTATTGTTACAAATCTCTCAAGAATTTCTGGCGTGCTAACAAATCTCACAAACCTGCCAAAGAAAAACTAAATACCATACTCAGAGTGACAAGTCCACGTACAACAACCAGATTACGATTGCTTTTGCTATCCAAAGAGAAATGATCCACCAACATTATATTCTTTTAATCTAAACACTAATTCCGGGCCTACCCAATCCAGAAATGAATGAACTTGGAAATGATCTACTCAGCATGACAGAAAGGTTTTATTTGATCTAAAAGGTAGAACAATATGATTTCTCAATAACGATCTTGCAAGGAACTTGAATTCCTAGAACAAGTCCAAAGCATTTACAAACCTAATCAAATCCAACTGTGTAAAATTCAAACTTAAACATAGTTCAAGGACCAAAAGTCTTTCTTTTCCACTTTTTACTGCCAGTGGATCCCCAACAAGCACGGCGTTGCAATGTGACATGCAACATGCAAGCAGAAGTAACCGAGAAAAAGCAGATTCATGTAAATGTTACCTCTGAAGAGTGGCCTTGGTGAACCAGGAGGCGTTTGCGGCCACAGGACGGAGAGTGATCGAGTACCCGCCTTTTGATATCTGATCTTTGGCAGTCTTTAAGTGTGAAATGAACGGTTCAAGTAGCCCAGAGGCAAGTTTCTCACTAACTCCACCAGAAAAAATCACCAGCTCACATCTTCAAGAATTATAACGCACAAAATTAGCACCCCCCCCCCCCAAAAAAAAAAAAAAGAGAAAACACACAAACCATAAAAAATATATTTGAAAAGTAATATGCATGAAAATATACCTGGTTCTGGTGGGTGTGAGCTGAAATAGAGCATGATCAAGAAGGGTTCTCGAATCCATTGTCAGAGGAAAAAAGAGAGAAAGGAGATGCAACAGAGAGAATAATTCGCTAGGAGAAATCAAAGAACGAATTTTTAGAGTTCTACTGCTGTTTCATAGCTGTTCCTTAGATGCTTCACATAATGGACTATCACACTGAGAGAGAAAGAGAGAGAGGGGCAGACAGCAAGAAACAATGAAGCCTAGCACATGGGGTTGAGCTTGCTGAAGGAGACGCCGAATGGCGACGGGAGAAGCACAGAAAGTGGATCATATTTTTTTCAACTTCCCTTTCGAGAATGCGGGTCCCACGTGAACTCGGCAGGCCCCACGTGAACTGCCGACAGACACTTCCTTTGTCCATGTAGCGATCTTACATTGTTCGGAGATTGAGCAGATCTAAGGTGGTGACTGGTGGGTTGATGTAATGTTTTTTCCCGGAGAGTAAAGAAAGAGTAAATTATAAGAAAAAAGTTGATTAGGCTTTGATTTTTATATTATATAAAAATTAGTTATATTTATTTAAATATATTATTTTAAAATTCATTTAATTGAACTCAAATTATAAATAATTTATTTAATTTTTCAGTGACAAATTATAAATAGTTAGTTGAGAGGTTCTCTCTCCTCGTTATCATCTACTGCTGTGTATTGCGGTACTGACAATAGGCTTGTCGTGGAAGAGAGCAGACAGCTCAGGTGCTTTGGTTTTTCGCTTTACCGTCACCAACAACTTCTCGGGGCAGTGCGTGGAGTGAAGATGAGGCAAGGTACAACAATATCTTCTCCTTTTACTTCCACGGGAGAGACAGAAGTCTGGCTACTACCAGTACATAGAAAATTTGCAGGGTTTACGGGGTTTAAATCTATTTGTTAAAAATAAATGTAAAATCATTTACATTTGTCTTTTTCTCATACCCAATCATCCCTCGTCAAGCAAAAATTCTCGTGGCAACTGTGGCAATGCAAAAGTTTATTCTTGAAAAAAGTAGTTGAAATTGTTACTATTAATCGTTAGGGTTGCCTAAAAGTGCACTGTCACATTCTTACCGACAAATCATTTGATTTCAACTATGCATTATGAGAATGTACTGCGGGGAGATTCTATTGTCATTTTTGTCTCGGGACCAAGTATGTTTAATAATTCTTTCTTATGTCCCTACCCCAAACCAAAAGAAAAAAAGAAAAAAGAAAAAACAAAGTTATTATAAAACATTTTAGTAACTTAATTTTAATCAAATTTTATTTATATCGAAAAATGTATATATGATAATTTTTTATTTTTATTTTTTACATTTGTTTTTCATGCTAAAAGGAGACAATTTCAAAATGTGGAATTGAAAACAACCAACCTTAGCTTGGCTTGTCACGACGAGTGGGGAGAAGCCACTAGTAGAAGGCTGAGAGTTCATAACTTTAACTCTTTCGAATTATCGAAAAATAAAAATTTTAATTCCGATGTGAAATTTTTTTTATAAAAAAAAAAGGGGAAAAGTTTCTCAAACAATTTTATTTTCTTAATTAAAAAGCTACGTTTGGATTGCTCGTCAACCTTTCGCTTGCAAATTTAAAAATTTCATAGGTTGCGAAAACTTTTGTAGATCGTGCCAAATTTAACTCACCAAAATTGAGTTTGTTTGTTTTTTTTTTTTTTTTTTTTTTGGCAAAAACAGAAAGAAAAATGCGAACGTCAAGCATGGGTGTTCATATGTGAACCAAATGAAAATCCATAAATAAATAAATAAAAAGATGCGTATTTTTTTTTCATCCATTGATTCGGAGAATTGAACCCAAAAGCTTAAGAGATGACTCCAATGGTTAGGTAGAGATGTGTGACAGTTAAAAGGGGCCATAAGCATCATGATCCTACACAAGACCAAGCAAAACAGAGCTCTCTTTAACGTTTTCAACACAAGTAAGTAAACATAAATTTGACAGCAAAACTAAGCAGCACAATTCTATTTAACATTGAGGACAACTCTATTACATTACACCGACGTAGTCATTCCCTGTGTAATAAACATTATCCTTAAAATAAACCATACGCTATTAATGTTAAGAACACCCGGCATTTCTGGGTCCATATGCCCACCTAAAGATTAAGATAATTTTATCCAGTGATGTGAAACGCAACCACCGCCATTATCATATTATAACTTAACGATGCACTCCCATTCGGATAGAAACACAGCTGAAAGGAGGAGGAGGGTGGGGTGGGGTGCTTTATGTATTTTTGAATAGCTTTCTTGTCACATGGGATGCCTAAACTCTCAACTACCAGATAATGTCTCAACATTAAGTATCATAAGTTAGAAATATTTAGTTTGAGGCAGTTGATTGCCCCGTACTTGACTCTGCCGTTAATGTCCATGGACGGGGCACACCATATGTGGGAAATTGTGGCATTGATTTGGGCTCGGGGGGGCCAATAAATTTGATGGAGGCCTAAAAATGCATCTCCTTCTCTCCCTCCCTCTCTCTCTCTCTCTCCCTCTCTCTCTCTCTCTCACACACACACACACACACACAACAAATAAAACTATGTTTTCTTGTAATCTTTGCTCCATAATTCGTAAGAGTTATTTTTGTGAACTCATATGCATAATCTAAAATTACAATATATGATAGGTCAACTAGGAATCTTTGTTGACACCATAATTACATTTTCTGATAATTCTATAATTTATCATAATTCTTCAAACATTCAATTAATTTCCAAAAAACATTCGTGGGTCTCACTTTTTGATGTTTAACAGAATTTTTAACGGATTAGACCTACACTAATTAACAGAGTAACTACAGGATACTAAATTGATGAATTTGAGTCAAGAAGTCACTAAGGTTTTTGTTTTTTTTTTTTTTTTTTTTTAAATATCAAGCCACTGGGTACCATAACAGAATTATCCATTCTTTTTAGGAAAATTAACATTTGATATGCTCTAGTTTAGGACGATAATAATTCGAACTGCATTTTTTAAAAATGTTAAAAAACATATACTAACATTTAAATATGTTAACAATTATCCTTTTTTATAGTTTTTGTTAATTAAAATTTGAAATAATTATAAAAGTAACTTTATAAATGCCACAAAAAGATTAAATTAGTCTTATTTTATCATGATGAAAAAAAAATTTAGGGCTTAATTTTGAGATTGCAAGTTCATTTTTTTAATCACAATATTGCTATTAAAAATTTTAGTTAAGGAATTGTCTTAATAATTGTTTCTTCTTTCAATTTTGTTAATTGTTAGAGTTATTCTTTTAGGAGCATTATAAACTTTGTTAAAATAAAGGATTCAATGTGTCATTTCATTATTTTCATTAGATTTAACTAAAAGTTGTTAATCATGGTGAAGCATGCATCCTTCAAGATTTTAAAAGTGAGTATTTTAAATGTAAATTTCTCTCCTTTTTATTCATTAAAGGCATGCTATATTTAAAGGCATGTTTAACAAAAGGCATGAAGTTTAAGCTAGGCAAAGAAACAATTAACATTATTAATGTTCATGTTTTATAGATAGGATTAACCAAAATTGAAAAGAAGAGATTTTGAGATAACATGGATAAACTCTTATGATGAATTCTATTAGAATGAGAAGAATTTTGTTGAAGGTAATATGAATAAGGACATAAGCAATGGTATGAAGAGATTTAAGAAAATATATAGAGGATTTAGATACAAATAGTAAAACAAATAGAGTGAAATCATTATGAATTTTGTTATAACATAAGACTTAGCTTTAATGGGTATTTAATTTAATAAAAAAAAAACTTTTCTTAGTAATAAATGCGAATTATGTTTTGTGTCAGCACTATAAAATCATCCTAGAAGAAACACTTACCACATCGCACGAATTAGTTGTATTGGATATCCTTATTAAAGGTGAAAAATGAATAAGAAAAGAAAAGCAAAAATCTAGAATTAAATAGTAAAACTCATGAAAACCACAACAAAAGTTAACATTTCGAAATAATTTGTTGGCGAAAAGAGATTAGAATTGTCATATAGAAGTTAATACCATGTAGTTTGTAATGACTAACAAAATGTGTATTATGGTGGTGGAGACCTTAAGAGTGACTTAGGGAAACGATGTACCATCAAAAGAAACTTGTTAGTAAAGATGAGAGATTCAAGATGCCATTAAAAAGAAACTCGTCATAAGTATTAGAATGACAGTAGATGAAAGATACAAATTAGTTAAAAAGGAAGTAATGTTGCGGTGGTTCAAGTAAATACACTTAGCAATTTGTACAAGGAACTTATAACCAATGAAGGAGTGAATAAAATTTATAAGCTAGCTCAAAATTTATAAAAAGATTTAATCAAATAAAAAAATAGACTTGGGTTTATTAGAAAATACATTATAATTAAAAATTAAAAATTTTGTTTTAGAAATTATATATTTTAATATTAAAAAGATAGATATATAATTTATAAAAATTGATGAGAGGTACTTAATTAAAAGCCCAATCCAAAGAGAAAAGAAAATAAATACGTGCAAATTAAAATGAAATATCATTTGATTGAAAGCCACCATGCTTGGGTTCGAATGAATCCGAAATTCCATATCCTTATCCTAGAGAATCTTGAATTCGCGTTCTTATAATCGTATTCCATGGCAATTAAAGAAGTGAAGTACGATGGCCGTGCATTTCATTAATTAAATAACCTCGCCAATTTTCCATGTGGCATGCTACTTGTAGTGACACGAATGCAAAGGAAATTCAGTGCAGGGAAGGGAATCCATGTGAGGACTTTTGGGTTCATCCATTTTCATGTGATTTCACCTTCGCTTCCTGAGTTCCCATTTACGGCCTGTGATACACTTCAATGACCTTCTCTCTTTTGTCCATCCTTATAAAGGCATTATCCATTCTGATTTACACTCTCACCCATGCATGGCCTTCCCTTGTATTATTATTATTATTATTTACTCATCTGTCGCTCTCATTAACTTGAAAGTTGAACAAACCCACGAGCAGAAACCAATGAAATATTCGATCTACATTCTTGCCCTCATTTCTGCTGTTCTCACTCCAGCCCCCATTTTTGCCAGAGGTATCGTTCGTTAGTTAGTGGTCATATTATTTAGTAGTGCATATTTGTACTTCTTGCTTTAGTTTCTTGTCTTTTTCTATTATTATTATTATTATTATTATTATTATTATTATTATTATTATTCTGGGGGTACACAACCACCTAAAAACAGTTTATACATGTATTTGCATCACTAGTGCATGTAGACCAAACCACCCAAGAAAATAATGTGATAAAAATAGATTTCCAACCATGAAACTAATCAATATGGTTATTAGTTCAGTTTGCAGATGTTTGAAAACCATGTCGACTTCCTGCAGAATCCATACCAGATAGACTAGCTAATATTGAGTTCTAACTTAATTACCACCAACTCAATGCCCCTAACCTCCCGTGCAAAACCTTGTATTATATATGCTTTCTTCTGGGGTTCCAAGTGCTCTCTCCTTGTAAATTTGCAATAGATTCTGTCTTTTGCCCTTACAGATCATGGCTACAATTGTTGTGATAATCCTGAAAAAGCGTATTGGCCTAGTCCGAGAGCTCTAGGTCCCATGGTGACAATAAAATCAAATGGGGAAAGCCATGATCAGCTGAGAAAGACAAAAGGAGAATTTCCACTTCAAGTAGCTGCTGCTGGTTCGCGATTGCCCGATTGCTCCCATGCTTGTGGGTCATGTTCTCCGTGTAAATTAGTTATTAGCTCAGCATGTGCCTCCCCTGCTCAGGCTGAGACTTGCCCTGTATCTTACAGGTGTATGTGCAATAACAAGTATTATCCCGTTCCATGAGCAGCATATCATCTGACTCTAGTATTAAAAACAAACCAGTTCTCAATTCAGCCCAACACTAATGCCAAGATATTGTCTGGAAAAAATTATAGTCACCTCATTATCAGAAGTAACTTGAAAGTTCTACCCCAAGAACATAAGGAAGCAGCAATGCGTTGGAAGCACTTTCCCCTATCATTTGCAGCATTTTTTCGTAATTTCTTTCCATAAATTCCTCTTGGTCATGTTCCCTGGTGTGAATCACTTGCCTAACCTTCCGTAAAAGATGCATAATTTTTCTTATTTATTTTATTTTATAAAACAGCAAAAAAAAAAATGTTTCGTGTCTCCTAAAGAAATGCACCATTAATAAAAAATATATATTTCATATTTTCATGTATGTTATTGAGCATATAAACTACAAAAGATATTTTTATGAGAAAGTATAATTATTTTTCTAACGAAGAATCTCTTTTCAAGCAAACATTGAAAGTTCAAGCACTATCCTTTTTTTTTTTTTTTTGTTATATATGCTTTTCCACCTATATAAATGAGCTTTAGTAAAATGAATTTTTAAGCTGTTCACCTTATGATCCCGTCGCCCTATCATTTTTATTGATATATTTACACTATAAATGGTCTTTTTTTTTTTTCCTATTTTTTTAAATGGTATCAGACCATTGAATAATCTTAGGAGACATCTCAGAGTTTCCAAAAATTAGTCTTTCATGCTTCATCGAGAAAAAAAAAAAAAAATCAGTCTTTATCATATGGTATCTAAACCAATTTGCCTAACAACAAGAATACTAGAAAAATCAGCTTCTTCTTTCCTTAGGCATCAATTAGGATGCATAAAAATAATCCCTTTATCGAATATCAATTGAATGTTGAATATTTAATTTTCAAATTTGTTTATAAATAAAAAAATTTCAAGTTGGGCTGAAAATACTCTTTTTATCAAATATCTTTCCAAATCTGGTTCGCAGACAAGAACATTTCAAGTTGCATATGTAATAGGTGGACAAGAAGATGCCAATATTGAAAAGTTCTAGCTCAACTAAGGTGCGTTTGAACAGGAAAACGGAACCTACGGCCACCACTAACCTTCAAAGTACCCCGCAAGATAGCCACCTGTACTCCAACCTCTCCCCAAAACACCCCGCTTACTTTTTCACCTACCAGGACTGTCTCCATCTTTATTAATAATCTTCCTAATCATTTGAGTGTAGATGGTTTAAAAGGGATAGTTGCTAAACATGCTAAGGTTTAAGAGGCCTACATGCCTTTAAGGAAGAGCATGAATGGGATGAGATTTGGGTTTGTGAGGGTGGGGACAATGCATGAAGCAAATACGGTGATAACAAAAGTTGATTGCTAGCTTTGCTAGAAGAAGCATTGAATATAAGACAGGAGGGCAGTGGACGGGAAAGAAAGAAAAAATTTAGCTGCCTAACCTACCTGGTGATCGTGGCAGTTGTTCTTATGTTGAGGTCATGAAGGGTTCATCCAAGATGCAAGAATTTGGAGACCTCTATACCACTTGAATTACAATTGGATGAGGTTAAGGAAAACAAGGATTGGCTTAGAAGGATTCTCGCAGGGCTGGTTTGGAATGTTGAACCAATCCCCATGCTCAATGATCTTCATTTTTTGAAAGGCAAAATTAAGTTTTATGTGCAACCTATGGGACGTAAGGAACTCATTTTGACATTTCTCAAAGAGGAGCACAGAGCTGAGCTACTTGATTATGGTCGATTCAGCAAATGATTCGAAGCGATTAATCAATGGGTGCCATCTGAAGTTGTTTCGACCATGTTGCAGTCAGGGTGAGGTTAAACTTAAAGAATATAGCTAGATTGAGCAAGGGCGAGAAGCTGCAGCACCAACAAGGCAGAACAAATAGCAGCAGCAGTTGCAGTGACGAAGCAACTCTATAGCAGCTTCTTTGGGAAACCTGAGGCAACTCCCGTAAGCTGGAAGCAGAAGCAGCATAACAGAGGCAGCAACAACAGTTGAGTTGACAAGCAGCAGCTAGAGCAAGGCTTTACTCCATCAGTAGCAGCAAGCCAGCTCAGCAGCAGCAGCAGAATTCCAGTTGCAGCAGCATCAGATTCCTCTTCAGCAGCAACTTGCAGGAAGCAGTTCAAGGTCAACAATAGTGGCTGAACTCTGCACAAATCATCTCAATTCCGTTTTATAAAAGAGCCAATAACAGAAGCAACAAATTGAGCAGTGGCAGCCACAATTCCAGGGATTGAAAAATTAGCAAGTGGCACTACAGAAGCCAATGGCTATCAAAAGTAGTTGCCATCTTTTCCATGATTGAAAACATCGAAAAGAAAAAAAAGGATCTATGCTGATGTATGCCTGGGTTAACTATCAAGTTAGTGTTTCTAAATATGAGTGTGCAAAAATTGAAATAATAATAAAGGAGAATTGCTGCTGGATTTGTTCCTGGTTTTCAAAGTTTCTGTTCACTAGTTCATGCTTCAGCACCTAAAACTCAAAGAAGCGTCACAAACTAAAAGTGGTATCAAAGCTCTACTAGATCTCAGAGGGCTTGAATTCCTGAAAATAATCAATAGAAAACCAGATCAAACCAAAAACATAGATGATAGAAACCACGTCCACCTCAACAAATCCTGTCTCTACGAGCTCATTCTCATGATCAATTACTTTTGCAAGTCCAAGAATTTCAACAACCAACATATCTTTCCCTGCTCCAGTTATCTTTACTGGGGAAACTATGATTATTGGGCTATTAGAATTAGGGATTTTTTTTTTGATGATTTAATACCTGTAGTAGAAACAGGTTATACCTCGCCAACTGAGGAGGAAAATGCTTTCCATAGAGAAAATGCAGCAAAAGACATCAAAGCTCTCACCCTGATCCATTCTTAGGCTATTTTTCATAGAATTGTGGCCGGTAAATCTGGAAAAGAAACCCGGAGTACATTGCAAGATGAGTTAAAGGCTCAAAAGGGCTAGAACAGTCATGCTGCAATCCTTGAGAAGAGAGTTTGAAAATCTGAAAATGAAGGTGAAACAGTGAAAGATTTCTCTGGCAGGCTACTTGAATTAGTAATCAGATAAAGGAGAATGGAGAGACCTTGGGTGATCAGAGTGATGTTGAGAAAGTTCTAAGGAGCTCACCTAGAAGATTTGATGCTGTGGTGGCATCAATAGAGCAATCCAAGGATCTCACTGATTTTAGGACTGCAGAGTCCTGAGCAAACAAGATAGCAAGTTAAAGGTGCTTTTCCTGCAAGGTTCAGACCAGAAGGATCACACCCTAGAGTTGGTAGCGCCAAAACAACTTCTCACAACAAATATGAAGTCTCAACAGCTTTAAGGAGTGAATGCAGTGAAAAGAAAGAAAACTTCCCTCCATGCAAAGTCTATAGAAAGACAAATCACTCAGAGCAGGGTTGTTGGCACAAAGAAAAGGTGTTGTGCAGATTTTGCAAAAAGTTCAGACATTATAAAGAGGACTGCAGAAATAAGCATAGGAAGAAGCAATTTCAGAAGGTTAGCCACAACAACAGCAAAGACCACCTCAACAGAGATACCTTCCACAAAGACAGCAGCATGCAAACTTTGCTAATACTGGAGCTGCAGAAGACCATCTTTCCCTAGCATGTCATGAAGGAGAATCAGATTACAAAGAAGCTTGGCTTATTGAAAGTGGTTGCTCAAACCACGACATATAAGCCCCAAATGATCACAGATTTGGATTCAAGCTTCAGAGGCAAGGTTAGGATGAGAAATGGAGAGCATGTATAAGTGATGGGAAAAGAAACTGTAATAATTCAGACTTACAAAGGAAGAAAATTTTCATCTGATGTTCTTTTTATGCCTATTAAGTGTAGGGAAAATGGTTCAAATAGATTATTTCCTATACTTTACACAGAATGTCTACAGAATTTATGATCAAAATGATGTGGAGATTACTGATATTGCCATGGTGAATAAGGAATTTCCATTAAAATTAAAATATGCAAAAGAAACTGGTCAGATGGCTAAAATAGATGAAACAGAACTATAACATAAAAGATATGGGTATGCCAACATGGCTAGAACTCTTATAGTCAAAGGGCTTAGTGAAAGATTTGCCAGCCTTGCGTGAACTTCCTTATGTATGTGAACCATGTTAGTTGAGAAAGCAACATACGGAACAATTCTGCTCTACACTAGTAGCATGAAGAGCAAAAGAAAAGCTAGAATTGGCTCACATTGATGTTAATAGTCCCATGAGAACTAGTTGTCTTATCAATAAAAACTATTTTGTTTTGTTTATTGATGACTTTATAAGAATAACATGACTCTATTTCCTAAGAAGCAAATCAAACTTATTTGCTGTGTGTAAAAGGCAATGGTTGAGAACTAAAATGGTTGTTCAATCAAAAAGAAAAAATCAAATAAGGGTAAGAAACACCTTTTTTCTTAGTTTGATCAATTCCTAAAAGGTTAAGGGATTCTACATCAATTTATTATGGGTATACTTCATAGCTAAATATAGTTTTAGAGAAAAAGAATAGGGCTATCATTACTTACAAAAAAGAACTTGCCTAAGTAGTTCTGGGTAGAAGTAGTCAATAGTGTAATGTATCTCATCAACAAATTTCCTACCAAAGCTTCAAAAAACAAAACTCCAATTAAGGCTTGGAGTAAGCATAGGCCTATAATCAAGCATCTAAAGGTATTTGGCTTAATATGTTATGTACATAAACCTAATGTCAAAGATGCAAGTTAGAAGAAAAGGCTTTTAAAGGCAATTTTCTTAAATATAACTCGCATTAAAAAGGCTTTAGAGTGTTTAATCTTAGAATATAAAAGTTAATCATTAGCAAAGATATAAACATGAATAAAGAAACCATATGGAATTGGGAAACCTTATAAGTTAAACCAAGGCAACTTCTAATTACTTACAGTAGAACTAATCAATAAACAATGGTTGGATAGTAAAGCAACTTAAGCTTAGAAAGTGATCATTTTACATGTTTAAGTGATGTATCTAGCTTTTCATTAGATTATTCATTAAGTGCTCTTTCACTCTTACTGAATGGAAACTCATCAGTTGATTTACTATACAGGTGTAATGTAGCAATATTAAACCACAAACTTATGATGATGCAACAAATTAAAAGGTGTAATAACATGGTATACAAAAATAAATGTACTTGATAGAGAAGAATCAAACTGAAAAGCTTATACCAAAACCTATAAAGAAGAAAGCTATTAGAGTATGATGAATTTATAAAGTTAAATAGATTACAGATGGAACCTTAAGCAAGTTATGCTTATAATCAAAGGCTACTCATAACAATAATAAGTAGATTTTATTAAAACCTTTGTTCTAGTAACAAGACAAAATATTTTCAAATTTTTATTGGCTTTCACTATATAGAAAAAATGAGAAAATTTATAAGTTGGATATCAAATTACTATTTCTAAATGAATACTTGTAAGAAGGGTTGTATATTGAGTAATTAGAAAGTTTTGTGCATAAAGGAAAGGAGATTGGGTTTATAAAATGCATAAGGCATTTTATAGGCTAAAACAAGCTATTAGAGATTGGTACACAAAGTTGGATTAGTATTATATTGATCAAGGCTTTAAAAAGAGTTCAAGTGAGCATACACTTTATGTCAAGCAGCAATAAAGGATTAATGTGCTAATTGTATCAATTTATGTAGATGATATATGAGTAATTAACAATAATTTGTGTGGAAATTTAAACAAGAAATGCTACAAGAGTTTGAAATGTCAAACTTGGAGGAGATGGACTACTTTATACGTTTGGAAATGAAGTAAAGCAAAGATGGAATCTTTAGCTTATAAGAAAGATATATAGAAGAAATTTTAAAGAAGTTTACTATAAAAAAGTGTAAGTTAATTACAACTATTTTGCAAGCAAATTTCAAGATTTCAAAAACATATGGCAAGACATTAAAAAATTTAATTGTATTAAAGTCTGGTTAGTTGTTTAGTCTATTTGATAGCAATTAAGCTTAATTTTTTGTATAATGCTAGTGTTCTATCCAAGTACATGTAAAGTCTTATTAATATACATTTTAATATTATTATAAGGATACTTAGGTACTTAAAAGTAATAATACATAATGGTATATGGTATGAAGTTGGGAATGACATAAAATTGCATTGATATCTAGATACATATTAGTCTAACTGTGTTGATGACATGAAAAGTACATTTGGTTATTGTTTTTACCTTGGTTTTTGTATGGTAGCGTGAACTCCAAAAAGAAAAAAGTTATTAGATAATCAACTGTAGAAGTTGAATACATTGTATCCTCTACTATAGTGAATTAAGCCATTTGGATAAGAAAAATCATAACTAAGCTGGGAGATAAAAAGACTAAAACAATTATGCTTCTTGTGACAAGAAGTTTGCAGTAGCAATTTCAAGGAATCTAATAAGTTATAGGGGAACTACGGATATAAATTTGATGTTTCACTTTATTAGAGAGATAAAACAATCTCACCATATTAATATTCTTCACTATAGTGACAATGATCAAGTTATAGATATTTTTACAAAGTCAATTCTTAGAGATAACTTCAATTTGTTTATAGTATGACTTGGAATTTCAAGTTACAACTTTAAGAAAGAGTGTTACAATCAAATTGAAGTTGAACTTGAAGAATATAGCTAGATTGAGCAAACAAGAGAAGATGCAACACCAACAAATTAGAACAAATAACAACAACAGTTGTAGTAAAGTAATAACTTTATTGTAGCTTCTTTGGCAAACTCAAGGTAACTTTAGTAAGTTAGAAGTAATAATGGCAAAATAAAGGTGACAACAATGACTAAGTTTATAAATAACAGTTATAACAAGACATTCTCCATTAAGAACAAAAAGTTAAAATTCTAGGATCAAACTAAACACCATAATACTAAAGCATTACTTACTAAGGTTTAGAATTTAAGTTTATAGAAGGCTTTCCTTTTGTTTTTTGAATTTCATATTATGTCAGTTGCTTCTAATTAAAGAAAAAGGTAGTTAAACTTTGTTAAAGCTATCAAAATTTAATTAGATGTATCTTAATTATTTATTTAAATTTCAAATGTATTAGAATGTATAATTGATAACATCTATTTTTATGTAATCTCTAGGATTAATTTGAACTAATTTAACCTTGTATTTAAATATACTTACCTTTGTAAACATATTATATCAAGGTTAAAACTTATGATGATGTACACATTTAATCTTCATATATATAAGATGAAAAACTAATGGATGTGAACCACTTTTACAAATTTTCTTAACTTTTCTTTAATCTTTGCCTTTTGTACTTTAATTGCAAATTTAAACCATAAGATTTTCTACTTGTATTTATGCTCTTTAACTTTTACAATACTAACATTTGGTATAAATGTAGTGAAATCCAATAAGTGACTCATGAATTATGGTTCAAAAAATAGGAAAAACATTTGAGTGAAAAAATATCTTAAGAAAAACCCTTTTTTAAAAAAAAACTTGTTAAAAATTAAAATGACATTAATTAATGTCATTTCTCTTCCTTCACTAAAGTTCAATGGTGATAACTATATTCGGTAGATTGTCATGAAAAAAGCATACTTAAAGGCTTTTAATTTGTGAAAAGTCACTGAAAATTAAGCTAAATTTGCTTTTCTTCTCAATCCCATAATGGTATAGATAAAGCATCATAGTGAGCAAGTCTTTAAGCAATATAAAGCCCTAATTTGTATCCATTCTTTTATTGTAGAGACCATTTTCAATAAAATTATAACATATAATATAGCTAAGGAGGCCTAAGAAAAAATTAAAGAGTTTGGAGGCAACTTGAAAACTAGGAATATATAATTCTTAAGTTTTAAAAAAGAATTTGAGTTATTAAGAATGAAAGATTCTGAAACTATTAAGGAATATAGTAATAGATTACGTAAGGTTATAAGGTAAATTAGGGTTCTTGGTAAGAATTTTCCTAACAAACTTAAAGTTTAAAAAGTCTTAGTAAATAGACTTGTAAGGTTTGCATCCAAAATCTCTTTTTTAAAGGACTTAAGACACTTAAACATTAGCTAAGTTAATAAATACATTAGAGCTTAAGAGCAAATGATGCTTATGAGACAAGAAGACACTAATGAAAGTGTTTTTTAAGCTAAGCAAAATAAAAAAGGTCATCAAAAAAAATAAAGCAAGGAGTAAAACAAAGAAAAAATTTAAGAAATAACAAACCTAATGAAAAGAAGCAATACCTTCATTTTGAACATTGAAGTGGCTAAATTTTGTTAGAAAAAGACCTAATTTAGTTTATAACTTCTTTAAAAAGAAAGGTCACTTTATAAAGATTTATAACAAAAAACTAAACCAACCATAATAGGATGAATAAGGAAAATTAAAAGCTTAAATTGATGATGATGAGCAATAACTAAAAAAATGGCTCTTTATAGTAAGCAATAACATTTTTAACAAGGTAAATGAGACTTGTTTTGTGGAAAGTAGTTGTATAAAACATATGTCTTTAAACCTTGATATCTTTAAATCCTTAGATGGTTTATATACCATTAAAGTCAAAATTGGCAAAAGCCAACTTTTATAAGTAAAAAAAAAAAAAAGTACAACTGCTATTTTTATCCATTTAGGTACAAAATTGATCTTTAATTTCTCATACGTACTTCATATAAGCTATAATATATTCAATTGTGGCTAAGTACTTGAAAGTAAATGTTTTCTTATCTTTAAAGACAAAATATGTGTCATATTTGATACAAATGGCCATAAACTTGTTTTTGTTCCTATAAAAAAGAAGAACTTTTATTTAAACTTGAAAGATGTTTATCATCAAGCCTTTCTTATCTTTATTATGATTCAACTCTATGGCATTAAAGGCTAGACCACTTCCAGTACGATGACATTCAATCTCTATATAGAAAAAGGCTTGCCAAAGATGTGCTTGAAGTCTTTAAACCTATTAAAGTATGTAATGTTTGTCCACTTAATAAGCAAACCAAGATCTTTTTTACTGTCAAGTTACCTTAGAGCAAAAGAAAAGCTCTAAGTTATACATTTAGACTTATGTAGGGCTATGAGTGTTGAATCCTTAAATGATAATAAATATTTTATCATCTTTATAGATGATTATACTAAATTTTGCTAGGTATTTTTCTTAAAACAAAAATAGAAGTTTTTGCCATCTTTTAGAAATTTAAGGCTTAGATTGATACATAATCAAACTTTAAAAAAATAAGGCTTTAAGATTTGATAATGAATTTAAGTACACCTTATAATCATTTAAAAGAATTTGCAATAATGGATAAATTTAGAATCAATACATAATTCTATACACCTCTTAATAAAATAAGGTAAGTAAAAGAAAAAATAAAATTATAATATCCATGGCAAGATACTTGTTGGTAAAACAAAAGTCTTAGGCAAAAGATATAATCACTTATATTTATTTATTCAATAAATTGACAAGATACTTATAAATCAAATTCCTTTTAAAGTTTAGTTTTAACATAAGTCTTGTCTTAATTATTTGAAGGCATTTAAATGCATTTTCTTTGCTCATATTCCTAATCAAAGAAGAGATAAGTTAGATCCTAAAGTAATTGTAATTATCTTTATAAGTAATGCAAATAAAACTTGCAACTATAAAATATATCATGTTTATTTTAGAAAAACATCAATTCTAAGAACCTAAAATTCAATGACCTTGAATACTAGAATTGGGATAAGTGTAAGATTATGCTTGCTTGAGCTCAACTTATGCAAGTTCCAAAATCATCAAATCATACAGCAATAGTGTAATGAATCTCTAAGTTGTTCTCGACTTCGGTCCTTATATTTGTTATTAGATGGGACGTTCCTCCACTTTTGTTATGCTTGTGTTGTGCAGATGCACAGCGGGAAAAAAGATAAACCAATAATGATGAAATTATCATCGATTGCCTTTCGTATGCTTTGAATAATGTGTTAAACAATTTGGTATGTTCCTTGTCGAATTAGATTAAATTTGAGCTTTTGCACTGATACTTATTCTGACACAAAATAAGTCTAAGTATTTAAATGTGCAGTGATAAATTTTCATATTTGTTAACAATAAAATTGAATATAAAATATATTTTTTAAATTAAGAGTATTTGGATGGTGAGTCTTTTTAATAAAGAAGGTTAAATGAGGATAGGAATAAATGATTCTCAACCTTGATTCACATATGTAATGGCTAATATACTTACAATTTATATTTTTTATCTAAAAAAAATAATGAGTTTAAGGAATTTTGTTTTGTGAGCAAGTGAATGAAATCTTTAGGTGGTCAAAGAAATCTGGTAAAGAGACACGCACCTTCAATGTATTTGGATGGAAATAAATGGTAATATATATAGAGAATGAATATTGAAAAAAATATAATAATAACAGACACAAAGACAAGTACGCACTTTTTTTTTTTTTTTTTCATGTATAAGCATTTACGTTGAAATCAAAGAACACACCAGTCTCTTTTGAGAATATAATAATAAATAAAAATTTTGATATTCCTTAAGAATGTTACGAAGGTTTCATGTTCAAATATGTTGAAAATGGATGGAAAAGAGAGAGTATAAAATATATATACATATATATACATATACATAGGCATAAACATATACATTTTTATATATATAATATTATAATTTTGTAGCACACAGTTTAACGAGGTGCTTTTAATTTTGTAGTAACATCTTGGTTTAATTGTAGTGCTTTTACCGATATCTGTTATTTCAATACCCACAAATGGGGACATTTTTACCCACCTGCCTATCTCAACATGGAAGAAGCCCACAGGAGAGAGAGAGAGAGAGAGAGAGAGAGAGAGAGAGAGAGAGAGGAAGACGTCTTTGAAGGGGGGCGGGGGGTGAAACTAACTTCTAGTAGGAGGCGCTTACGAGAAGGGTGATCAAGGTTGGTCTTTTTCTTCACTGTTATTTGCTGTTGTCCTTGAATATATTTATATCGCCTGTCAAATTGAAAACGCACGCTAGTTTGCCCGTGTTCAACCTTTTCACACACATTCAACACAAGAAGTAAAAGATCTATGTTTGAAAATGTATAAACACCCGGAACGTGACCTAGAAAAGTATGCTATTTGAACACACAAGAGAAGGCAAGTTATCTGGCTATATAAGCCCCCCGCGTACAATTTAGCAACACAAAGTTATATAAAAACTTTAAATAGGGCTTCTATAGGAGCTAGATAGCCATGCAAAGGTCATTGATTTTAAATTTCCAACGCCAATTTCACCACCAATACCACCACCACCACCAACCCCGGCTGGCCAATCTTGCTTCCAAGCCGTGCGATGTGTTCATTAATCATAGAGGGATTGACACAAAGCACACGATTGCTACATTGCTTTATGATCACCTTGCACGGCAAAACCTGCGTCCTTTCTTGGACAACAAGAACATGAAACCCGGTGATAAGCTGTTTGACAACATTAACGGTGCAATTAGACAGTGTAAAGTTGGGGTGGCTGTTTTTTCTCCTCGTTACTGTGAGTCGTACTTTTGCCTTCACGAACTAGCCCTTTTCTTGGAGTCCAACAAGAAGGTTATTCCTATCTTCTGTGACATCAATCCCTCGCAACTCTGCTTGCCGGATAACGGACGATGCCCCGCCGAGTCCATACAACGTTTTAGCTGGGCTCTTGAAGAGGCTTAGCATACCGTTGGGCTAACGTTTGACTCTTTCAAGGGGTAAGACTCTCAAGGGTAAATAAATTTATCTTTGATTGCGCTCATAAAGCTTATAACACTAATATTTAAACTAGATGTCGAAGTTTATCTCTATTCCATGTGGTAAGATGAACTTACTATTTTTAAAGCACAATCTTAATCATTGACTGACCATTGTTATCTTTGGATGCATTTAGATATATTAGTTAACGTTTTTGTTTAAAAATGTATTCCATGTGAAAGAGACACCCTTGCTGTAAAAGCTTAAAAATAATAATAAAAAAAAACAATATATTCAGTTCTCTTGTCAAAATACCAACTCTCATTAATAGAGTTTATGCAAAAAATTGACTCTCTATAGGCAGTATAAGAGAGGACATTTTGAGACTTAGTAGGAATGGTCAAGAGAGGACATTAAGATAACAATGGTCAGTCTAAAAGAATCCTGTAAAAGTAGGAATTCTCCTCCTCTCACTAATGATCGAAAAGGCAATCAAATCAAAAGGAATAATGTGTGTGTTTTTACTTCGATGGGAGGGGCATCTTATTACCACTCGAAGGTCAAATAAACGATTCAACTTTTTGATTTGTTTAACGTGTCTTCAGGAACCTGTGGGATGTTGTGACAAAGACTTCAGACATTGTCATCGAAAGCTTAATTGAGATCGAGAAAGAAAAGCAGCTGAATAAGAGCGGAAAGATTCTTTTGCCTTTTTAATTGCCACGCCAGTATATATTTCTCCAACATTGAAAAAATAAGATGGAATAGGGGTTGGCCAATGATTCATCCTTCATCGGTCTTTGTTTTCCCCAATATCAATCTATGCTGGTGAATTGTATAATAGTTCTGTTCTTTCAATAATAATAATAATTATTATTATTATTTTATTTAAGCATATGTGCCATTTGTTTTTGTGAAAATAAGCTCAATTCACAGCTAGATACATATCACGTATAAAGTTTTCACATACAGATTTCTTGTAAGTTTTAATAACTTCGGGCATATTGTAATTCGCATGACATGGATATATTAGTTCACCGTCATATAAAACCAGCATTCTCATTTTACAGTGCATCAGCGAAACGTCTCCAAAAATAACAAATTCTTTTTTTTTTTTTTCGGGGGGCCTTATTAATTACAGTGAGATGATACATCACTAGTCAGTTTGCATGCATGCATCCTATTATCCAGTCTCCTAAGAAAATCAGGCAATTCTGAACGTATTAACTTTCAAAGAGAAGGGGTAGGTTTAGCAGTAGGAAATTATGGGGATGTGTAGTATATATATTTCATTGGATTTGAGTCGTTAAGAAGGGTTCTATTATGGGAAGGAGAAGTCAATGAACAATTTGGAATATTATTCTTCTTGCAGCGAGGTCTGATCCACCAACAACTAGAAAACTAGTGTGCAAAATTTCAATGAACATTTTGGAATATATTGAATTGATTGAGGTCAAGTGCTACACACTTGTATGCTTCTCCAAACTAGTTTGCCAACCATCAATTAAAGGAAAATCGACAATGTAGGAATATTCAAGGAGGAAAGCAATAATTCATTCAAGTCGACAGCCTTCCTTTGGATGCAATGGAGCCAGTCAATAACATATGACCTTGATTTTGCGGCAAGAAGATTCAATCAAGAAAAATATTGAATTATATATATATATGTCTTTAAGAAATTTTAGTTTTCTGTTAAAAATCAATAAATTTGTTACCATAAGGCTAAAATATATAACAAACAATAGATTTTCTTGTCAATAAATCACAAAAAATTAAAATATAGTAATCACACATTCTTTTACTTTAACCATATATTTTACTGATTTAATAATACGTCTATTATTTTTTAACATGAAACTAAATTTTCAAAATCTAATCCGACGCTATAGACCAGTCGAAAAATCAATGCAGCATTTATTATCACCTTTCTCACTACCTTTCTCACCTTCATAGTGAGAAAAATCTCTGGTGAGCCCCCTCGTTAAATTTCCCAAATACTTAATAATTATTTCTTTCCTTCAAACTATATTTTTATGACAACCCTTTTTCTTTTTTTTCTCATCATTAGTTTCTTTCTCACATTTTTCCAAAACTATTTCATTGTACTCTACCAATATTAGCATGGCGTGGTTGTTGCATAATGTTTTATATGTAGTGAAGCTTCTTTGTGGGCCAACAATGCCACACTTTAGTTCGGTGGCTCTACCAAACCATGGATGCTTGTGCGTTTTCATGATGGTGAAACAAACGTTGGTGGGGGCAACTTTCTGTTTGGCGTAAGCATTTTAGATTTAGCATTGGTGGAGCAAGAATGAAGACAAAAAAAAAAAAAAAAAAAAAAAGGTATTGTGAATTGCGATGATTGAAAACAGAAATGGAAAATTTATAGATTTTGAAAGAAAAGACATGAATTCCAAAGTCAATGCCGAAAGGCTGGGAAAAGCAAACAAGTAGTAATTTTGAAGTTAAAAAGGTCTTTTCTATAAATTTTTTTTTTTCTATTTAGCCAAGAATTATACAACAAAATTTTATTTTATAATTTTGAAGAAAAAAGCATTTAAATGCAACACAAAAATTTAAGTGGGCACAATAATATGAAATTTAACTAAATTATTCTTAATTTTTGTTCCTTTTAGTGAGGGTAAATGCATAATTTTATTTGTTTTTTGTTTTCAGCGGGGACATCCGCCAGTGGATGCTCAAGTTTTCAAGGTATTTGGGGTTATGATATGGCAAATAGGAGAGCGTCAACCATTTGAATTTTCAGTGGTGAAGTGTGAGTGAGTTGACGGGGACTAACGAATGTGAGGGTTAGATATATATAACTAATGCTCATAAATTTGTCTCTCAAAAGTGGACTTTTTGCAGGGAGGGTGGTGGTGGTGGTGGTTTGATGGCGATAACCAACACTCATTAAGATCAATTCCTAAGTTCTATTACCCCATAGACATGGGAGTGAGAGCGTGCGTGAATGAATATTCTGACAGCGTTGAAGATTGAAGCGCAACAGAGAAATAGCGAATTAGACAGGAAAAAAGAAATTGAAATTGAAATCTCGATAAGCTTGTCAGATGCATCGAAATTGAAATGTCTTTTTTTTTTTTTTTTTGTAAGAAATTGAAATGTCTGAAATTTGAACCTCACAATAGCTTTTTGAATCGGTGAGTCCTGAATAATCAGTTTTTTTTTTCTTTCTTTTTTCTTTTTTGTCCGTTTGGATGAATAACTTCTAGAGATCGTATGTAGCGTTCGTCCGTGGATCAACTTATTTAATTCGATAAGACAGGACTGTCTGGGCCGGGAAGAAATTTTCGGCCGGTTGGGGGCTTTAGGAGAGCTCTCTATGTCACGGAGTTAAAATTTCAATTGTAATAAAGTACTTAGCTCATTTATACGCAAAGATAAACTAAGTAATTATTAAAATATTTGGGTAAATGAATTTGATTTTGAATTTGAGTAAACATTGGCCACATTGAAATATAAGTTTTAATTTCTAAATTAAACTTTTAAAGACAAATTTACTCAATAAAAAAAGAAAGAAATGAGAAAATTGCAAAATTACACGATCATGAAAACATGTTATAAGCAATAAAAAAAACTCTTAATTATTTGTTGAAGAAGGGATTTACAATGAATGGAAAATTGATTAAAGAGTTAATTAAACATATGATAATAAAAAAACAGCTAATATATCTTTTCCCTAAATTGTTAATTAAGATAATACTAACTTGTTGATTGCAAAAAAAAAAAAAAAAAGTGGTATTGCAATTAGGCTTAAAAACAAGTTATGTAATTTATTTTATAGCTTACGGAGTCCATAAGAAATTAGTTAAAACTACAAAACCAATAATCATTTATAAAAAGGATTATAAGTACTAAGTTTAAAAAAATTAATCAAGTGAAATTTAATTGAGAAAATACTAAAATAGAAGAAAAATTATTTTGGTAAAACCTAGTTAAAAAAATTAAAAAAAAAATAAAAATACAAGAACTTATGATTTTACAATTTAAAGAAGATGATTGGATGCATATTGAAATTTTAATTTCATTAAAATAAATATTAAAATATTAAATCTATTAAGATACTAACAAAAATTATAAATTAATTATGAAATTAGTGTGAAATACTACAAATTATAGGAGTTTATTACAAAAATTTTAAGATTAAATAAATATTATCTTATAAGTGTTTTACCAACTCTTAGTTTTTGTAATTATATCAGTAAACTTGTGTAATGTGTGGGTTTATTATATTTATTAAAAATATATTTTATATTTTATTTAAATAAAAATTAAAAATAAGCTCAAATTTAAAGTATTTTTTCTTTTTAAGAGTTTTTTAATAAAAAATAAAAAAGATTTAAATTATACAATTGGATTTAACAAATAAGTTATGCAATTCATGATATGACTTATGAAAGACATAAAAAATAGCTTAAATAATAAAATTTATTAAAGCTAATAAAATGAATTATAAACATTAATCTTGAATAATAATTAGTTGGGGGAAATTTAGTTGAAAGAAAAAAAATATATAAATCAAAGATACTTACAATTTTATAGTATAAAAAACATACTAAATATCTATTAAAATCTTAATTTTATTAAGATATTAACAAAAATTGTATATTAATAATTAAATTAATATTAAATGTTACAAACATACAAATTATCATATTTAATCAAAAATATATTAATGTGAAGCAAATATTGTCATATAAGTATTTCATTATTTTTTTTAACTTTCATAATTATATTATATATTAGTTTTAAATTTGAGATTACACAAGTTCTAAATATTTTATTAAAAGTACTTTACTTTAATTTAATTTGTGTTTGTTTTATAATTAATTCATATTTGAGAAAAATAATTAGTCAAATTAAATTAATTTGTTAATAATCCTATAATTAAAAAATGTAATTATAATTAAGATATAATTTTATAAATTGATATCTTTATTTGTTTATAATTAAATATATATTTATTTATTCATAAAATATTATTGTAATTAAATTTTATAATTATAATGTTTTTTACTATTTTTAATTTATAAATTTATAAAAAATCACTACATAAGTAATATTCAAGTTTTCTTTTAATTTTTGTAGTATATACATATAATATAGATTCACTCCTCTTATATGGACCCCCTCTTAAATGGACTCCCTCTTCATTAAGTAATTATAACCCCCCTTCAAGTCAGATTTAGTCATCATAATCCGGTGTCCATTTAAGGAGAGCGAATCTATATTTATTTATTTATTTATTTATTCCTTATAATCCGGTTTCCATTTTGTGATTATAACCCTTCAAGTATCAGATTTTGTTACTATGACATTCAAAAAAAAAAAATATAGATTTTCACCAGATTTAGATTTGAAAGAGAAAGTAGGGTTATAGATTAAGGAAGTACATGCATATACGTGGCCTATCAACATCAAAACAACGAGCCCGAGAGAGGAAGAAGCCTTTCTTCAACATATGAAGATATATTATTGTCTTATGAGTTCCCCTTTCTTCAATCTCTCGTTTCTCTTGCACGAATTCCCACATACACAACAGTCTTTAGAAACAAGAATCCTTGGCTTATAAGCCAGAAGGCCAGAGGGAAAGAAACGGAAGACTTGTTCTCTAATCCATATCATATCAGCGAAAAGAGAGAGGGGGGGGGGGGGTCAGCATCAGCCTGGATATGGAACGAGAGATGGTAGACATAGAGGCGAGAACTGTGAGTCATACTGGAGCAGCCCCCTCTTCAAAAATCAATTCGGCCTATTACTTTGAAGGTATAAAGATTACATATTTATCCAGATTAATTATGAATTTTTGAATTATCTCGTTTGATGCCCTTTTTTTTTTTTTTCTTTTTCCTTCGTCTTTTTTCTTTTTGTGGGTGTGGATTGCACAGTTTCAGGATGCAGTTTGCAAGGTTAAAAGCGCAAGAGGGGCTCGGTTGACCAGTAAAAGTGAGGAAAAAGTGATCTTGAAGGGAGTTCAAGGGGTGGTCCTACCCGGAGAGATGCTGGCAATGTTAGGCCCATCAGGAAGTGGCCAAACAACCCTGTTAACGGCAGTAGGAGGCAAGATAGTCGGGAAGCTAGATGGAAGTATATGCTACAACGGCGAGCCATTTTCCAGTGCAATCAAGCGAAGCATTGGTTTTGTGACTCAAGATGACGTTCTTTATCCCCATTTGACAGTCACGGAGACATTGGTCTTCACTGCCCTACTTAGATTACCCAATACTTTCACTAAACAAGAGAAAATCGCCCAGGCAGAGACTGTTATAACTCAGCTCAGTTTAACTAGGTGCAAGGACAGCGTAATTGGAGGGCCTTTTTTACGAGGGGTTTCTCGGGGTGAGAGAAAAAGGGTCAGTGTAGGCCAAGAAATGCTCATAAATCCTAGCTTGTTCTCCTTGGATGAGCCAACGTCTGGGCTTGATTCAACAACAGCTCAGACGGTTGTGTCTATATTATGGGAATTAGCTAAGGGAAATAGAACATTGGTGATGACTATACACCAGCCTTCAAGTAGGTTGTTTTACATGTTCGATAAGGTGCCGCTCTTATCAGATGGCAATCCATTATATTTTGGAGAGGGATCTAGAGCTCTGGATCACTTCTCAAGCATTGGCTATGCGCCATTAGTTGCCATGAACCCTTCGGATTTCCTTTTGGATCTTGCTAATGGTATGTCATTTATGTGCCTTCGATATGATATTTGAAAATCTTTGCATTTGGCCATTATAAAATCTAAATTCCTTTGTTTTTTCCTTTTTTTCTTTCCCTTTTACTGCTTACCGCTTTATCATTCCATTGTTAATAAGCAAGACATTCCATAAATAGATAAACATTATTGTGTTAAATAACAGCTTTTGTATTGTGATTATTGATTGTCACATGCAGCATTGCATTGAGATTTAAATTTTGATTCTTGTAACTGCTTTAGTTTTCTGTCAAAAATTTGCAACGTAGGTTTAATTCCACACATGAAGGTTTATAACTTTGAATGTTATTTTACGTTGTTCATTCAATTTTACATTACTTTATTCAAGTTCCTCATGCGACTTTTAATTGCCTATGTATGCTTTGAATATTGTACTGCAGTTTCACCCTTTTCATGGTGTTATATAGTCTTATAGTAACTTAAAGTTACTCCATTGATACGGAAACCACCTCTTTTTCACGGATAAGTTTGCCTAGATTAGACTTTTCCGAGGCCCCACCATGAATCTAGTGCAGTGGGACATTCCTATGCTCCTTGCCTATCATCACTTGTCTAAATTGTTAGATACCAGGAAACATATTTAATATCAAATAAATTTGGAAACATGATGATCGGTCTTACATATGCATATATTGTGAGTATGGCTTGCTTTTCATTAGTTAGGACAAGAATTTGTATGATTTATAGTCAGTATTATGATGCATAACAATGCCCTGGTTCGTAACCAAAGTATAGTGTGACCTGTCATTAAAGCTCTTATTATTACTTTACTGAGTTGTTATACGATGATTTACGTGAACTACATTTGAATATAATCTTTGTAGGTGTGTCTCCAAATGGTGAATCCAGTGGAAACCGAGCCGAAATTAATCAGACTCTAGTGTCTGCCTATAAGAGCAATCTTGCAGATGAAGTAAGGGCAGACATTGGCAGAGTTGAAGATAATCCAATACATGGATTAAACGACAAGCAGTTTGCACAGTGGACCACAAATTGGTGGCAACAGTTCACGGTGTTGCTGGCCAAAGGATTTAAAGAAAGGAGGCATGAATTTTTATCTAAAATCCAGATTGCTCAGGTCATAGTGATAGCCTTAGTTTCAGGGCTGTTATGGTGGCAGAGTGATCCCAATAACTTACAAGATCAGGTAATAATAATGCAATTTCTATCTCCTCAATGACTAACGTAACTCCGTTGCATTTGATGCTATTTAACACTAAATTGGCAGATGGAAAGTAAAGAACATATTTTTGCATGATTGATTGATTACACGTCAATATGCAGATTGGCTTGCTCTTCTTTTCTTCTGAGTTCTAGGGCTTCTTTCCTCTATTACAAGCCATTTTCCTCTTCCCCAACGAGCGTATGATGCTCACGAAGGAGCGATCTTCTGGCATGTATCGGCTTTCCGCCTACTTCATGTCAATGACTGTTAGCGACATGCCAATGCAGCTTGCCCTGCCAACAGTATTTGTCACCATAATCTACTGGATGTCAGGGCTTAAACGGTTGACCATAAAGTTTGTGCACACATTGTTTGTTTTACTATTCAGTGTTCTGGTATCTGAAGGCCTGGGGCAGGCCATAGGTGCTCAGGTAATGGACCTGCAAAATGCTACCATACTTGGATCAGTGTTGATGCTGACAATTCAACTTGCCGGTGGGTACTACGTTCAACATGTGCCAGTCTTCATTTCTTGGCTCAAGTACCTTTCGTTAACCCAACACACATATAAGCTGCTGCTGGGGTCTCAGTACAGACCTGATGATACCTATGCTTGTGGTGGCGATGGGAAACTTTGTTTAGTTGACGATTATCCTCAAATAGAGAAGGTGGGGCTGGATGGTCAGGGTGTTGCTGCCATTGCGTTAGGCATTATGCTTGTGGGTTACCGACTCATAGCTTATCAGGGTCTCGTGAGGATTGGGGTGACTCGATAGATTTTGCGAGACTTTCCCAACAGTCCCACATTGTTGTTGCCGTAGTTCTGTTAAAGATGGATCATTTATGTTAAGAACATTCGCAAAGAATCATTACCTCTCACAGACAGGTATCATATCTGGAATCGTGATAACTATGTTAGGATACAAAGCATACTAAAAAATCATATTCCTTTTTTATTGTTGAATGTAAGGGGTTTGTTGAACTGTGAATTATTTAATAGGAATAACTTTTTTATATAAATTTTTGCATTCCTCCATCACGATTTGAACTTGAACAATAAATTTAAAATCGTATTCAGTTTGACAATTGAGCCAATCCGTTCGGGTAAAACTGTAGCTGTTTTTATGTTTAATAAGGGGTCATCCAGCACAAATCAATTACCATTTTTGCCAGCTCTTTCTAACCCTGTAGCATAACTTAAATCATCTTTTTTCTTCTCTCGGTAAGACATAGAACATCATTTTAGTGAAGACTACAAACAGGTGTCAAGGACTCTTTTGAACCTCGTAGTAAAAGGATTTTCATTGCAGGATTCTATATCAAAATTCATTATATATATATATTGTCAATCTAAATCGTAGAATCTCATTAACTTTATGATGATATACAATATTAATGGCCCAAATTGTACTAAAATTTTTTAGTGGTAATTATTTTTATTTGTTTTTTTTTTTTGGTAGAATCTTATAATTATATGATTTTATTTTACAATCTAATCTTCCGCATTATAAATCTATTCTAGATGACATCTCAATTTTAACAACCCTGATCACAACATTGGCCATTTGATGTGATATATTGTATAGATATACTCCCCAAATTTACGCATCGAGAAACCTTTTAAGCTGAGAATTGTATTGTGTTTTTTTTTTTTTTTGTTGGACTACTAATTTCTTGTATTTAATTCTTTTTTTAAGTTTACTTTGAGGTTTGTTGAATTGTAAATTATACAATAGAAAATTGGAAATAGTTCTTTTAATTTTTATAAATTTTTGAAGCATAAAATATGAAAAATAGAAATATAAACTTCTAATTATTAGAATGTCTTTTAAAGATAGAGGTATATTTAATTCTTGTGGTTTTAATATTCATTAACAGTTGCTTGTGGACCCAGTCTCTTTTAAATTTTCGTAGTGTGTGTAAGGCAACGCCCCCGTTCTAAAATTACTTTGTCAATCCTGAATTCAGGTCTTAGCCACGGATGGGTCTATTCTTTATGCAAAGCTAGCGAACACAGGAGCTTCCTTTTTCTCTGGCAAGCAGTTCGTATGGCGCCGGTCCATGAAAGCACCGGCCGATGGATTATTTAGGAGATGAGAAAAAATGCATTCCAACATCCCAAAAGTGATGATACAAGGCCGGGCCAATAGAAAATGTAAAACTCGGGCGCTGAGTCCCGTGGAACAGTGCAAGCTATACATTTCCTTTGCTTTTGGGCTCTCTATTTTCAATGGAGTCCAACACAAATTAATTAATCCCCCTTGTCTATAATACTTCGATTTCAATTCAATCGACATGAATCCAGAGTATCATAATTTTACATAACAGTACAATTAATGGGGCGTCACACATATCAATCTAGACATCCTGTACTAGGCCTATCTTTAAGATCTGATCAAAGGTAAATCATCCTGTACTAGGCCTAGTGTTTGAAAATGCATCATCTCCTTGCATTATAGTGAAAAGATTCAAAACATAGTTCATAAGGTGGGAATTTTTATTTAATTATAGAGTTTTCTGTGTATTTTTTTTTCTTTTCTTTTTCATTTTTTCCGGTTAGTTTTATACACGTCGTAGAAGTTGTAACCTGTCAAATTGAGAGAAGAAATTGTGAAGTAGAGGCGTACGCGGTTTGAACAAATTTCAGGCCAAACCCCAAGATTACTGCTTGGAAATTTATCAACACGCGATTGTCAGCTAAAATAGGATCCTTGTGCAGGCGGTATTATTCTTTTCGTACCGGAGTTTAGTTTTCCAAATGACAAATAATCAGTGTATGTTACCTAACCTCTATTTTGTCTTCGATTGCTGATTCCGACATGGATTAAGCTCATTTGAAGTTATGGATTGAGAGCATTCCTATACCTGTAAGTTTGTTAGATTCTTTTTTAAGCATCTACCAAAGTTTTAAATGACAGACTGCAATAGTGCAGTAACCGTAGCTATCTTGGGTGGAAATTAAGTTATAAGAAATATTAGAAAGACTGGAATTTTGACAGAAATCATGATTAATATGCTGTATATTTGTAGTCTTATTTTTTGTTAACCAACTGATTGCAATTTTCTTTTTTTGTTTTAGCTTGTGTCACTATTGTATAAAACATTTGCGTTTATGTAACAAAACCCTTAATACAGTTCGTCGCCATGATTGTAATTGACCTCAACTGCAACAATAACTTAAAGACCTTTGAATTTACCACGTTGAAAGAAAATCTACCGCGATAATTTTCCCAATCACCATGAAAAGCAAAAACAAAAGAAAAAAGGAAATCAAATTTGTTGACCTGTGGAGGAGATAAGAGAAAGAGAGCGTTGAGATATTATTGCTTTGACAAAACAATGCCAGTCACTTTAAGGCAATTCAATGGACTCGATCGTGGTATTAGCATTGGTATCTTGGCTGAGCTCTGAGGATTGCTAGCTCATTTTTGTCCTTAGTGCAAAAATGGCAAAGTGATTCTCTTTTAAATTCAACATCAATGGTTAAATTAAGCTTTGTGAAAGAGACTCCATGGTGCGTACCATGTCATATATTCTGTATCAGGGCAAAGCCAAACTTGACCAGCAACACCTCTTTGTTTAGCTTTGTTAAGATCTACTCAATGAGTCACCCACCATCATAATTCATCACTGTTCATGTGTATCTTTCCTCAGTGAAAGGGAAAACTCAGTCCATTTTCACGGTTGTTAAATTTTGAAGAATATTGCTCGCTCTGACAAGCTCTGCTTCTTGAAGAGATAAGACTTAGCAGAGTCTATCTTCTGAGTTCGGAACAGTGCAATACTTTTTCTTTCAAGTGCCAGCAAGGAAAAACAGAAGAAGCTTTTTTTCGATTTTATGATTATTATTATTATTATTTTGTTTGTAAGTATTACGGTTTGATCCCTAGATCCAAGATTAAGAGCACTGATAAGGGTTATTTATTTGATGACAAGTTTTTTTATCTATTTTTTTTTAATCAATATCAATCAAAATTCAAATTTGAAATTTTTAACTTTAAAACTAACCCTAATATCATTAAGTTAAAAGTTTATTAATGACAATTTTATTAAAAATAGGATTTTTAGGAGAAAGTAGAAAGCTCAAAATAAAAAGAGAAAATACAACATGCCCATCACTTGATGACAAGTATCCGTAGAAAGCCTTGGGTTTGCGAATCGAAGCCACGAACCGTTTTTCATTTATGTTAACACAAATCTGAGAACCAGGAAAACACGAATTTTCTTTTTCCTCTTATAATTTCTTTTCCTTTAATAATTTTCGATTGATGCCATATGAAGAAAACTTCAAAAGCTTGGAACGGTCAAGGTATCTAGATATCCAGTTTGACATGAGAAAGACCACTAGCTGCATTTATTATTTTTTTGTTTCATATTAATATCAATTTAGATCAAATTAATTGTGAGGAAAAGTGGGAAATAAAAGGTTCGAATGCATGTTTTCTCAAATGGCACTTAACTAAATCAAATTAATAGTGCAAGATTAGAGAATGCAACTTCAAGTTAGTATGAATGACACAAAAGAAAAGAAAAATTCAAGTTAATTGCAGATAAATTGAACATTTACATCATATGAAACGTTTTTGAATGAATTTATTTAATTAGCAAACAAAAATCAAATGCAGAGCCCTAGTATCCCCATATACTTGGATTCATGCATCTATTATATTCACATATGATATAGCGTGTGAGAATCGAATTGCGGCTTTTAGGCCTCAAGAACAACGTGCAATAAAACCCAGCTACTGCTTTTGATTCATATTCAAAGAAGGGTCATGGAGAAGAATTCACATTGGAGATATAAATTCGGCATTACTGACATCACTAATATATGCTTGACCATTGGTACATTCATTGCAATTGCAAGCATATCTGCTACATTCCTACTGTACACGTGCATGATCACATCACAAAGCAATCGCTAAAAATAAAGCCATGCCAGTAACAAATAGCCACATGGATAACTCCCCACGATGATGCAATATCGGCACTCTAATTCTGCAAACTGGGGATCGGAATTTGGTCATTACAAGCCACTTGAACGAGTAATAAAGTGATAAGATCTTGATATATGTGTGGAGATCTATACAGATCTCCTTCTCGTGTTCTCGTATGTTGCCAACCTAATAGGCCTCATGTTGATTTATGTGAATTCCTTTTGGTCTATAGAGTAGCTAGTCATCCTATTATTCTCGTCTAATCATATCCCTTCAATCTCAGGGATAGTAGAACCGGAGAGATCGATCTGGTCAATGGTCTTTCAGGGCACACGGGGAAACTTTACTAACAAATCTCTTGGTTTGTGAGATAATGGTCGATGTGCGAAAGCAAATGCTATGGCGTAGAATAAGGATACACTGTGGGGGTCAAGGGTTCTAGGTGTTAGACAATTATAAAAATACTTTATATTTTATTAATATGATAAAAAATTCACACAATAATTTAAAAATATACATAAATTACGTATTTTCATATAATTACAAATATTTGAATCTATTCAATTGGTAAAATTTATATTAATTTTAATTTAATTAATTTTTATTATAAATTTAATTATTTGATAATTGATGCACGTAATATAATTTAATTTTGTAGTCTCAATAAATGGAGTACTCTTGAAGAAATTTGGTTTAGTTCACCAAACTATGGACAACGTGTGGATGATGCCTGCTAACAGATTAGCGAAGCCTCGATCACATGTTCAAGGTTCATGCAATCTTTACTCGCTCGAAACTGTTAAAAGTAAGGAGGAGATTAGGCCCTCTTTTATGGCGTAATCCCCGCAGCTTGTCTCAAATCAAGAACTTCAATGGAAAATTGAGGAATGAAAGGACTAAGGGATTCATTGCAGTTAATTATAAGTCAACATAATACAATAAATTGTCAAAGATAATGTGCTCACGCACGCAACTGTTGCTTTGTTTGTCAAGAGACTGAACATATCGAGCAAAATGAATAAAAAAAAAAAAAAAAGAAAGCCTAACGAGAAATGTTCATTGATGATACTTGTCGGAAATGAGATTATGGTACGTTGTGATAAAACTTAGTTCTGGATCCAGAAGTTATAATAAAATAATAATTTGAAAAATCAAATCTAATTAGACAATATATATAAAAAATTATTAATGTTATTTTTTACATAATTTTTTTTCTTCTGAAAAACTAAGAAACTTAAAAATGATGAAGGAAAAATTAAATATAAATTATTTATCTCTAATATAAGATATTTTTTATTTTGTGAGAATTGAGAGATGCTAATTTATATTTTCTTACATTTTTTTCGAAAAAATTATTTTCAAAACTGCAATTACAAACTTTCAATCACAAATAAATACTTCATTATTAGAGTAATCCCTATGAAATTTACATATTAACAAAAAATACATGTTTCGTTTATACATCTTATAAAATTTTTATAAATAAAAAAAAATTATCATATCACCAAACGAGAGTTACTCAAATTTTGAATACAACATATTAATTATTTTATTCATTTCAACTTAAAAGATTGATCAAATTTATCTAAATTGTGTATAACTCAAGTTATATTGAATTATAATCAATTATGCAACATATATATATATACCTTTTAATCTAACAGAATAGATAAAATAATTATTGGAGAATTATAAAAATAACTAATAATAATTCCAACCATTTGTTCTTATTGAAACCTTTTAAGTCAATCATTTCAATATACTTGTTAAGGGGGATATGCCCTGCTACTAGATATGAGTCATTATGGTTCTCTATTATAAATATAAGCCTTTGGCCTTCGTCTTAAAAAAAAGAAAAAGTTGAGTTTTAAAATAAAAAGAAGAAAATATAAGTGTGAAAATTTAAACCAAACTTTTTATAATAAAAAAGGATTATTAAGAAAGAATGATTTGCTACCTATTGTGTAGATATGGACATGAGACATTAAATGCTCACTTCAACCTTATTGTTGAACAAAATAAAGGAAAAATACAATGTGTTTCCCTTTACTTCAAAGATATGCAAGCTACATAAATGTGAATCTATACCCATATAATAATAATAAGCACAAGCATTTTTCTCCAAGAAAAAAAAAGTAGCAAAAAAAATGATGAAGAGTAAGTTAAGTTTGTCATGAGAATTACAAATTAACTATCACAAATAAGTAAATTTCATAATACTCAATAAAAATTGTTAAATTTATACCCAGACAACAATGATAACCACAAGCATTCTTCTCTCAGGGGTTAAAAAAAAAAAAAAAGTATAAAGGGTAAGTCAGGATCACCACGAATGATAGAAATTGAATGATCCCATAATTCGGCAACATAACGTTTTTCTAGCCACTCGATACAATGCTTACGCAATTCACATGGTCCGGCAGCCGCGTCTATCTTCCGTCCGACCGATAAAAAAAAAAAAAAAAAAAAAACAAAATATAATGCAATATCCATAAGAGCCGTATGTTAAAAAAAAAAAAAAGATGTAGTTTGAGTATAACGGCTAGATAAAGAATTATTACGGCAGACCACACATTGATTTGTTCGAAACTAATGATCCAAGTTCTTGTCAATTTCTAACAAAATTGTTGATTTGGATGTATATATGTAGGTTGCAATTGAATTTTAAAAATTCATTGCATTAATACTTTCTATTGATTAGATCTCAAATCCAGATGATGTTGATTAAGGTGGCCATTGTACAATTTACGCGACACTCGTTCAACTATTCACGAGCATTGTAACTAAGGGATTCACAGAGTCGCGAGGAAAAACGAAAAAAAAAAAGAAAGGAAGAAAAAACACAAGCAGACATTTGGTAGGGTGGCAGGAGATCCTACGTGGGTCCTATGCAAGACTGGAAGAGAATTTAAGATCATGTAATTTTTTCGGGCGGTGATGAAGATTATTTGTTTAATTTATCTTTCGGCCGACCTAGACATGTTCATGGCGGCTGTCGGGGAAATAATTCTGAACATGTGTGCTCATACAACAAAAATGGCCAGGGCATTGTTGCTACATAGCTGCAAGCAACCACATTGGACACCGAGAAAAGAAATCAGGGTCACACTCACGTACAATCACTGGGACAACACCCAATAACAATAATACAAAGAATTTGTCCTAATACAAAGAAGAAGGAGCATTCATTACAGAAAAATTTTCCTTCATTCAAAGCTTATCTGATGCCTGTCTTTTTTTTTTTTTTTTTTTGTGGCCCTCGTAGGTTTTAATAACGATTCTTTGCTTTTGTTGTAATAATTGTTCTGCTTTTTGTATTTAACAAATCTTCTCTTTGTTTATTGAATACGATCCTCATTGTGCTGTATTTTTACGTTAGGTGTCAATAACTTGAAATTTATTAATGGTTTACTCAACCTAACTGCTCTATTTTTATTTTTTCTTCTAATCTCATCTTTGGTTAAAATGTAAAACAGGAGACCATTTGTATCTGGGACATGAATAAATGAGAAGTTTTGGTTTATTAGCCCTTTCAAATATTGCACAAAATATGTCAAAAAGGCTACATGTAGAGATCCTGCTACCAACCAATTGCATCCAAAGGCAAAGTCATGGCCTCAATTACAACTAGCCGGTCTATCTTTCTTCTAGAATGAAATGAAAATAATTAAAGGCCCATGTCGTTATAGTCCTTGAACATTTAAGTGCCTAATCAGGTTCGTTGTGATTGATTAATTAACATCAACTGGAGGCCATAGAGAGAGAGAGAGAGAGAGAGAGAGAGAGAGAGAGAGAGAGACGTGAGGATAGGTGAGCAAAGCAAGGATGCGCGCGCACTCTGTGGAACGATTAGCAAAACGTACAACATTGTTTGTCACTATTCTCCATTAACGCAAGAGAGGGTGGGGGGGGTGGGGTTGGAAAGACGAGGTGTTGGAAATTCAAGATGTGAGATCGATGTATGTGGGGCTTTTTCTCTTGGTGATAAGAATTGGACTTGACACGGATGACGTCAAACATGGGTCCCATTAGTTGACCATTTATCTAGCACCGGGCCCCACTTAGTTGCCATTGTAAACATGTGTATTGGAAAAATCTTTTGGTCACCCCCAACAACGGCTGTGAGACCATTGGTGAGAAATTGCAATTCTCTCTACATTATAGGGGTTATCTTGTACTTTGCGTAGGTCAAAGGCTCATGGAGCCCATCCAAGCAGCTCCAGTCCACCCCAACTTGTTTCCCGTGATAAACAGATGACTGAAGTTAAGAACCTTTACTTTCTTTCCCGTTAAGTTTTGTAAAATTGTTAAGACTTGAATGGACGCGGATGATTCCACCCGCATTGATGTTACTCCACTTTCTTTGTTCTTTTATTTTTACAAGAAATGTCATTCATAAAGAACATTCATTTATCTTCTCCTTCAATAATTTTGCACAACATAGTTTTGTTTATGGTAGCATGTAGATCTCTGCATCTTATGGCTAACGGGACCGACCAAATGATAATTAAGAACTTTAATGTAATTTGTTTCAATTGAGTGGGGAAGCATGGACAAGATGCAATTTTTTTTTTCTTTTTAACATTCAAATTTCCAACTGGTTTCTAGTATTTCTTTCGTTCTGGTCTTGATTTCTCCAGTATTTCTAAGCAGCCGCCACCCCCAACGGAAAAGGTTAAAAATTTTGCAGACAGTGAATCTTAGTGAGGGCAAGCCAAACCATTAAACTTATGCAAAACGTGTGCATTATATGTAGTAAAATTTACTTATTATTATTATTATTAGTTGATCTAAAGATAAAAGAAAATTTTGTCTTCTATAGAAGTCTCGAGTTTAAAATTTAAACATGTTTAGTTGTTTTTGATCAGCCGCCACTGAATCTGACATCTTGTTTAGTCCAGCTGCGGGCTCTGAAAAAACAGCGGGTCGTGGGGTTGGGGGGGGGGGGGGGGGGGGCTTCTTGTGAGTGTGCGTCCTTTAGATTGGTGGGACTTGCATAACAAAAGCATGACATCTGAAGCGTCAAGCTTGCTGCCGTCCCCCACACTTATCCCTCAAAATTTTTATTTTTTTATTCTTTTCTCTTTTTGTTGCTTTGTTGGGCTGTGGTCCCAACTTTCCTAGTCCTTGTCTGCGTGTCCCTCTCTCGTCCATCTTATGTTCCACGTGTCAACATATCAGCCACCCTGTTCCTCGGTTTGCATGGCTGTCACAGCTACCCACAGCCTCCATTACAGGGCCCACTTTTTCCTTTCTGATACCTTCATCATATCAGTGTATATACCCCGACCCTTGAATGCCTCTCTCAACCTTTTGAGTGAAAGACATCTAAAACCTGGCTAATTAAGCAAAACGACATATAGCATAATTACTCCTCAACCCCTATTAATCCCCCCCCAACATTACGTGTCCAATTATGATTGGAGATTAAAATGGATTATGTGCTACTCATGGTATTTAATCCTTGCCCTCACACCCTAGAGATCCATTTAAAAGAAGGTTCATGACAACTCTATGCAACATTTGAACCAGTTCTCAAGAATTTTGTTAACATGTTCTTGTCTGAATCCCAGGTCTCTAGAGTTCTCTTTATCAACACTCACTATTAGTACTGATTGCACTTACCACCAATGGAAAGCACCGACTCGTCGGCTGGCTCCCAGCAGCAACCGAACTTGCCTCCAGGGTTCCGGTTCCACCCCACCGACGAAGAGCTAGTTGTTCATTACCTTAAGAAAAGGCCTGCTCTGCCCCTCTTCCCGTGGCAATCATCGCAGAAGTTGATCTATACAAGTTTGATCCATGGGAGCTACCAGGTATATATATATACGCATAACACTTGCCGTTCTTGTTGTGCTTGTCTAGTTATTCTTGCACAAACGAATAAAGGGTTTGAAAAATTTTCAGCAAAGGCCAGTTTTGGCGAGCAAGAATGGTACTTTTTCAGCCCCCGGGACCGGAAGTACCCGAACGGGACCAGACCGAACAGGGCAGCAACCTCAGGTTATTGGAAGGCCACCGGAACCGATAAGCCGGTGCTAACCTCCGGCGGTACTCAGAAGGTTGGTGTTAAGAAGGCTCTTGTGTTTTATGGAGGGAAACCCCCAAAAGGAGTCAAGACCAATTGGATCATGCATGAGTACAGATTAGCTGATAACAAAGTCAATAACAAGCCTCCAGGATTTGACATGAGCAGGAAGAACTCTTTAAGAGTAATAATAATCACTTCACTCTCCTTTCAATCTTTCATAACTTTTCATCTATATGTTTTTTTTTTTCTGATTTAAGCCTTGACACCCCTTTTGTTAATCTTCCTTTTTCATTTTTATTTTTATTTTTATTGTTTTTCCTTTCTTTCACTAGCTTGATGATTGGGTGTTATGTCGAATATACAAGAAAAACAAAACGCATAGGCTAATGGATTATGAAAGAGATGATTCCATGGATGATATGCTTGGATCAATGCCTCCTTCCCTGTCTGCTGGCAGTCACCAGAATGATAAGCTGCAACTTGCAAAAGGCACGAGCTTTGGGGCATTGCTTGAAAATGGACAGAATTTGTTCGGAGGGATAATGAACACCGGAGATAATACTATCAACAGCACCAACTCTTTGCCTCAGCTGGGCCCTTCAACAACAACCTCCAAGCCAGAGATCTCTATGCTTTCTCCCAAAAGGACACTGCCTTCTCTTTATTGGGCAGAGGAGGATGGCGAAGGGCCTCCTTCAAGCAAGAGATTTCAAGGAGAGAATGGTGCTGGAAGTACTGTTGTTAGGACTGATGGGAATGGTTCCATAGTCACTCTGCTTAGCCAGCTACCACAGAACCCTCAATTGCACCGACAGCCAATGCTGGGGTCTTTGGGAGACGGTATCTTTAGGCCACCATACCAGCTTCCAGACATGAATTGGTATTCTTGATTAATCTCCAAGTGTTGCACTGTTGATAAGTGGTGCATATATCAGCATATAAGGCCTGAATCAACAATTTTCAGGGTAAATAGAGAGTGCAGTGAAGCAGCCAAATCTAATGTTATATGCTTCATGGGGTCCATCGCAATCTAGCCACTAGCTTCAGATTTGGGGTTTGTTGAGATTTTGGAGGTTATGGTATCTGATTAGAGAGTGAATAGGTCGCCCGAAGCATCTCACATTAAGTTTAACATTTAGCTGCCAATTCCAGGTGAGACCATCGATGCATATTTCTCTTATAGAATGATATAATATAGTCCAACCAACAGAGAAAAATGAAAAAAAAAAAAAAAAGAGAAGCAGATGAAGTTTCATTCTTATTGTATAAAAATAAACTTGATGGATGATATATACTGTTTTAGGATATAGAAAACAATGTATATATAAGCCAGTGTTGCAGAAATCTATAAACCTTGGTCTCATATTATATATATATTGGTTATTATGTTTTGTCTATGTTGTACACGAAAATGTCCACTTTGATCTTAATTCAATTCACCCAAAATGCATGCCAGTCTCTCTTTTTTTTTTTTTTTTTATCAAATCCATTAATATCCTCGAAATTTAAAGATGGAATAGTCTAGCTTTCCTTTTGCAGTATGCAGCTGCTTTTACTTTTCCTTGGTGTTGATCCTTAGGAGTTAAAAGATCTTAGTTCTTCTTTCTGGTTATTTTTCTCCTTTACACACTTAGGTTTGTATAGAAAGAATCTTCAAAGTGGCAATTTTCATGCATTTCTTTTTGTAATATCTTGAAAAAGGGAAGAAATAAAAAGTGGACTCTCTCTTTTGAGTCTTATCATGTCCTATCTTGTTCTACATCTTGGTATTTAGAATTTGATCTTATATTGTTAATATAACAAATTGAAATGGGTTCCACATTAATTTTTGCAACTAGTTGTTTGTATTATTCTCCATCATCAGATAATCTACCACTAAATGTGGATATGTAATATTAAAAAACTAAAATATATGTAAGGCTATGGTTTCATGCAAGAAGGTTAAATGACATGCAATTCCACAACTTACTAGGGAATACAATTTGCTATTTATCATTAAGATTAAAAAAAAAAATGCTGATAAATGCACCTTGACACCATAGCACAAAAGCCAAACCCAAAAGACGGAACGAATTGGTATATTATCAATATCCGACGATCGATCAACGATCAATATATATGCGGACAAAGCAACAAAATCAATACATTGCGAGAGAAAACGAAGTTTACTAACCTCTTCTTTTGTTTTCTTTTTTCTTTCTTCATGTACATGAATATTGACAGAAAACGAAAAAGTTCATGACTTACGAATTAAGTATTTCATGTCAATTTTTCAGGAAGGGAAAGGACAGTACAAGATCTATTTTTTTGTTTTATTTATATTTTTTCGAAGTGGGAACCAATTAATACGAGCTAGCTTTGCTTGGACACACTTTTTCTTGAAATACACTAAGTATGTGGGGATTTGGTCAGCTTTTCGGTATGGGCCGTTTTTAAGAGTTCCTATTGAAAGCTTATGATTTCTAGTACTTCAAAACACTTACAAAAAGGATAAAAAAAACTGAAAGCTGATTTACCTTTCACCTTTCTGCACAAACACACCAACGTGTGTGTGTGCAGCACAAACCTTGACCATTTTTCCTTTTGTTTTTTTTTTTTTTTTTCAAATTAGAAGTAAATTTTGTTTGAGATGGTCTCCAAAAAGGTTAAAGAAGATATTATTATTAGAGGAGTGGGTGTCGCTTTCGTTTTTTATCAATTGGATGAAAAGGCATCTTTAAGTGTATTCCAGTAACCCCAAGCCGGGTCACACTTAATTGACAACCAGAGGCTAGCTACCTCTCACAAACGGCTTTTTCTCTTCCTTTTGCTGATTAAACGGGACCATCTGGCTGTCATAAAATGGAATCGTTATCTTAAAACCACTGAAATTCAATGCCCCTCCTTTAACGGCATTCCTTTCCAGGGAAAGCATACGAAACAACTTTACGAAATTTCCACATTACTGCCGCTCAATTTCGGAATTGGGAATTGATATGATGAAATGTATCTGCTAGCCCACTTTTGCTGAGATGATGCTCTTCGTTAGGCCTAGAGATGTAGACAACTATTATAATCATAATGGACATTGAAGCACTTCCTGACCAATAAGAAGTGGAAGATGGAGGTGGTGCACGGCCATCAATAGTGTGGAACAAGTTTTGTTCTTAGGTAACAAAAATGTTCTCCACTTGACACGAACATGTACGTGTACATCAATACAGTTCGATCAAGGTGGGCATGACTCAGACGACTCAAATGTACGCATACGATCTTGCCAAAGAGCGCTGGAAACTCAATTTGCAGACGCACATCATTCCTCTTTAACCTCCACAAATGGCTTGTTTTCAAGCTTTAAATGGCGCTAGATTATCTTACAGTGGAAGTTCTATTTCATAAATGAACCTGCCAAAAGAAATATATTTGTGTTGACGCGTCTGTGCCCAACCAACTAATATTCTTTACGATATTTAGGCTCATAATTGAACTTAATTGGTACAGCAGGACAGCATGGATTGATTAGCATCTGACTAAATTCTCTCCAATCAACATATTTAATGATGGATCGTAAGATGTACTGGACATAAAGGCACGATAGGATCATTGATGCTTGATTTGTCATAATCCAGCGGATAGTTTCTGCATGCTTGCATTATTAGCATTCGTTAGACACAGGGTTGACCATTGGATTGGCCCCAACTAAATTAAGAAATTAGGCTATTTCACAGATAGAATATAGGAAATGGTTAAATAAGGTAACATTTTTTTTTTCTTTCGTTAGAAAACTTATCAAGCTGTGAGTTAAAATAAATTAAAACTCACAACTCAAATAAAAATTTATACTTTTAACCGCCGAAATGCCTGGGAGAACTTAAATAATGTAACATACTTCTCAATTATGGCATGAGAATTGAAGCCTGGGTTTGTGATAACCATTAAAAAGATATGGGTTGTGAGATGATAAACACTAAAAATGGGCTGGGCTTGGAAATTGACAAGCGGGCATGCCCAGACTATAGTCTTGCGCTTGTTATAAAATCAATGCAGATGTGTCGAAAGGCTCAAAACTCTTTAAACATATCAACACCTTTTCAGAAAGGATAAATAAATAAATAAATAAAAGAAGAAGAAGAAGAAGAAAAGAAATAACACTGATCCCTCCCCCCCCCCCAAAAAAAAAGAGAGAAAGAACCTTGTTTTTTATTATTTTCTTTATGGGATCTTTAGAAATAAGTCATGACCTTATAAACAACAGCTCAGAGGGTTATATCCACATTGTGGGGAATTAGCTAAAGTAGGTAGAACAATTGTGGTGACTATGCACCAGCCTTCAAGTTGGCTGTTTTATATGTTCCATAAGGTGCTTCTTTTATCAGAAGATAATCCATTATATTTTGGAGAGGAGAGGGGTCTAGAGCTATGGATTACTTCACAAGCATTGGATATGCGCCATTAGTTGCCATGAATCCTTCAGATTTCCTTTCGGCAACTAATGGCGCACATCCAATGCTTGAGAAGTAATCCACAGCTCTTGAACCCTCTCCAAAATATAAATCATTAACTTCTGATAAAAGAAGCAGTTTATGGAACCCGTATAACAGCCTACTCAAAAGCTAATATATATAGTCATCCAACAGTTCTGTTTTTGAATCAATCAAGCCCAGAAGTTGGTTCATCCAAGAACAGCAAGCAAGGGTAGTGAAAATATTGGGTCATCTAAGAAGGGCAACGAAGACCAATGTTTCTGTGGCAGTCAAATGTGGATAGAGAACGTCATCTTGTGTAAGAAAGCCGGTGTTTCATGGCTGGCAATGGTGTACTTTTTCTTCTACATCATATCGAGTAATATCGATTCATGGTTTGTATGGAAGCTACTGATTAAAAAATCGGTAGTTTTACCCTAACAACTATAAATTATACAATTAAAGAAATTTTATGTTGAAATTGAGAGAACAAATAAATAGCTTATAAATGAAAATAACTCTTAAATTTAATACTTTAAATTTTTTTAATTAAAATATGATATTAAACTTATAAAATTTACTACTTATTTAGATCTTACTCAAATCTCTCGCCATCTCCCATATTTTACATTGAAAATCTTGGAACTTTCTAAGATTTCTTTTCAGTATTGAGCTATTACGTTTCCCTACACGAACCCTACTCATTTAAGGATGGTTCCATTGAGAATTATTTCGGTTTTGGGTATGACTCGGGAGCCAATGACTATAAAGTACTAAAAATTGCGCGGTGCGGTCCATACAAGGGAGGTCGTTGAAGCAAATCAATGTTGTGTTTGAGGTTTACTCACTAAACGCTGGGACTTGGAAGAATGTCACTTCCACTGCGCCTGATCATGAAATTGCTCAGTGCAGGAGTCGTCCGTTTGCTTTTGTTAATGGATTCCTTCATTTCGTGGGTTTTCAAAGAATAAAAAATGTTTCTTATGGTGATGAAATTAGTGGGTTTTGCAATTCGGTTTTGGCCTTTGATGTGGGCCAAGAGGTTTTTCATAAGATCATGTGGCCAAAGCCACTAGTAGCTGTGCCAACTGGGTTACCTGTACAGTCGTACAAAGGGTCATCCATTGCAATTGGTGAAGAGAGTATATATGTGGAGGTCAGTTTTGTGTATGGTTCATGAAAGAGTATGGGGCAGAGGAGTCAAGGATTTTGCTGGAGGCTTGCTGTCATATGAACCAGAGTCTCAACAATTTAGAAAGCTCCGATGTTGGCGAGGATAAGTTATTAAATCTGTGTGTTCTGTACTTTCTTGTGTGGAGAGCTTGGTTTTACTCAATTCTGATGAGTCGGAAATAACTCTTGCCAAGACCAAGCTTTTTGCCAAAGCCAGCCCCCTTGATTCGGCGGAAAATGAGCGTACTTCCGGGACTGGGGACTCATGGCTGAGACAAATGCTGAATTCTCTGTATCTGATGACAACAAAGCTACTGACAGTGAGACTAAACCTGCTCCTGCATTGCGTTCCGCCGTTGTTGCTTCGTAGAGTTGCAGTTCATTAGCGCCAGATTCATTTGTTTGTTTTGTCTATCTTTTGACGCTGTCCTTGAATTTGTAGCTAACCTAACCAAGCTGGGATCTCAATTGAGCACAAGCACTGGACATTTATCCAATCCCAATCGGGAGCCCTGCCAAATTAGGCTCATTAAACGTGGCACAAACCTTCCGCTTTGCCTTGTCTTTGCTTGAACGTGGACCAACAATCCTCTCTAACTCAGCCACTGTCTCTGACCTAAGAAAATATCTTGAATTTTTCATGACACGCTTTTAAAATGCTGGATGCAAGTTGGGCAATCAAACGTGTCAGACAACATACTGAAGGACTTGGATCAGACTGTCGTAGATGTGTCAGTACAGCGTCAAAGGAAAGTATCTCTAACTCTAATTTGTCTTTGTCTTGCGACCCTCCATCTCAAGTCCAAGCTACAACTAAACCTCCAGTCAAGAACACATCACTCATCATTAATAGTCTCAGGTTAATGACTTTGTAGTGACCTACCACAAAAATATGAGTTTTGTTAGACATGAATAGGAGGGAACCGGAGGTGGTATAGCATAGATGTTCTGGTTGTATGATGACCTAATCTATGGGATACAAAAAAAAAAAAAAATTGTAAATAAGAACATTTTCGTTTATTATCAGACAAAAAAAAAATTAAGTTCAAGACTTTATTAAAGTATTTAATAAAATTACATATACGTTTTTAAACTTACTCTTTTATTGAAATATAAATTTCTTTGACAAAATTAAAGGTACCATGCTTATTTATTCGAAAAGAAAAAAAAATAAATCATTACAAGAGCAAATTAATACGCGTGGAATGTGGTCATGTGCACTCTTGACATATCTCTAGAGCAAAACTTGAGCAGTCTATAAAGGATTGCCGACCAGAAATTATATTACACAGAGTCCCAACCAAACCCTGGGAAAAATTTGAACAACCCATCAAAGAGGGAAAAAAAAAAAAAAAGGGTAAAGGAGAAAAGAAAAAGGGTCATACGGTCTGTTATTTGCAATATTGATCATTCTTTGTGGATGGTTCCATAGCATGGCATTCTCTGCAAGCCAACAGAAGTGACTTGAAAATTCTCCTTAAAAGCCCCGAAGACTTCTCCTTTTTCCCTTCCTTCCATTGTTTCTTTTTGCTCCTTGACCCTTCTTTTGCCGGAATCCCACTGGTTTTACGCCGTGAATCTTCACGTTTTGAGGCGGATGGCACGGGCATGATATGCTGCCACCTTTGAGAGGAGCCATATAGCTGTGCCATAGCGGCTTTGCTTGCCACGGGTGCTTTTCCTGGAATTTTGTTGCTATGATGATACAATAGCCTCCTGTCTGAATTGATCTCACTTGAGCTTGTTCTTCCACTGCCAACACTGCTTCTACTGCTATTAGTGCTATTACTTCTTGATGACACGAGCGAGTCCTTGCTGCTAACACTGCTGGTCCTGCTATTTGCACGAGAAATGCTACAGACAAGTGTCATAGTTGATGATGCTTGTTGTTGCTGGAGTGGAAACGAATGTGGCAAGAGACGGCCATTGTAAAAAATGTGATCGGCCGGAGAGTTCTTGTATGGATCATTTGAGAGGGAATCCGGCGTGAAACAGCCAAACTCGAATTCAGATTGTTGTTCGTGACTTGGAGAGCTGGAAAAGGAGAACATGTCTCCAGGGCTTGCTTTCTCGCGGTGGTTTTCCATGGGACATGGGGAACTTGGCGTCAGAAGAATTGTGTTGTGGTTTATAATTGCCTCTATGGCATGGCGTAGACCGTGAATTATAGAGGGATAGGGTATATTTACTTAAAGCTTGGTAGGTGATTTACATTTTTTATCATTATATACAGAGATTTTTTCTTGTTACGACTAACACCTTTATACTATTAATTCTATATTTATAATCTCTGATATGAGTATGAATCAACAATTACCATAATGTTATGTGTCACTTTCGTGCATTCGTTTCACATCCGAATGAGATTTTTATTGATATTTTATTTCAATATGTGAATAGCAGTAGATCTGGAACGGACAGCCTTGCTGGCTGGAGTAAATCATAAGGCCAAATAGTTGCCAGCTCAACTTAATTAAATAAGACGTGTCTGCTTGATGATGTCTACTGCCTAATAATTTAGTTAGTGTGACATGTTCTAAAACCTTTGTGTTAAATGATGTGGCCATGGAAATTTTATTTTTTTTTTACTTGTGATATTCGAAAGACTTCCTAGGCATGCATGGACCCCCAACAGGTATTGTACTTAATGCCGTAAGGCCACATTATGAAGAGAAAACTAGTAATAATAAGAACAGTTTTGTATTGCAAGTTTGTTGATAAGGGCCTACCAACTGTGACAGTTGATAAGTAATTGTGCCACCAGATCAAGCACATGAATTCACGTTTAATTCATCGGAATTTCCTTTAGTCTTTGTCCACAAGCTTTCGTTTATCTAGAAGGACACAGTTTCCCAAATATGCTCTTCGCGAAACACATGTATGCCTTAAACTATTGGGTTGTTCGAGCTTTAATTTGGCCAGGCCAGGCCATGATGAGGATCAACAAGTTGCTTTCTTCACGTTATGCCGGCAAAGGCTCGGTGGGGACTATGGATTACACACGATGAGGACCAAGTGCATTAGCATACAATTTTGTCGCTCGACGCTTCTGACCTTTTCCCCTCAAAATGAGGACAAAGCAGCTCTTAGATGTCTTTTGTCTCCCATTTGGGTTTCTTGGACAACACTATTGGGCCCATTGCACATACAATGCCGGGGGGACATCGGTCATCCGGATTTAGTTTAGTCCACTTTTTCCTTACCCACCCAGCAAATTATGCATTGGCTTCCTTTTGTCGATTCTCAAAGACAGTATTCAACGGAGTTATTTTGATTCATCAATGCCATTTTGACCAAAAATCAAGTGCAAAAAAAAAAAAGAAAAAATTACATTGACTCGCTAAATTGGATAAATGCAGTCCAACAAATTGCATTATCATATTCATAAATGTACATTCAATAATCGTGGTAATGTAATGTAAATTCAGTTAAAAATATGTCAAATTGTGTGAATTTATAAAAAGAAACTCAATCAAGTGATGGTCCCCAAAAAATGAAAGTCTCCGATTCAGTATAATTATGGTAAAATGTGCCACATGGAGAAGTATTACGGAGACTAAGGACGACAAAACCCTACATGGCGAGCTAATTACACTCAAGGCATTGAAATCGTATTGCAATGTATTGCTGACAGGTGGTGGCTCTGTAGAGAGGACAACAGGAATTGGTGGGGGTTTTTGGCACCGTTTTTTTTTTTTTTTTTGCTTCAAAAACACCAAACAATATACACTGCATGCGATAGAGCAGCAACAGATGAATGGAGACAAAATTTAGATGAACTTGGTGATCAAGGACATGGTCACGTTAAAGTGAACTTAGCTCATCTCTTTCTTGACATAACGCGGAACGGAAGTGCGGAGGCAGCATATGATATTAAACAACACAAATTTTAGTTTTAATACCTCTTAACCTAGGATGAAAATGCAAAAATTCGTCGACTGGCCCTTTCACCCTTTTTACGCTTTAAGATACAGCGACTGACAACAATTCTTACTTTGAATTCACAAATTGTAACAATCTAGTCCCTATAGAATATTCATTAAAATCAAATTAAAACTGATCATTACACTAAGACAGCGAACACACCAAGTTTGACATTGGGCCATGCCTGCTGCTATACATATGCTCTTTACATCTGGTCACTCCCTATCATTAGGTAGCACTGTAAAGTTCATATCCAGGAAATCTCGCTTGAGATGGTTCAATCATGTCAAGAAAGAGATAGGCCATGCCTCCCACGCCCTCAAACAGTGAATACGGGCAGTCGCCTCCGTGCATCTTCCCTTCTGAAATAAGCTTCTGTGCTCTATCATGTAGAAAGCAAGCAAAAGCTTTGGCCCTGTGCAAGTACACAGGATTCCCAGTCAACCGGTAAAGAGCAAGAAAAACATACGCATTCCCACTGATGCCGTGACATATACCAACTCGCTTGAGCAGACCTCGTTTCCAAACCACCTCCCCTGCATCCACAGCTGCTTGCAAAAACTCTGCATCTCCAAACACCTAATTGAACGTTGAATATAAAAATTGTCATAACATGCTAACAGCACTCCGTCTTAACAAGATAAAGCCAGAGTCCATTTCTCTCTCAGCAAGCTAAAACCTTATTCCTTAAATTAGCAGGGTAGCATAAAATTGAATCAAATGGATTAAAAAAAACACCCACACACACACACACACAAAAGATATGGATGTGATCATTCAGAGAATAGATCATTTTTGGAGAAATTATGTTTCAATTTCTAGTAGTTACTGCAATGCAATATGATTCTGTAGTTTGCCTAAGATGCATGACAGTATTCACAACTTCAAGGTAGCCAAATTATCCCACTTAACAAACAATAGTCTATGCTGCTATACTGGCTACCATTTCAGAACTACCTTTTTGTATCTTGTTCATGAGACAGTTACCTCAGCTGCTTTCACGAGTGTAAGAGCAACCCCAGGAGCACCATGACACCAGTGAACCAGACGGTCTGATTCGCTTCCTTCACTTGAAGGATAATTGCCACTGGGAAAACAGTTCTTAATCATGTAGCGTAATGTACACATGACATCCTGTACCTCATCAGGTTTCAGCTCCATATCCATTAAAACATGCATGATACCAGCCAGGCCATGGGCAGCACCCCAATACTTTTTTCCATGCCATTCATACATCAATGGACATCTTCCCTTATGTGCCATTCTTCTCCCAGCATTTATTACCTCATCCACAACTGCTCTCTACAAAAGTTTCAAAGCCAAATAAGATAAGCTTTAGCCAAAATGAAAAAAAAAAGAAGAAGAAAAAAAAGGAAAAAAAGCTAAGTTCAATCTCCTCAATAAGAAAGATGGAATTGGCAGATGCATTGCAACATGCATGTCTTACCCTGCAGGTACTAGGAATGATCTCTTTACCAAAATGATGATTCAAAAATGAACAGGTCCATAAGAACCCTGCTCTGCCATACAGTAACTCATGTGGCAAATCCTTCGGAAGTTTGATCTGCTCTCAGGTACAAATCAAAATGCACACATCAGTTGAATTAAATTTGAATCAATTTGAATGAAAAACCATTTGCCTAAGATATAAGAAATATACAACCAAGCACCTCTTTAAATTGAGCCAAGAAATGATCTAATAGCCTTTTATCACCAGCATGCTTTGCAATTACAGCACCAAGAGCACAAACTCCAGCCCGGCCACATATAAATGTCACACGACTGCAATCCATGAATTGCAATAATTAAGTTAATCAAAGTTATATGAATCCTTTCCAGTGATTGCAAAGCTAATATTGGAGCTGCAATCAGGTGTATAACCATTTAGTTTCTATACCACGTAGAACCTACTTCATCTATCTCTTTGGCCTTAAGGCCTGTCTCCCAACCCATAAGACTGCAAATTACACATAGCAACTATATTTCAGCCCATCTGTTCATTTTTGCCAGAAAATGCAACATATCATTCCAATGATTTTAAAATTGGACGCTGTTTGAGCATGTCCGACATATATCAGGTAAACAATATTGTTAAAATCAATTAGCTCACATCCGATGTTGAATGAATCAGAGCAATCAGTGGTGCACACACAAGCACAAAATAGGGCGAGAGAGAGCACCCAGAATCCCTGGAAGCAGAATCACAAGCCTTAACAATCTCAGAGCACAAATTGAGATCATGCTCATTCTTGGTAAGTTGATAAGCTTTAAAGAGCAAATAAGCAGTCCCTAGAGCTCCAGTGTAGAGGCTATAGTCTTGCACCCGCTTTCTTCTCAATCCCCATGTCTCCCTCAAAACCTGAATTCACCCAAAAAAAAAGCAAAACAAAACACCTTGATTCCCATTTCCAAACCCTCAAATAATCAAAACCCCAAAATCAAAATATCTCCAAATAATAAAAAAAAAAAACAGCTTTAATACAAATGAAAAACCAAGAACCCCCCCCCCCCCCAAATCAAATATTTAATACCTGGTAACCTGAAAGAATTAGCAACAAAAAAATAAAAAGAAAAATCAAAAGCAAAGGGCATGTGCAGAGATAAGAGTGATGTACTTACTGTGTCTTTGAGGTCCAAGGCTGATATTTTGAACCTTTCGCAGAGAACGTTGCTAGGAAGAGACAGTAGCTTTGTGAGTGAGTCCTTGGTTCTATCTGAGACTGTTTTGTCTGCCGATGTTCCGATGTCGTAGTCTGGCATGTCGTTCTGGAAGTAACGGTCCGCCATCTCCCTGTGTCTGTCTGTGTGCGTGGAATTGGGTGACACTTCTTTCTGTAAGTGCAGCAACCATTTTCGAATGCTTAGTTACACTTTTTTATAAATATAATAAATGTATTATTTTAAATATATTTTTTATTTATTTTAAGTAAATTTTACTTAAAATTTTTATTTAACTTAGTTTACTAAGTCAAATTAAAATTTTTTTATTAATGCTTATAATCTCAACAAAATTTGTGAAAAAAAATATATATATATATATATTATATTCTCAAAATACTACCATAAATTTTTCTGCTTAAAAATGAGAACGGTGACATGGAGTGATTGCCACGTCAAATTTTAATAATCTTTGCTAAAGAACAAACTGTGTTTTTTAATTCTTGGAAAAACCAGTTATGGAGAATCAAACAAGAAGAAGAAGAGAATAAAAAACAGAGACTACTGCTTGGCTACCGGTGGTACCAAACATGGATTCTTGTGGAATAAGATGATCTCTTTGGGCCTAATTGTCTGGTCGTTTGAGCCAACCGAATCAAACTATTTTTTTTTTTTTTGTGGTTCGTTTTCCTGTCCATTTATATTAGAGAACTGGCCAATCCAGACGTCAGGTCCTCGATCTGACCACCAAACTGGTCATGTTTTAGAACTGTGGCTCCAGGTTGGGAGGGAGAAGGAACGAGACTAGACCTTCAATTATGACATGGTTTCAGTTCGGTTAATGTTTAAATTTTAGTTCTAATCGACCTGATTATTTCTTTCTATTTTTTGTAAAATAAATTAGAATATTTTAAAAGTTTCTTGGGTTTTTTTTTTTTTTTTTTTTTGGAAAGGAGTCAGCTGTTCCTAGTTCGGTTCAAAAAGACAATTACAAACCTTAACTGCATCGATCAGGCTCTTCTGCCGGTTCTGTTCTACCGGGGAATGGAACCTGCAGATAAACAACTTATGGGTCGATGTTTTCAAATCATTTGGTATATATTGGGACATCTAATTCATCATTCTGTGAACGCTAAACTAAACTAAACTTTTATTATTCCTCCAGGTTGTTAAATGTAACTGCAGCTCTTTCATTAATTGGATAATTGATTTATGGTGGATTACTAATACTTCTGTGTACATGCTGTTTCTGAATGATGTTGCTTGGTGCCTGACTGACTGACACATTATACCAGATTTTTGGAACTCCAACGGACACGTGAAATCCCAGCACTTTCATTGCCATACGTTTCTTTTCTGACTGATGCGGACAATGATGAGTGTCAGGCTGAGTTGAGAAGCATTCCGCCTCGCCCTCTTCAAATGGCTCATCCCCCTTTCCCCTAGCACTCCGTCGTCTTTCTTGTGTGTTGCCAGTGATGGGTCTCGACCTGGCTCTCGCTGGGGGCTCAACCCTTCGCAACACGCCTCTTCCTCGGCATTTTAACTCATCATTGACCATGTACGGTTCCGTAATTAACGGGTAGATGGGCTGTTGCTTAGTGTTGTTTACTTTTCCTAGCACATTTTTGGTTTTCATATTTCATAGAGAAGCAACAATATGAAAACCGAAAATGCACTGATATGCTTAGAGGAGAAGGCTATATAACTAGGAAATGAGAGCTGGTAAAAACCATCCAGTCCTCAAAAGGAGTACTGGACATTAACACTCAATGGGATTGAAAATTCATATTTATTGCATGTACCTAGCTCAGTTATGGTTTTCATATAGAGGCAGTTGTCTCACCTCTTCAAGATACATATTGTACGTTTACACTCAATGGAATTGAAAACACTAAATAACATGGAAACGGGAAAACTAAATAAAAACAAACTCGGAAGAACATAAGCGTATGCTTTGGTTTCAGTCCTGGACAAAGGAAACAAAACAGTACATTAGCTGTGTGGGTCCCATTCGGTCCAATTAGCCGCACTTCCTCTACGCGGGAGACTGTTGATCCTTGCGAAGACATCAACCTTGAAATAGGCCCCGCACTGCACTCCTTCGCTATCAACTCTTGGCATTGCTCTGATCTTGTACATTGGATGCTCAAAGCTCATTAACCCTCCTTCGCTGTGGAACATGAATCCTGCACAAACAACCACATTTCACCATCCCATATATCAGTTACATTTTCCCTAACAATGCAGGGAACGCCAGCACATGGATTATAGCCATGTAAATTCATTGGGTGCAGGGTATTAATCCATCAAACATCTTATGCGATTACATGTTTTAAGTACCTGTTGGGAAAGGGGCAAATGATCTAGCACAGCCTGCTTTAATGACCTGCAAATCATCAGATATAACCATAGAGCCATCAGCTGCAATACCCCAGAATAGCTTCACTATTCCATCAGAACCCTGCAACCAAAATAAATCTAAAATTTATTGTTGAAGAGACCAAGAGGCCACATGCAGTCTAACTCCTTGCAGCAAAGGAAAACACAAATTTACCTACTAAATAATAAAGCTGCAAATCGAAGAAATTTAGATACCAATTCAGCTGATAATGATGCGTGTAGTACACCTAGTCCTTTACAATCAAAGATACTTTTAGAGGGCAAAAGGTCAAATATGCACCCAGTATTACTCCTGTTTTTAAGAAAGAGATTATTTCGGCGAATCAAATTACTATCACTTGACTTATGGAAACACCAACATCAAACTTGGAAAAATGATAAAAGAAAGGAGACATTAACATACCAGCGCAGCAAAGACAGATCTAGCCGTGCTGTCGAAGATAACAAAGGCAAAGCTTCCATCAAGATCCTTCACAACTTGGTCGGCTGGATAGGGACCACGGTCACGTAAGGTCCTATAAGCTTCAATCAGAAACATGGCCTCACTAGTCCCCATCGTCAATCCATATTGCCTATTGAGTGTGTACAAGTTGTTCAAGCGCCCCGTGAAAAGACAGTATATATCGTCAGACCCACAGAACAACCTGCAATCACCCGCAAAGCCAAAAACCACTCAATCCCATTTGTGCATCAAAATCCATCTAAACCCAGCTAAATCATCTTTTCTTTTCTCCATTTGCACAACCCCAAATCCTGATACATTTACTGTGTTATGTCTATATGCGTAAGTTTACTGAGCCTAAGATCTTGACGCGTCTCCTAGGTAAAAGATGCAGAATAAGGAAAGAAAAAGGCAGGTACCTTTGTTGAGGAGAGAAAGGGCTGTCAGGGCGAACATAGGCCAGAACAGCAGCATCACCAAACCTCATGGAAGAGGTGTCGTGAGGATGGCGAGATAGAAAATCATTAAGAGTTTCCTCAGGGAGCATAGGCCTCTTGGAACCATTTTGAGAGGCAGGACTATTAAGCTCTTCAGGTGGGTGAGCAAAAGCTTTCTGAAATATAGCCAACATGTTTTCTTCCACCTACCACCAAAGATCACACCCAGTGAGCTAAATTGCCTATATTTAAGACCATTTTCAGTCGCTTTTTTTCGCAAATAGACGATGCCCACATGTAGAGCTGAGAGTGAAGGGGTTTTTGTACAATTTATAGTTGGCACCTTCGGACAGTGAACAGAGTGGATGACCTGCTCGTCGTTGGATCTATTTTTTGTGGGCGGGGATCTTACTGTTACAGATAAGGATTCTAGACCTCCAAGTGTTTCAGCGGAGTCTTATCTTTGCAGTACTTTTTGTCTGTTTTATTGAGCAAACGACCGATTATATATTTCTAACACACAAATAAAATAGAGTTAATTTTTTATAAAAAAATATTTTAAGTTATTATTATTATTATTTACCTTAATAAATATGATTACGAAATGCTACTCATTGAAAAAAATCATTGTTTTTTCCACCGGTCTACCTTGTTGGCATCATCCTCAATATTGACAATATTCTTTATTATTATTTTTGGCACGTTGAATTGTATTGTGTACATGAATTTATTTATTTATTTATTTTGAATACAATTCAGAGAGTAAATGAGGCAATCCGTAGCCAACAGACCAAGGCAGTTATGGATGTTTCCAGCAAGTTTAACCCTTTAAGCTTGAAATGTGTACATAATTGTTGTCTGATCTCTTGCCAAACTTGCCAAGCTATCCCCACCTCTGGATTCCCATCTTTTTTCTGTGTAGGTTGGCTTGACCCAGAAAAAAGGACGAGAAAGCAGCCAAATACAAGTTATATGCATTTATCCAAAAAAAAAAAAGACTACTACCCCTGACAGTGACAGAGGTGGTGCGGTCAACAGCAAGCTGCGTACAGCCGGTGGTTTCACTTGTTTTCTGTGGGTGCTTCTTCTTTGAGTGGAGTAATTTTCTTTCCTTGGAAGCAAAAGCAAGGTTGGAAATTTTTAATCATAAAATCAAATATACTTTATTTGTATTATTATTTTAATATTTTTTAAATAAATTATTTAATTTCAGATATTAATATTCAATTTTTTCTTTCAAAAATTAGTGCATGTAGTTGATTTATCCATAGTTTATTTTTTTATTTTCTTCAAAAAAGCATAATCTTATATTCGTTTTTATTTTTTAAAAAATCATAATTTAATTTTTTATTATTTTTTCATATAAAATATATAAGTTAAATTTTGGATAGATTAGGTCAGCACGAGCTAAGCCCATCCACTCAAGTTGATTTACATTTTAAACATTTCTTTTAAAATAAGATAATTCAATTAAACTTTTTTTATTTTTTAAATATAACTATTTAATATCCATCATGTTTATTTAACCTAACTCTTATATAGATTTTTTTTTAAATGATGGAAAGTAATATTTCTATTGGCAACCAAGGCTAATATATGATAATTTTCTCAATTTTATTTAAATTATACCAAGCATAAAAATTTATTTGTTCATTCAATTTCTGTTATTATATTGAATTTATTTAATTAATTTGCAATAAATAATCAGTGCCTAATAAGTTATTAGTGCAAGTTTTTTAACAATACAAATGCTTATATCTCTTATTTGTTGTTAGATTAAACTTTTATATATGTGGTAAATTCATTCCATTGCCAACAAGGCTTACTTTGATGGATATAAAAATTTAATAATAATAATAATAATAATAATAATTTTTTATATTTTCTAAAATTCCAAAACCAATTTACCGTATTTAACATTTTAATAATTATTAAATTTTTTATTATAATTTTAAATTCTAAATTTATTTTACAACGTATTTATATAAGACGTGAACGGCGTAATTTCAATTTTAACGTCACTGTCTGCTAGGGTTTATGGGAAAGAACTTGCGAGCCTATTTGGAAAGATTGGGGCTTCAAGTCGGGAATTGGGGAAGTTTCAGGCCCTAGGGACAAGACGCGCCAATTCGAAGGTAAAATTGACGTTGATCGGGGTTAATTTTGTGTTGATTTAGATTGTGTTTTAGCCTTTATGGAAGTTGAATTTAGGTGTTTAACAAAGTCGAGATTGGATGTTTGAGTGAAAATGGGATGATTAGTATTAAAATCTAGCTCGAGAAAGTAAATTTATCAACTGCCAGCGGAGAAATCCGGCGATTTGCCGGCCCGCAGACCCGTCATAGGTCTAAAGCGGTGTTGTCGGCGTGGAATTAATTGAATTATGCTAGATTAGGGGTTTTAAATTATTACTCCTTTTAATTATTTATTTTATCGATGCTAAAGAATGACCATTCATCCACCAACTTATTAAACACAGGAAGTCATCTTCCATATTCCCAAAGGTAATTCCTACAATCTGTTTAATTTTTGTTCTGGCAATTCTTGATGCTCTATTGCCCGACAAGGATAAGAATTCCTGGCCAAAAAGCAATTGGGTCTGTGTTGTGTAGCTTCTGGATTCTACTTCCCTTTAAGAATTTGCATGGTAGCAATTTCACTGGTTTTGTTTTCTGTTACTTTTTCTTGTTAATATATGAAGACAGTGTTTGTTTATGGAACTTTCGTTGCCTTTTGTTTGTCGGGTGCCAAGAAATCTCATTCCTTTTTGCCTATTTTTTTTATCCTTATTCAATTTGAAGAAAAAGTAACCATGATACCAAGTAAAAGAATGAAAAGGGATCTTGCTAATATTTGACCGATTCTTTCTATGCGTGCATCTTTTTATCCCTGTCAACAAATATGGTGAACTTTGAAAGAATCATGAGCTCGCATGAATATCATTGGTTTCTTAGAGAGGAAGGAAGGGCCTTTTACTTGTTTGATGGACATATTAAAGAATATCTTGATAACAATCCATTTAGTTCAAGTTTTTTTTTTTCAGTCTTTTCATGTTAGCTTTTGTAACTGTTTCTGATAAGTGATAATGAAACCTGGGAGCTGACAATTCTCATGCAGCAATTTTGTCTTTATTAGTACAAAAGATTCAACAAATAACACAATTACATTTATGTTGTTTTGGGAGGGACTTTTCTTCCTTTGTTTTAGAACTTAGTGCAAGGATTGATGGGATGTTGGATTTTTTGTAGGTATGGAGGAACAGTTCATACTAAGAGTTCCACCTTCTATTGCGGAACGATTAGATCGCCTCTTGAGTGAAAGTGCTTCTTCTTCTGAAGACCAATCATTGGATTTGTCATTTTCTGGTGAGACTTTTCTTTTATAATATTTTAGTGGAGTATTGTATTGCTTGTTATTATATGTGATCAAATGTTCAAGTAGGTTTTTTACTAGGAAAATGAATGAGATTGCTCGTCCATGTTACTGGACAGCTACTGGAAAGAATAAGAATATGAACCTCTAGGTATTGGTTCTGCAGTGCAATAAGTTTTCAGTAATCACGTGGAAGGCAAGTTTCTTAATTAAATCAAAGAGTGGACTATATCTAATTATGTTTAGTTGTCATTGTCAAGGTTCCAATTATTAATTTTATTTCATGTGACACAATTCCATAATATCTACAAAAATCTATGTAGTGTTATTTTAGAAATTGGTGGATGGACTATCAATGTAGCTTTACTTTCTTTGCCTCCATTGGTGCAAAGTGGGGTGAGTCTATCAACTCAAATGATATGTGCTGACAGCTGGGATTCTAAACTTGCAATTGAATTATGGTCCAAACATCTAGTACAATTTTTGAAGTGTTGATACAATTGCTAGGATTCATGTGATGTATTCAAGTTGAAGGAAATAAGATAAGTTTCTGTAGTGGTATAAAGATCAAAATGACCAGTGAGAAGTATAACCTAGTGGCATCATTTAGCAATTAGGGTTATATCTTATAAAGTTACATTTCTTAATTATTCCATCTTTCTTTAACAACTTTTTCTTATACTCAATTTTAATTTTTTTTATTATTTACATAGTGATACTACTTTGTTGGTAGATATGTTCTTTATGTATTTACCTCTTCTTAGTGTGAAGCTATAGAGACTTTTGCTTGTTAAGTTGTATGTCACATTTACCTATCTGGATTTAGGTTTATTTCCAAGCAAATGATGTTTATCCATCTCACCTTGTTTTTTTTTTCCCAATTAAAAAAAAAAAAAGGTTTCTGAGTTAGGTGTCTTTGAGACATTTTGTTGTTTGCAAGGCTATTTATAGGAAATATGTAATATCGGGAATCAATGAGAAGAATGGAATGATCAAATATAGTGATACGTACTTTTGTTTCTGCAGCTCTAAAGTGCTTATTTCTTAATGAGGAACTAGGGTTTTGGGAAAAAGAAAATTATGGAAATAAGGAAAAATGGATTGATTGCTTTAAGGGATCAATTTCCTATGATTGCTTCAAGGGAATCGGCCTCCACTTGAATAGATTTTATTGTATAAATCCATAGGCCATAGGCTTTATATGTATATATAGTGCTTAATTGTCTATGAATATAGAATTAATTTTATCACATAAATTAAGAAATCCTATTAGCTAAATTTGAAAATCCTAAGAATCTTATTATTAAAGAATCCTATCAATTAGGGAATCTTATTATGTAAATTAAGGAATCTTATCATTCCTCCACCCTTCAAAGCAACCTTGTCCTTAAGGATGAGTAGTAATGAATTCTGGGAATCACTCCACAAAAAGGTGATAGAACTCCCAAGTTGCTTACCATTGAACAAGAATTTGAGTAACAGCTTGGTTTTCACATTTGACAATTCGTTGGTATAAGATGGCTTGTGGCTAAACCTTAGCTTCTCCTGTAGGAGTAATGTCAAGTAGCTAACTTTGTGCAATCACATGCTTCCCTAACTTCCTCTTTAGACAAGAGACATGAAAAAAGGATGAATTTTGGACTCTAGTGGTAAGTCCAAACGATAGGCAACAAGACCAATGCGTTCAAAGACTTTGAATAGCCCAAAGAAGCAAGCAGATGGTTTCATTGATAAGCGCACAATAACTGATAACTATTGATGTAGTTGAAGTTTAAGATAGATTCAATCTCCTATGGCGAACTCACGTTCAATGCGATGTGTATCACTGTGCTTCTTCATTCGGGCTTGGGCTACGACAAGATTGTCTTTGAGAAGCTGAAGCAACTTGTCTCGATCTTGCAAGTCTCTATCAACCTGGTTTACATAAGAGAAGTATACTCTTCATCAACATTGTGATATTCTGAAAGCCTAAAACACACAAGAATGCCTTTGGTGAAGTCAGCCCACGTTGGAACTTCAACACACGTTTCAAACCAATCATACCATTAAATAACATCATTTTTCAACTAGATAGAAACAATTTTCATCTTAGATTGCTCTATTGTACGGTGGAAATGAAAGTATTTTTCAATCTTGGAAATCCAACCTACAGGATCAGTTTCATCTCAAGGGAATTCCACCCTTAAACGTGGTTATGTATAGTCGTAATCAACGCCTTCAAAGGATTCTCCTGATTTTTTTTTTGTTTATTGGAAGATGCAAGTGTATTGTTTCTTGATTGATTGTTTACTATGGTCTAGACTACTTGTTCAAGTTTTTTAAAAGATTTTTGCGTGAGAGATATTGATTCTTTAAGACAAGATATTTTAGCATTAAAATCCATTGAGTTGTGTAAAAACATGGTGTAGGACTGCAAATTGGTAATGCCAAGATTTTTCTTTTGTTGTCGGGTAAGTTTTTTTTTTTTTTCTTTTTGGGTTTTGGGGATTTGGAACAAAAGTAAGGGGATTTGAAATAGAAGTGAGGCCCCTAGGAACACTGGATGACGAACTAGGTTTTGGGAAAAAGCAAATTGTAGAAATAAGGGAAAAGGGATTGATTACTTCGAGGAATCAATCTCCAATGATTGCTTCGAGGAGATCAGTCTCTAAATAGCTAAAAAAGTTTGAATAGATTTTATTACTTGAATCCATAAACCATAGGCTTTACATGTATATATAGTGCTTAATTGTTTATGAATATGAAATTAATCTTACTACGTAAATTAAGTAATTTTATTATGTAAATTAAAGAATTCTAGGAATCCTACTATCATTTCTCTTCTGCATTTACTTTCTTTTTACCACTTCTACAATTCATCATTCTTGCCAAAGAGTAAATTGTTTAACAGCAAGTATGATAGGATAATTGTGGCATACCAATGTATTCTCATATATTTTTTTTATTTTAGTGGCATATTTGTGAACTTTGAAGTGTTTAATTTGTAGAGGATGGAAGGAGTGGTACATTTGCCATTGAAAGTGACCAGTTTCCTGCATCTCTCTTGGATCTTCCTTGTGTTGTGGAATCCTTCAAGACATATGATGACTGTGCACTAGTTAAAACTGCAGACATTGGTCAGGTTGGGTTCTATTTATTGTTTTAAATTGATGTTGTTTAAATATCCTATTTTTCCAAACACGGAACAGCTTTTGGCTTCTTGCAGATGATTATGGTCAGGGAGCCAGGTGATAATGCTCCAGATGTGGTGGAATACAGGCATGGCCTAACTCCTCCTATGAGGGATGCTCGAAAACGAAGATTCCGTAGAGAGCCAGATCTAAATGTATTGGTGCACTCATTGCCTTTGAAAAATCTGTATTTCATCTGAAAAGTAATTTCCATGCCTGCAGTGTAATAATCATAATATGGCCATCATTCTATCATTCTTTTGACAGAATGCTTATACCCCTGAATTCAAAAAAACTGGTATGAAGTAAGAAAAGTTTCATGTATGCTTATGATATCAATTCACCTGGCAACTAATTAGGAACTAACCAATTATTAAGATTTTCAAAATTTGATAGTTTTGGGTATTCTTGAGTTCAAAATTGTATGGGGCTGTAGTGCAGCCATTTTGTCCTTGTATCCCTTGAGTCTTCACTGATTGCACTGGGTTTCTTATTTGCAGCCTGAACTTGTGCAACGTGTTGAGAAAGATCTGCTGAGCATCATGGCTGGTGGAACTGTTGAAAATGCTGATATCCTTTTAATTATACATATAAAAAGGAAATGGCGCCATAGTACATGAGATCCCACACTGTGTGGTCTAGAAGATGGTCATATGTATACAGTGTTGCCTCTGTTTTTACAAAAAAGCTGTTTTTGTCACTTAAACCTCTGAAGTCATAATAGAGTAATCTTACTGTTATACCAAAACTTGCCCTTCTTAATTATGCATATAAGTATATGACTTTAGGCTATTTGTTAGAGAAGGAGAATAGAAACCATTGAACTGTTACTCACATGGGCTACTCCAGATATATTTTTTGTAATTGCTATTTCAAAAGTTCCACCTATTTATTTGCCATGCAAATCCTTAATAAACACTTAGATGTTGAGCAAGGAGAAGATTGTGATCAAAATGCCCGTAATGCAAAAAGAAAGCAGAACCTGCACCTGCAGTCAAGCCTAATAATGTTCCACAGGTAGTAGTGAACACCGAGGAGCCAGAGCAAAGTGATTCTGATGAATCTGATGACTCAATGTAGGGGGTGTCTCAATTGTCATATTGAGAAGCAGAACAGGCAGCTGATAGATTGATGAGATGAACGTAAGGCTTGTGTATATATATATAATACATTTTTTACCTTGTTTTCTGGTGGGAGGAGCTTGTCTACTAGACAGCATGAAATGTCGTTTTTTTTTTTCCCAAAATATAATGAGTGCATTATTATATACACTTGGGATCATAGAAAATGACCTGTGTTACATTTGTGGGAATGATGCCTTCCTTGGGTGCTACAGGTGCATACGGTTAAATCACTTGCATCTCATTCTTCCAGTTGAAGCAAATCTTTTAGGCATCAGAATCCAGTAATTGGGTTGTTTTAGCAATCATGGGAAGGCGCTGCATTAGTTATGGTAGTTTTCATCGCATTCAAAATGGGCCTACTTGTGGGTGTAGGATTTGTACTTTGAGTATTGTGCTGATAATCTTGGATCTTGTAACGTATGAAACAGTTTCCCAATTTCCCTGTACCCACGCCCATGTTTGTGTGTGACCCAATCCTAGAGTGGAAGTGCAAGGTCTTACTTGCCCCGTTAGCATCACAGTTGCGCAATATTGATGCGTAGCCAAGTTAAATTATCCTTCAAAAGGTTCAGTCACTGGTTGTCATTGGTCTTCGAAGTGCAATTCAAGGAAATGGGAATCATATTACTATACATTGGAAAATGGTTGGTGTCTTCAATATACACGCTAAATTTGGTATGTTGCTATGGCTTACGAGTGCTTCGACCTCAAGTCCCATCCTTTCGTGTAGACCCTTTTACTGTCAATCTGATTTCCTGCCACATGTGAACTATAAAAGAAATCCCCTTGCCGGGTAAAGCTTGACTGCATAGATGATAATTTATTAGGTCTGTAGGCATGGCCCAGCTATTTGTTTCCTTGATCAGTCTCGAGGATTTTCGAAGCCCAATGAGTATAATTTCGATGTATAATCATAGTATATGATGATTAAGTTGAATACCTACAAGACCAAAACTAGGAGTGTCAGGCATGAGCTTGTCTCAAGTACTCCAAAGTTTAAATCAAAGATTGTCCGTGCGTGATGAGTGTGAACAATTATTATAGATGCACTATAATTTAATAGTTTTTATTATTACATAAAATAATTACAATTTAATTATATAAATTTTTTGAAAATATTTTATATTTTATTATTATTTTAAAAATACTATAAATAATTCATTTCAGTTACCAAATAAAAAATTTTGTGATTATTAAATTGTCTGACTACAATAACAAAACTAAAGTATAATTTCTAACAGACCCTTGTTTAGTTTGTTCAACATCAACACCACCAGAGAAGGGGATTTCACAACCATGACATGCAAATCAAATAATATCTCCGCCCAAAAATTGCTATCATGGGTAGGCTTTTGTAAGGCGGCAGCCGTGGGATGTTATCGAAGGATTAAAAGGACTGAGCTTTCCTGCTAGTTGTGGCCACCATACACGTGGTTGTTACAATACGAAGCACAGCAGACTGCCTAACTTGCTCTGTTCTGTCTTTCTAAGATACTGATAATCCAAGTCCTTCGCAAGACTTCTTTCTTAAATAACAAATGAAGAACAGAAAAGCCCTTCTGCAAGATATCTTTAGGAAGAGACTAAAAAATTGGCAGTTGGTTCTTCTGATAGCTTCGGGATTGCACGGCCAAATCAACCCGTGTGAACATTAAATGCAACGGCAGATAAGGAAACAGAAACTGGTGATAGAGCCCACTTAATAAGTAAATTGACGTTAAGCTCTTCTTTTAAGCTGAGATGCACATGTTCTGCCTCGGTGCATAAATCCAGCAAATAAACACCGATAAAGTGTGGCAGTCACCCGAGCTCTTACTTTCAATTCTAGAGTTCGATCCCTAGTTTCTACCCTCCCTCCCAAATACCAGCAGGCCATGAGCTTCCCAAAGAAGATCGATGGTTCCTATTGCAGATGCGTCCTTGTTTTGATCGTGCAATTTCCGCAATATTCGTTAGAAAATAATTTGGCTCTAGACCACCAACCTCACTAGCACATGATCACACTTCTGCATAACTCCCGTGTCCCCTCGCCATTGAAGCAGGCTCATTCTGAACCAGCCATACAAACCAAACAACCACTGTAAAAGCATGTATCCCACCCATGACTTGATATGACCACTCTTCTCCATCCCCTTCCAGGAAATCGTTAGATCTCTCAGTGATGTCTTTGTCAACCATGAGGCACCCCACCAAGCTACACAATCTGTCCCTACACGCCAAGAATTTGGACAATGGATGAATAAATGAGAAATAGATTGCTCAGCAGAATCACAGGGTCCACGCAATGTACCTAATCATCATTGCCAAGTAGATTGATCGACAATTCCTTTGTTGGCAATCTTTCCTGCAACAATGGCCACCCAAAAACCTCAACCCTGGGAGGTGCAAGACCCCTCCATAGCAACTCAAACATTAACTTAGGCATCATGGGGGAGAGCAACAGCAAAGAGGAAAGGGAGAGTAATTTTTCAAACTTAATGGATGTAGCAATTAGGTACCTTCAGAACAAGTACCCATTAACAACAGTAACAATGCAACTGTGAAGCGCCATATCCAGGGTTTCTAGTACAGCAGTGATTTTAGCATGCACTCATATTACATATTATGACATACTGCATTAATTCCAAAACTAAAAGAGATATCAATGTTAGGTTCTGAAACAAAACCATAAATTCATTATACAAAGAATATCACATAAACTCAAGAATTATTCACTTTCAGAAGCAAGACCTATGTCACCTGCAATCTCTTGAACAAAAATTTCAGTTGGTTCAAGGCACCCTCGCAATGTGTCATGCCCAAGTTGTGCTCTTTCATTGTCCCCAAAACCAAATATGCGTCCCTGGCCAGTGATTGCAACAGTGTGGTAGAGGCCAGTGCTGATCTGGGAAACTTTGTGAGCTCTTAGGCTATCAAGGATTCGAGGTCTCAACACTTTGTCAGATATTCCCCTGTCTGGAAATCCAAGGCTGCCAAACCCCATCCACCCAAAGCCATAAACAGAACCAGTATCAACCAGGACAAATGATTTTCTTTTCCTTGCACAAACCTACAAAAGACACAAAGCCAGGCCATTAATGGACATTGCATGAACAAGAACAAAAACAAAGATGAGAAATACACACAGATATCTGTGCACTGTTTGGCACAAAAACAGAAAAGGAAGAATAGCATGCATAAGCTTCCACTGATTGTGCCCAACACGTGATTTTTCTTGTCAGGAATTTTTATTGCCACAAAAATAGTTTGCAATATAAATATTTCCATTTTCTACTTCCAAGAACCTAAAAGGAGAAAACTGATTGAAACTTTTCAGCAAAAGTCATCCAGAGACAGTTTTCCACAATATCTTCCACAATAAGCATCTTCCGAGAGTAACAAACTTTAGATGAATCAAATGCACTCAAGAAAAGTATTGAAAGTCATTCATCTTCCCACAGTAACAAACTGATCAAAACCTGGACAGCAAGGTGGCTCTTAAGGCTGCTCAAGAGTTCAGGAAGAGTCTTATCAGTCTCATCCCCATGCCCTAATGCTCCACAGTAACCTTTTCCCCAAGTGTATACCTACAAGCACCATAATATCAAGTTAGGCCACATGTTTGTGAGAGTTCTAAGCCAAAAAAACTGAGCATTAACAATTAGGAACTAATGTCTATTAAGCACAGAGGCTAACAAATCCACTGGAATCAAGTGCCAATGCATGCTCATCCCCAGCGGACACGCGGACCACATGAATGTCCTTTCTTTTAAAAGTCTGGATTGCACATGGCTGGAATTCATCATGCTGCTCCCCATGGCCAAGACAGAAATTAGAACCGGAGCCAAAAGAGTAAACGGCACCATTATCAGTCACAGATAAGACATAACTGGGACCAGCAGCTATTTGGATCACACAGCCAACTGCTTCCAGGGGTTCAATGATTTTTGGCATTGGTCTGTCCACTGTATCACCATGGCCAAGCTGCCCATGTGTGTTATTTCCACATGTATAGACAGATCCTTCTCTTGTCAGCAACACTGTAAAGTTAAGACCCACTGCAATCTGAAATTAATACCAAAATGAGCCAATAGAGGAATTGCTAATAATGCAGTATCAAGCCTTGGGAAGAAGAATCCAGATATTAGCGTAACTTGCATCCTCAACTTAGGTTTAAGGACCTAGTTCGTTATGTAACAAGCTCAACAAATGACTTTGCATTGGGGAAAAAAGGAAGATAAGTATCGTGGACTGAACTACTTGCAAGAAGTAAGCATTTCCTCCTTGGGAAATTGACTTAATATGTTAAACAATCACTTAGCCAGAGATAGAAATGAGAGTTGCAATAAGAATAGGCTTTGAATGTGCACTTCACATTATTTACAAACACACATCCCAATAAGTTAAAAGACACATTTACTCCATACTACACAATGCCTACAGTCTAAACCCATTTAATAGTTTAATCTTATTAAGCAACAGCATTCTTTGCAATATAACAATAATATGATACTCTTTACCTGATTGCAGGGAATTCCTTTCAGTGCCTCAACAAGCCTAGGCCTAAATATGGGGCGACTAGTGTCTTTGTGGCCACAGCAGAATGATGAATTATCTCCACATGTCAATACCTGTAACAATAATTAAGAAGATTGAATGAATACAAACTATTTCTGGAAACAGAATACAGCCGTAACACTATATATGTGATTGCCAACACATGTATAATCAAAGTGTCCAAAACTTTCTACATGGAATCTATACAATATGAGGACCAAGCCCATAAATCAAGGGCAGCAAACAAGATATTTACTCACACTAAGGAAATACATGCTATGAAGTACACAGAGATCCTTCTAAGATACTGAGGTACTGAAACCCTCAACCAGTACCATCAGTTCCAAGGAATGTCAAACTCCCAAGCTATCTAAACAAAAATTAGACCACTCATCTGACATCAGATTATATTCCAAGGCACATAAGATCATGGTCAACACATTGCGAAAATAAAATATGAAACAAAGAGATAACAAAGGTGCTTTTTTTTTTCATTTGGACAATCTTACGTAGAAAAAATAGGGATAAAAATATTATTTAGTCTGCCCTCATAGGTGACCAAATCCATCACAACCATTTCTGCACCATGGCCATATGGCAGTCAATGCTATTGCTCTGTCAAGAAATTTGTGTGTAAACAAGTTATGTGAACCAACCAAACACCTACTTGTTTGAGCTAGACCTGTTCAAATTTCAAAGAATTGACTTGTACTTAGCTCAAGCCAGAACATTTAGCTCAGCTCAAGCATCAACTATTGTTCAACAAATCTCAAAAAGAACCAAAAAAAAACAAAAAAAAAAATTCCATTACATTTGATACGACCAGCAGCCAAAAAGCTGCATTTTTTGGCATCTAGGCTCAGATACTACAAAAGGCCTTGTGGTTTTGCTTTTCTATATTCATTATTGAGGCCCAAAAAAAAAAAAAAAGAAATTCAACTGATCTGCCAATTTTAGGAAATTATGTTAAATTCGATCAATTAGGAGTGAGTCCCCAAATAACTGGCCCACTGGCTGAAGAAAAAATATAGTGAATGTTAATGAAACAAATGCATGGAGCCACAATCCAAACAAATGAAAGTACTGGAAGCAAGGTACCCAATTGGGGCAATAAGTGCATAAAAATGCAAATATCTGAAGAAAATAAGAACAGCTACAAACCTCTCCAGATTGCAAAACAAAACCAGCATGATTATGGGAAGCTGAGACTTGAACCACATGAGCCAAATATGGGAAACTAATCCGGGAGAGTGCTACGCACTGTGTTGTTTCAGGACCATGGCCAAGAACACCACACAAGCTGGAACCACAAGTGTAAATAAACGAATTTTTTATCAGCAAGGTGTGATACCTTCCAGTTGTAATCTGCATCTGCCAATTTAATCAAGAAAGAAAATGTTGGTTGACTCTAGCACAAGCATCAGGAAATAGACAGAAATATTGAAAAGTGGAAAAAAATGGTGAGGTTGGAAAAATAAAAAATATCATCATTTACCCATGTGAGCATTAAAATTGATCCCTCCTGGAAATAACTCTTAAAAAAGTTAAAACAAAATTATTTGTTCCCTCATTTCTTTATAGGTAAACGACCTAATAACAATCTAGTGCCGGTTGCAATCAAGGCCCTAATTCAAATAAAAATCAGCTCCTATACTGTCATCTAAAATGACTCACTCGGGAAGTAAAAATCTAATTGCATGAGCATTCAACAATAGCCCAGCACCTTTATCTTCAAAAACCCCACCAGCACTAATACTTTTTCATTCCTTCATTGTGTAAAAGCATACTTATCAAAGAAATAGTACCTTGCCTGCTGAAGTTTCAACCATGCCAGATGATTCCGCTACAGCTTGCAAGAACCTCAAAACCCGCTTCCATTTTCCTCCACAGCGATCAAACAGCTGTTTCTGAGCATCCCCTCCCATTCCATCATAAACTCTATGCAACATACACAGCTGAAATGCCGCAAAATCCACCAGTGACCTGAATTTTTGAGGATATAACAAATGGCTCCCTCCAAAAGTCCTAGACGTCAGCTCTAAACACACGAGATCAGTGGCACTAAGCTTGCCAGTGGTCAATATCTCCAAAATTAAATGAGATGGCAATTCCTCGATTGAAATTGGCCTATATCTATCCGCCATTTATACCAATTCAATTCTCACCCTCACAATGAAACCAAAAACCTAGAACGGCTATTTACGAAAACCAAAATCCGTTGAGTTGGAAATGATAATTAAGCAATAAAAGATCAAATTTTTAAGCGAAATCTAATACAATTGAAGCAACATATAATGAAAAGAACATCACAGGGAAGTAAAATAGACGGAATGGAGTAAAAGAAATGAGACCCAGATGACAAATTCAAGAGTTTTTGTAGTTGATTCAGCGATTGAAAACAAGACATCAGATGGGATAATTCTCACACAAGCCCCCTAGTTAGTTATCTCTCAAATTCAACAGAAGATAGGCCTCACCTGACAAAAAAAAACAGTCGAGAATAATTCAGGTCAATCACAAAACACTAAATTAGATTGAAAAGCTAATCGATGGAATTAAAAAACGATGGAAGCAAATGAAATATGGCATTTTGAGATCAGAATTGTGCTTAGAATCACCAAAGAAGAAAAGGGTTTTTATAATAAAAGTATATGACTCTTAACTGTAACGTACCAGACGTGATAAAAATTTTCTGTGCAGATCTTGACTTCTAATTTTTTTTTTTTAAATCTTTTTCTTTAGACCAAATGCTCGAACTAGAGCCCCCAAAAAAGGAATGAGTTAAATAATTGAAAGTACATGAGCAAGCAAGAAAAGACGGACAGATTTTCCACTTATATAATCCGCAATTCTTTCACTGCCAAGATTCGTTAAGGCAAGAACCGGAAGAGGCCAAAGTCACTTAGCACTGTCCCGTGCAAGTTTATGACGCAATGCGCTACTGTTCTGATAGACTACCTGTAATGACGCGTGGGCATAAGTGGCTGCCACGTTGGGGAGACATCGACCACTCTGCCGGTCCTGACCAAACGTGCGAAACGGGTCTAATTGGATTTAGTTCCGATTATTTCGATACTCGAGTCATTTAATATATATATTAATTATATAAATTATATATTTAAATTTAAATTTTTAATATTTTTAATAATAAATTTAAAATATTATTAAATAAGTAATTGTACAATAATATGAGTTGATTTTATGTAAAATTAATAATGTAATATACATCAAATAAAAAATGACAATAAACAAAATAAATTTAATTTCTTAAAAAGTATAAACTTTCATTGTATGTAAAAAATTCAAAAAATCTCATCTTGTAATTACTTGCTAAATTTATATAACAAAATTGATATGTATGAATTTTATTTATTTTGTCATTATAATTATCAAAAAATTACATTTAGGTGATAAGAAAATTAAAAAAATTAATTTATAATTTTCATATTAATATCTCTTAATGTCAACTTTAAAATTTTAAAATTTTGTGATATTATTATTTAAGCATACAATCATAATATTCAAATCACTAAATTACTCCCTTAAATATTACTTATTTGAGTGATCATTGAGTTTACCATATAAAATGAATATAGAATAGGTTATGCCAAAGCATTATTTGATGCCAAGCCTAACATAGAGTTATTAGGGACTGTATTTTTTTTAGGACAAAAAATAAAATAGATAAAAGAAATTCACTTATAGCTAGAATATTACATATTTTTTACAAATTAGAAAACTTTTGTATTAAATATATTATTCATATTACTAATAATTAGTATAAATTTTAAATTTCATGTAATAAATGTTTCATTTATATTTTTGTTATTAAATATCAAAATTTTATATTTATTTATATTTTAAATATCAAATTTAATGATAAAATTTTTAATTTATTAATTTTTTAATTAAATTGAAGTTCATTTTATTTTTATTTATTTAAAAATAATTGGCATTGAAAAATATATTTTTTAAAATAATATAAATTATTTAATAAAAATATTTTTGTTAAGAAACATAAAATTTAAGTTTTTTTTCTTTTTAATATTTTACTAGTGTTCTAGCAATATTCTTAAAATCTTAAATTTATATTTTTTTAGATTAAATTTTTAAAATGTATACAAAGCCCATTAATGATACTGATATTTATTTTAAAATCTAAAACAAAAACTCATTATTATGAAGAATTTTTTCTTATACAGAAATTGTATATTTATTTAAATATAATAATATTTTATATTATGTATAAAAAATATTGTTTATATTAAATTTGACTACACAAATAAAAAAAATTTCTTGAAATCATTTAGAAGCAATAATGTTTTATATTATATATTAAACATTTTATACAATATAAATAATATTTATAAGAAATATAATTATATAATATATATTAATATATTTTTAAAATATTAGATAAATTATTATTTTGATTTGTACATATAAACTTTTTTTTGTAATAACTATCCCTCAGACGACGGTGTACCCGGTCAAGCCGCCACCGCTGAGGTCCGTGGCACGGTTGCTGGTGGCCGCCGCCGTACTCATTGTTCGTTCCGTGTAGGGATAATGGAGGCAGGTCCGAGTAATGAGGAGAAAGAAGAGGAATACGTATTGCTGGATCTTGATGCTGTTTATGGGCAGTTTGATGTCCCACCAAATGCTCCATACGTTCTATCAGTATGTGCGTGCTTGCGTGTAAAATATCATAATTGAGCAGATTTGGTTTGTCATTTGCCAATAAATGGAATTGCCCAGATTTTGATTTCAGGGTATCCTTATGGGTTTGTTGTAAACTTAGGGTCCATGAATGAAAAGTGCATGCTTTTTTCACTTTTGTTTGTTTTTAATAAGATGAATTGATTTATGGTTAATTGTCTGTTCTTAATTTGCTGTCTTTTCCCAATTTTTTGAATACTTTTTTGTTGTTGGAAATCATACATGTTTAGCTTTCAGTAGTTTGTCTTTCGGTCATACATGCGTCGTGAGAGGTCAACTAAATATTGGGTGTTCAAGTCTAAGTTGTGTGGTTAAGAAATTCCATGAGTAAATAGTTTATGAATAGGAAACATATTACGGTTTTGCATTGAGCTGTAGTGTTAAGATCACGAATACGTTGCTTACTTTTACCATATTCTCTCGTGTTTTCCTAGAACTAACTGATTCTTTATGAGCTTTTCCTTTTGGTTGAAGAAAGACAATTGTTTCCTGAGTTTTTTCTTTTCTTTTCTTTCTTTCTTTTTTAAACTGCAGTTTGGGTGAATAATTCTTTGTTTTGGCATGGTTTCTTACTATATGGCTTCTATTTGTTTGAACTTTAGGGTCTGGACACATTGAACCCGATACTGATAATAGACAACAAACTAAAGCTGGCAAGTTTCTGGCTTCCAAGTACTCTTGTAGTTCATGAATTCACAATTCTTCTTGATCTTGTTTTTGACAGTTGATATCAATGGATTTATGATGAAATTTTATGCCTTTTCTTTTCTCAGATTGGAGAATATGAAGAAACAATAGGAACATGCCTTGTTTTCTCAGAAGAGGGTTATTACATTTCCTGTTTCTCTTCATTATAGTAAAGCACTGTGCCAAAAAGTGTTCTTTTTTTGTGGTGATTAAAATAACCAACTTAGAAGGAGCTAGTGAGAAAATAGAGCCCATCTGTGATTTCATCTCCTGCTTGGTTTCTACTTCAAAAAACATAAGGGCACATTGGGTGATTGTGCCACATAAAATAAGCGGGGATGCTGTCATGTTTGGAAATTAAATTCTTGATTTTATTTATATGCTGAAAAGTTTAATTTATATACCTAATATTTAGTGTCTCTAGTTGTCTGTGGTTCTAGGATTGTAAGTTGTATCTCCTCAATGGTCCTCAAATGTTCTAGTGAAATTTAAACAAATGAAGGCACCTTCTTAAAATTGGTGAGTGCAAAGATGAAATTAAGCATGGCCTTGGCCCATTTTGTTGTCAAATTATGGACTTATATGTTGATGCAAGTTTCCTACATTCTGTACCTGCTCATGTATACATTCATTGGCTATGTGGCCTTTTTCTATCCACATAACAATCCCCAGATGTGCAGATGCTTGTTTTGAGAGAAGCTCTGACTGAATTTGTTATGCTAGTTATGCTAAAGCCAAATTGTTTTTGCAGAAGCTTTGCCTGTGGTTCATGAAGAAACAGGACCATCAGAAACAAACCTTTTCTCAGGCAAATGTATTATAGATCCGAACCAATGTCCAACTAAGAAAGTAAAACCAGTTGCCCGGCTTCATAAAATCCTGAAGTTTAGGTTGTTACTGGATGACAATAATCAAGATGCACCAGTTGAAGGGCATGCATCAAATTCGTGAACAAATCTTAACAGGAAATTTCTTCGACGTAGCTTTTTGGGATGGGAAGAGTGGTTGCATATGTTCTAGAATATGTGCCTTCCATGTTATGGAGTATTCATGATAGAATTTAAAAGGTGAGTCCATGTTTTGGGACGACTTTGAGGCTGCTTTATCATAGCCGAAGTAAATTAGCATTAGCTATCTAAGAGGTTACCACACGGGGACTGGAACATTGTCTGCTTCTGCTTTGGTTTTTTGATAAAGAAACATGGTTGATCTTATTCCCAGCTTAATTTTGTTTCTGAAATTTGTTATCAGGATACTGGTGTAACACATATCAACCTAGTGTTTTAATATCTCAAGTCACCATGTAGCATTGCTGAGTAGGTATTAGTTTAGTCCACAAATATGATTTTTTTTTTTTTTGGTTGTTATTGGTCGTGATTTTCTTGATTGATGTTAGCAAGCCCAAGATAGTTTGTAGGCTATGAATGGAGCAACCTGATATAGCACAAATTCATACTCAGAACAATTGTGAATACACCTTATTGCAATGTGCTTGATGGACTTTAGCTCAATTTGCTCTTGATAAATTGTTGAAGAGTGGCGCTGTTGCATTGCTTCCAGAACAGTTCAACTAGTTTTCATTTTGCCCCCAAAAGTTTAAACTAGAAGCTAAAATTTTGAAGCCCGAAAATGCAGGAGTAGCAAGCCCAAGCTTTAGCTGCAGTACAGCTTGTTCTCTTCTCCAGGACAAAAATCCATCAGTACATAAAGCAAAAGGGAAGCATGCCGTGCATGTTTACCGGCGCGGTTTCAATGTCAACTGTTACACTCGGTATGCAAGCATGTTGTCCTTCAAACGAAGCTTTCAGGCATAAAAACATGAAAAAAAGTTCTTGTAATCTTGACAGCTCAAGAAAATTATAACAAAGACACGCTAATGCTCTGGAATTTTATCCTTCAAATATTTTAGAACAGCTTTAGTTCCTCTATCTAAAATTGTCCTCCGGATGCTGCAGATCAATATGCAAAAATAAACATCAGGATACAGAATACAAGAAGAAAGCACAATTATTTTCTGCAGCCTATCATTAGGTTCTTAAACCCCATCTACCTTTAGAAATATAAAATATATCAAATTAATCCAACTAGCAACAGTACTTGGCACAAAATGACTGGTCCTTATAATATTTTCTCGTTCATCCATTTTAATTTTTTCCAGTGAAAACTAAACGTTCATATAAGTGTACAAAACAGAAAATGCAAAGGTCTAAAACCAGTCTCTTCACAGTTTTCTTTTTGTTTCCTTTTACCAATGTTCTCTTTCCATTTTACGAAAGCTACAGGACATTGCCAAGGAATCATCAGTTAATCAATAAAGCTAAGAAGACTCAATTGACTTGATCTTCATAAATGCATTTCTCCCCTGGGTCTTACTCAGATGGAGGAAGCTGGAACACTGTCCTATTTGGAGAGGTTAATTGTCAAGGCATCTTATCATAGATTAGGAATCAACCAACTGAAGTTCTGCTTAAACCTATTAGCAGGTTTTGAACACTATCCCCCTCAATTTAGAGCCCCATCTGCTTGAGTGCACAAGAAAAAATGAAAAAAAGGAAAAGACAAATATAGAAAACAGCAATTAAAGGAAGTGTATACCTTCTCAATGGATTCCCATCAAGTCTTAACGCTTGTAGGCTTGGCTCAAGCAAACCCTGAGACAAATTTTATTTTTAGTCAAGTTCAAAAAAAATAAATAACTAAAGAACCATGCAAACAATGAAATTACAGTCTACCACAAATGCCCAAGTATCTACAGTGCAGGTCCTATATGCCAGTAAGAAGAGACAAAATGCTCAAGACAGAAGTTGAAAACACAGAATGGTCCAAGAGAAACAGGCAGCATAGTTGTCTACGGATAACATAAAATATGTTGGCAGCTCCAATGGGGGCCACTGACTTAGCAATCACAATTTTCTGCCTTATAAATCCTTCTCAAGTTGCGGTAATTTACGGTTCAGGAGATGAAAATGATTTAACTTCAGAATCCCCAATAACCACATGACAGGACCATGAAGACTATCCCAGTAAAAACCTCAACATATGACAGCCTTTTTCTACAAATGTCATCTAATGGTTGACATCACTATGGTAACCCCAGGATTTAGAGGGAAGCACGATCCACTAAATTGGAGAAGTATTATAAATGCAAAAGGAATTGTAATTCTGACCAGCTCTGCAGGAAGTGCTGAGATATTGTTGTCAGATAGGTCAAGCTCAGTGAGAGATGATAGATTTTTCACTCCCTGCACATAAAATTTAAGACTGCTCAACGTTTTGGTAACAATCAAAGGACCAGAAGAGTAACATCCTCCATCTTTTACACTTTCCCGTGAAGAATTTATCCTAATATTCATTAAATGTCAACTAAAATTTCAAGTTGTCTGAACCAAAAGAAGCATTTAGTTCCTAATTAACAAGAGAAAAGGCAAATAATACTTATTTTATCTTGCTCTGCATCAGAAGGCACCCTCCCATTATCATTGAACAAACATATAAGATACCTCAGGGATTGACCGAATGGAATTTTGACTCAAGTTTAGGATTTGCAGTTGTTGCAGGCTCAGTATATCAGAGGGGACTTCACATAGTTGAATGCGCCTGTGAAGAAAATAAGTGACACAAAAGAACATGAAATAGGGTACAAGAATAAGAATAACTGCACAGCAAATATAATGCATGGGTATACATGCATACATTCATGCATAGGCATAGGCATACATGTACATGTAGAAGGAACACGTTTGTGACCATTATAATTTTTTAATTACCTCAGGTAAAGCTCCTGCAAACGTGGCAGGCAGGAAAATGCAGGATGCTTAGGTAATGCAGAAGGATTGCCACTAAGATCCAAAATCTGAAGCATAGGAACTGCTTGAAATCCATCAGATGCAATCTACAGATCAAGTTACAGGGTAGTCAAACCATAATTGATGACAGAATGCACAATTAGCTAAAAAAAAAACTATTCATCTAAGAGTATAATAGTGATGTAGCATGGTTAAAGGGAAACAATACTTTATAATAAACTATGGCCACACCACAAAAATGAAAGTAAGAACCGCCAAATCCTAAACACATACACAAAAAAATGAATCTTCATAGATTTAACCTCCATTTTAATCATGACAAAAAGATGTCTTGTATGAAAAAAATTAATTACCAATAGACTAAAACCTAAATGGAGTGAGAGGGAGGGCAGGGAAGAGTTATTCAAAATAACAAAGAATAATAATGAGAAAAGAAAATGTAAACCATCAAAATTACTATAAGCAATCCATCCACCCTTTCAATGTTACTCTCCACATGATCACATCTTCTCTTCTATAAAACATAAAGGGGATCTGTTTTACCTGTTTCAGTGGATTGTTATCAAGCTTCAAACATGAAAGATTAGGAAGTGATTTCAAAACTGCTCCTGGCCAATCTTTGATCTTGTTGCAGGATAAGATCAGAGTCTGCATATTTGGATGTATATCAAACACAATCAGTAACCATTTCAAGTTATTTAATGGGCTTGTCTATCGGTAACAAACTAGTACCCCAAAAAGGCCACATGAGAAAAATTGACAACCACAATTACTAGCCATATTTTCATAAGATTAACCATATCACTGGAAAACAAAGTTCCATAACCCACAAATTCTGAAAACAAGTCAGATCAAAGGATGCAAAAGGTTCATTTCAATGTTGATGATGCCAGACAAAGCTTCAGTTCAACAGAAGGTTGTGATAATCCTATCACTGCAGACTAACAGTTTTGGCATGCATGTAATTTACAATTTTGTCATTGACTCACACCTCAAATGAAGTGCTTCTAATGGTAACTGATGCAAAAAAAAAAAAAAAAACAGCAAACGTTCACATTGCATTTGTTATTCTTCATACTTCAATGAAAAAGTCTCAAGATAAATCTGAATTCCAAAACAAATAAGGAGTTTATCATTATTCTGAAATATTCCAAAATGAAATCATTCACCAAATAAAGAGAGAGTGACAGTCTCCAAAGAGTACCAGCAGTTAAGTTCACAGAAATAGTAGGACTACAAATTTAGCATTTTCACACGGACCTTCATATAGAAACCATAAACAGGTAAATATTGAAGTTTACCTGGACAGAAACGCATGACGAAAGTTCAACTGGCAGCTCTTGGATGGAATTATTAGAAAGATCAACCTTTAAAATTTCATTTGATTCCCATGCTTTTGATGGCAAAGTATCTAGAGCCAGCCCTCTCAGACAGAGCTCCTGGATGTAAAACATTAGGTTGAGAAATTCAGACAGAGCTAAGCAAATTATGCACAAATACATTAAAAGGTTATGGGAGGGCTTAAGAACAGCATAATTGAAGAGCATAACAGCATAAGATTCACAGGTGTAAATCTGTCAGCTGGTTTAAGTATTGAGGTGTCTTAATTGAGACTGAGGACTTAGGATCAAATTTCACAAAAATCCTGAAATGGAAGTTCACAAGAAAGGAAAGTGTTTACTCTTGGTGCACAATGCAACAAATGCTTATGCTGTCACAGTTGTACGCCAAAATTTACAAGAACTCTCACGTGGAAAGATGAAAATCCAATCTATTTTTACCCGATTTAACTCTATATTGGACACTGAACAATCGGCATGATAAAAAAAAAAAAAAGCCTAAAACAAGGCACACAAACTTACACATAAGTGCTATTAAAACTCCCTCCTGAGTTACATTTTGGAACGAATTAGATTTGCAATCCATTTTCTTTAAAGCTTCACATTGAGTGAATCAATCTATCTATGCAATCAAGTCATGTGCAAGGCACTCAAACCATTTGACTTGATGTTATTTATGAGCAATTGATGCACTTTGCATGCAACCCAGCTGGCCCTGAAACAAATTGATGATTATGTATGATAACTTATTCATGTACCCTATTCTCTTACCAGTTTTAGGTTCAGATGGTTTGTGATATAAAGTTTATGTACACAAGTTTTATGCAACTAAACTCCCCACTGTGAAGGGAATGCCAATACAGAGAAGCAAGCAATTGACTGCATTGACCCAATTACAGCAATAACTGGTAATTTTCTAGCTCTTAGCTGCCAAAGCAAAGGATACTAGGTCCACAATCCAAAGCAAAAAATTCCAAGGGGCCGCAATCCAAAGCAGAAATACAAGGTCTACAATATTTGAAAGACATCCATAAGAAATGGCTCAGTTGAGATTGAACTTAATGATACCTTTGAACTAACAGACAACCGAGATGCCATGGTAACTACATCCTCCTTTGCTGGAGTAGTAGCTTCAGAATCTACATGAGAAGCATATTTATTGTTACTTTAAGAAACATAAGAATAAAGGCATATCAAGAAAACTTGGAATTGGATCCAAAACTTGTGAAAATAACAACTTTAACAAAGCAAAATGATTGGGATAAAAGATTAAAGACAACTAAAAATTTAACAGTAATATTGACTTTAGTATGTGAGTAATGAGAACACACTTACCTTCAGCTTCAGAAAGTCTACTTCTAAGATGCTTCAACAAGGTCGGGGTAGGTCCAGAAACCAATGTGCTATTAAGGGAGAAAGATCAGTAGGTTAATTTGTATTAACAAATGCAACTTTCATAGAGGACCAATGCCATGCCTCACACCTTCGAAGAGTTCGCAATGGATTTCCCGTTAGCAAAATTTTTCGCAGAGAGACCATCTTGCCTAGACAAAGATCACCAGTTATCTAAATATGATGTAGACAAAATGTCAAAAATTTTCTATTCATTTAAGTGCATGAATGACAAATTGGGAAAGAGTGAAAAAAAGAACATGATAATGGAAGGTGTTACTAGGGTTTCTTTAAATGAATTGAATTGCAACAGTAGTGTCCAAAGATCTAGGCAACATTTGTATCCTTTCACACAAAATCAAACATGAAACATGTATACAAAATTGAAAATCAAGTGTGAAAGAGTATGAACAGAAGCATCAAGTAAGCAGAAAGAGTATAAAACAAAGTGTCAAATAAGCGGATAAGTTATTTAGGTTGGATCCCTTCATTTAAGAGGTTGATGATGCCACAAAACCATTTCCAATTTGAATGGCATCTTCAATAATGAAGGCAGAGGGGAATCCACTCCTCTACCTGTTTGGGATCTAACATTTTCTTTGTACCCAACATAGAGGAAACTAAGGCTGGGTTAACATTTAACAACCAACTAATGAGACAACAGGATTCTGTAATATAACTAGAGAAGGCAGCCCATTGATTTTACTTTTGTGCAGTGGACAAATTCAAATAGAATCACGATTACTCATTTCTCCAACAGATGGGACACATAGAAGCCTTGAGTCATCGTGTGCATCATGCATACATTCAGACTCCACGAGTAAACAGATTAGTATTTTGTTCCAACCAAAACATTGTTAACCTTACCAATCTCAGGAGGCAATCCAGCCAAGGAATTATTTGAGAGATCCAGCACAGAAAGATGTAATTTGCAAGCATCCACAGGAAACTCCTTCAACTGCATTCATGTGAAGTAATTAGGTGCAGGTTCAAATATCCTGATTCAGTAGCCTGAAATTGTAAAATGGCCATGGATAATATCAACTTGCATGAAGAGTGCTAAAATGCTTATTGTAGGGTCTCATAAGAGTCAAATTTATGAATGACTCCCTTCTGTTATTGCAGGAATATTGTTTTCATCACTAGAGCCAGAAGACCGTATTAGAAATACTGATTTTGTGCACCATACTGTAACATTGACCGATATCATCAGTATATGCATTTGCCATGAAGTGAAGCTGATCTAAGGTAATTAAACCAGGTAAACTACCATAGGGAGCTTGAAAACTACATATAGAGAGGACATTTTCTTCTTAGAAAAGATGTTCACCAAAACCAAATATGTGAACAAGCTACCTGATTGGAGTGGAGATCAAACGTTCTTAAGCAAAAAAGATCCCCAATTTCTGCAGGTAGAACGGACAAGATGTTGTTCCTGAAATTCAAAGTGACATTGCCAATTGAATGTCAAATGTACAACAGTTTCATGTCCAAGGTACTTTAAGTATCACTAAAATTTAATTTAATTGTTCAACAATAGACATAAATATTACCCAATATAAAATTCCACAAGAGCAGAGCAACCCCTTATTGATGATGGAATTGATGAAATACCTACATACCTCAGCACAGACAATTTATTAGAAGAGGTAGAAGGAAAAAAAAAATTCCAATGCAATGAAAATAAGGATCTTGACGGTTAAAACCCTTGGTTAAATCACTCACTATTCTGCTGAAGCTCAAGACGGATGAGTTGTGAAAGGCTTCCAAGGCTATCTGGAATACCACTCAGCAAGTTCTTTGCTGCATAGTTCACAAAAGTATATTAATCTTAGAATTTAAATATATGTAAAAAGAAGGATTAGATATCAGTGTTATAAGAAAATTAATTCAAAAATTAATAAATATAATTACATGCATTAAATTCTGTAAGCCTTGTCCATGATGCCATCAAATTCTCTGATAAAGCTTTTATCTTGTTTCCCTGGTATGTATAGAAGGCTTATTAGAACACAGCAGACTTCTTCTTTTTGACCCACAGATAAATCTAATGATGCAAAACAGCTAAAATAGGCTAAAAGATAACAGAGTACCTCAACATTCACTTTTGTCATTTTTGAACATTTTGCTAAATCATCAGGCAAGCTAGTGATAGAGTTGTTTGATGCCTGAGGAAAGGTATCGCAAGCAACAAGTCACAAATCAGATCCTGTACAACACTTAAATCAAAATGGGAAAATGAATGCAAGCAGGTTTAAATTTCGTGCCAGCAAGATGAAGCTATCATCATGCCATCGAAATGTGAACACAGTATTTAATGGCTACTGACTCCTGCAGTGCTTTCAAACTGGTTGCCCTTTCCCTCACCTTCATAACTTGGTAGCACTATCTAAATTATCCTCTTGAAAAAAATTTATAGAGTGTCACACTAGATAAATAAATTGAGCACAAAATCCATCAACTTTGGGGACAAAGTAGATATACCATTCACTTCAGTTATTTATACATAGACAAAACAAAGAAAAGGGAGGAAATAATAAGCTTCTTGGTGCTAGCTTTCATGGGCCATCGAAACCAAGGAATGATTGCACAACCAACCCTGATTTATTGACATTGAGAAACCTGCATTTGAGTGTCACTAAGTTATGGTGGTGGATCAGAAGAATCCCAACTTCTTATCTACTGGTATCTGGGAATCATATGAATGAATTATAGAGGAATCAAGATTTCCTAGCATTAAAAAATTCTATGACATGCCACAACGATAGCAACAGAAAAATCTTTAGAAATTATATGTAATTGTGTTTGATATACTAGCCAAATGGCAAATCTGTGATTGTGTTTGATTTGCTAATAACATGGTCCTCTTTCTATACAGTTATTAGCCATTGATGCCAAACTGTTACCTTCAGTTCAGACAAATTTAAACATCTTCCAAGAGAGCTTGGGAGTTCCTTAAGCTGATTGCTTGAACAATCAAATCTAGAATAATCACAGAATATTATCAACCAAATGAGTTGAGCATCAAAGATTAGGAATTCAACTATATCAAATTAAATGCTATCAAAGTATAAAAAGCTTGGAGATGATACTCCATATCTCTTATATGACCACTTGGGATGGTAACCTTTTCAGGCATTATATATGCATTAATTGATTTAAGGAAAACCAGAGAACTCCACACAAAGAGTACAAAAATCAATTATGAGAGCCAGTAAGAAAGTGGGAATGTTTGAAGTTAACTAATAACTATTCTACTTCATTAATCAGGAAGAATTGTTCTCAATTAATTATAGGGACCAAAATTTAAAAGTTATTTATAGAAGAAAGCATCGTCTAATCCATCTCTGAAGTGATTGAACATGGCCAATAATGAATTAAGAAAAGCACCAAAAACAGAGCTGTTTTTTTCCCCAGAAGCCAAGTACACTAATTCGAAGATGAGAACAAGTGAAGAAAAGCACAGATGCATGTGCATAGATGCAAGCTTCAAACAAAGAAAAACACATGAAAACTCCCAGTGACACAAAATGGTCATTTATGCAATGCATGCAACCAGAAAAATGCAGAAGCAACAACTGACAAATGAAAGTGCAGCTGTTATTTGATACATTTCCTTTTTATTTATTTATTTATTTTTTAGGGGGCGGGGGAGATGGTGGGGGGAGTGGAGGGGGAGGAGGGCCAAATAGGAGCCTACTTGACAAGAGAAGCTGCTGAACCGATTTCTTCAGGTATATTTTTTATCAAGTTAAAGGAGACCTCCAATGACTTAAGCATAGGAAGCCTGCGAAGTAAACAATGCACAATCAATTTTTTTTTATTTACAAAAAAAAAAAAACAAAGTGCAAAAAAAGAGAGCAAAAACAAACAAGGCAACTTACTCTCCAATTGCGAGTGGCAGCTGAGAGAGTTTATTATTGCTAACATTTAACACTGCAAGTTGAGGTAAAGTCCTGAGATCTTCCTTTAAGAATTCAATGTTATTATGAGCCAAAATCAGCTTTTGTAGCTCAACAGCCTGAAAAACAAAAAGACCCCGAAGAGAAATTTAGACCTTTTTATGAACATGGCAGCCATTTGCCATCGCAAATGCTCATATGAACGAAAAAATTGAAAAGGAAAAAAAGGTTACCTCCCACCACTTCTCCCCCTCGCCGACGGCATCTAAACTCCGGTAAACTTCATCGGGGACATCCCTGAAATTCAACCCAAATGGGTTCCATTTTCATCAATTGATAACACAAAAGATTGAGTCTTTAGAGGAAAATTTAGCAACTTTGCATTCGGAATTGATATATAAAGAAGAAGAAAAAAAAAACTACCCATTGGTCATATTCCAGCAAAGACTCATGAAAAGACAACAAAAAGAAGAAATATTTACTTGAGAGAGCGATTGGAGAGATTGAGAGAACCAGAGGTTCTGGCAGCTTTGAGCAACCGATCCATGACAGTCGCGGGAGTATCTGTGTCTTCTTGGCCTCGGACATGTAACGGGACTTCGGACGTTCGGATCTGAACTATAATAGCAAAGGTATTTTTACTAGTTTAGGCAATGTCTGGTCTTTTTTTTTTTTAATTTTTTCATAGAGGCAGGTGTAAGGATGGTGAAAGGCTTTTTGTCAATGGACAGAAGGCCAGCGAACCCCAGAATATATAAGATTATATGCGTGTTCTATCTCTAAATTCTAAAGTCTTTCCACACTTAAAAAAAAAAAAAAGAAAAGGTAAGAATTGGGTAGGAATTTTTGGGGTACTTTAGGCAATTACCAATTGATGTGAAAATTAGGCTATAATTCCGCCTTCACCTTCTCTCATTGATTAGAGAGCTCCGATTCCTTGAGATGCAAACCCTTTAAAATGAGAGAGAATTCATCACAATGCATGCACATTATACGCATTCTAAGTTTGATATGTGATAATTGATTATAAAAGAGTATTGTTAAAAGTATATGATATTACAGGTACTTTTTATTCAAAAAGTTGAATCAACACAATAATAAATGATTTCAATTTGGATCCCAAGAGATAGCAACTAGTAATTTTTTTTTTTTTTTGTTAAAAAAGTCATTTATCATTATTTTTATTTTTATTTTTTGATTTTAATTTTTTATTAAATTATTAAATTATAATTTTATTTCAATTGAATCCTTATTTTACAAAATTAAATAAAAAATTATAAATTTTATTTCTTAAAAAGTATATTTTTATTCATTACATTGATTTTATTTAATTAATATATTATTCTAGATAATTATTTATATCATTCTAAACAATACAATAGTAATAACGAAAATTTAGACAAATTTTTTACGTTTTTTTAACCTTTTAAAATTTTGAAGTTTTAAGAGGTAAATTTTTCATGAAAATATGAATAAATTTATAAATTGCGTATTTTCTTAATTGTCACTAATATCATTATGCTATATACTTTGGAATGATTGAAATAATTTTAATGTATAAAAATACTCAATGAAGAAAAATGAATATAATGGATTTAATTATGTAAAAATGTATGTTTTAGAAGGTGAATATCATGATGTTTTACTTAAAGAATAATAGAATAATTAAAATTAAATTATAAAAATTTAAAGTGGATAATGAAAATGAAAAAAAAAAAAGGTAATAAGTTTAATGATGAATGATATGATATATCCAAATTTTGGAAAAAGGTAAAGAAGAAGTTCTATAGGTGGCAATCGGGGGGGGGGGGGGGGGGGGGGGCGAGGCGGTCCAGGCAGGTCACTTGGGTAATAGAACATTTGAAAATCCCGGGTCAGTTTATTTTGAATCCAAATCAAGTCAATTTGAGTTCGGGTTTAAATGAATTAAGACGAAACTGAGTTTGTGTTAGGCATATGGTCATTTTTCTTTTAATACTGATCATTTCAAATTTTGATGGGTCTATTTCAAATCATATTGCATAATTTGGTTGTGAACATTAAATAAACCGAATTGGTTAAGTTTTAAATTCGGGTTAGTATATAATCCCTTCTGAAAGATAATAATTAAATAAATAAATAAATTCATCGTTTGCACATTACATCAATTTTGTTTTGTTAAAATATTTTGTAATGGTCGCATTGCAGGTCTCAAGAGACAAAACAAATTTACTTTGTGTGAGAAGTTAGTTACTACAGACGGTTGGCGCTCTTGCTCTTTGAATGAATCGAATCCAGATGTCCAAAGCCCAAACACCCAAATACACGTGTGTCCATATGGAAGTATTATAAGTCCGCTCAATCTACTTTTGTCCTAAATTTTGAAGACCCAGCTCTAAATTTCTTCTCCATCCAAAAAAATGTTCATTAAATTTTTCTTTGACCCATTTATTTGTTTGTTTATTTATTTTAAGACTACAGTTGATCAAGTTTGTTGGGGTTGTAGTTGCTACATTGGCGGCGGCGGCGGATTCTTCCAGTTGGATTCGCCGGTGGGAAGCTAAAAGCAGGTATTTACTACTCCGTCCAAGGCTTGCATACACTTTTGGGGCATCCGACGAGTCACGCAATTCGTCACTCTGATTAGCATGAAGTGGAATATCCCCATTCCATTTAGACAGAGCAACGTACCATAAGATGGGCCGATTTTATTTACTAAAATATTTTATAAATAACACTTCTCCGCTCACACATATATTTTAGTTCATAATTTTTATAACTGTCTTTTAATTTTGCAGGCTCGAGAAGGATATTAGATTTAGCTGTTTTTTGGATTTGACGCTGGAGGCTAACAACATGCGCAGAGTTATTATGGTTTTAGGATCAACTATTATTAGTATTTTCTCAGCTTAAAGATGAAGATTGGTTTTCTAAATTACTCGAGTGTGGACATGAACTCATATTCAGACAATTTTTATTTATATATATATATTTTTTTTTTCACAAGGGCATTTTGATCTCTTCGTGCCATTATAACGACTTTGTGTTATAATGACATTTTCTCAGTTTTTTTTTTTTTATTAATACTACTACATTGATACTATATATATATATATATATTTTAAAAATTTTTGATAAGTTGTATGTATTTTATAAGTAAGTCTTAGTTTAATATGCGCAAGATATAAATTTCTTTATGTTTTTGGTAAATTTTGATTAAATTTGCATATATTTTGTAATTAAGTGTTAATTTAATATGTTAAATATAAAATTTTATTTTAATAAAAACTCAAATGAAATGAATAATTTTTATGTAGTTATTAAATTTAATCTAATCATTGACCTGAACAAAAAATTGAATAATTGAGTTATTAATTCAATTAATAAATTAATCAAATCATTGTTTGAAATTATTTTTTATTAAAATTATTATTTTTCAAATAATTTAAAACATCATTATCATTATGAATTCATCAATTATTTCATTACATTACATTAAAAAATAGTTCGTAAATCGAGAGAGAGGAAGAGGGGAGAGTTCATAATTAAATATGAATTTTGTCGGAAAAAAAAAAGAGAGTCAAAGTCAAAAAGTTCACAAGAGTGTGCAGGGAGAAAGTGAAATATATATATATATATAACAAAAAAAAAAACAAAAAACCAAAAATTGGAAAGCTATTGTACCCACCACCCGGAAAGAGACTTTGGGTCATTCGGGTTGACCGAAATTCCTATTCGTGTCTGCCAATGGATCATAATACCATCAAAAAATTTTCTATCGATAGCTTTCCGCCCGCTGGGGGAGCACACTTGCTCCTCCTCCAACGTCCCCACCACTATCAATTTGAGTGGGAGAAGAAATCCAGACTTTGGATTGCTTAGAGAGAGAGAGAGAGAGAGAGAGAGAGAGAGAGAGAGAGAGAGAGAGAAAACTTAAACTTTTGAGATTAAAATTTAAAATGCTATTGCTTAAAAGCTAAAAAAAAAAAAAAAAGGATTTGAATTTCTAATTTTTTAAATTATTTATTTAATTTTTTAAAAGGGATTCATTTAAATTTTTTAAATTATTTAAGTTTCAAAAAGTTGGTCAAATTAACCAAAATTTTCTAATTTAATGCGTTAAACAATTTTTATTTTGATCTAAGTCGGTCGAAACAAAATTTATTATATTATTCTCTCCCTCTAAGAATCAGAAACCTCACGAAGTCAGTCAAATGCTGGTGTAAAACCATAGAAATTAGAAACCCCCACAAAACAAAATCCATGGAGGATCTTGGCAAGTTGTAATGCAAACCCCAGAACTCAGAAAACCACCTTGACTAAGCTTAAAGGTTCAATTTACTGGGAGAGACACAGATTTGGCGAGGAAAGAGGAACAAAGAACGCATAAAATTACTACACAGAGTTGACACTTTGGGACTCGGGACGGGAAGATTTCTAAGAGTTCCAAACCTGAAGAACGAACATACATTGACAATTTGAATCCCATTACCTCGAAGCCTACTTGCGTCCCGATTTTCAGTTATAAAAAAAAAAAGAAAAAGAAAAAGAAAAAGAAGAAGAAAAAATTGCATCCCCTTTGATAATCAGTAGGCTAAGCCGAGCTGACGAGCCAAGCCAACATGGAACAGTCTTCATCTGAGCCACAAGACATGGATCCTGTTCCGGAAGCAAAACTCGACACTTTCAAAGCCGGACGGTTAACTATCTTTGTCTTAAAACAAAACTAAAGCTACCTTCTTACACCAACTCATGCGGCAACTTAATTGGTCATTTGATGTATACATATATACATACATATATATATATATATATATATCTTTTTTTTTTACTTTAATTTAAATTTATTTTTGTATCATTTATCTTAATAATATTTGTATAAAAAATTAAATAAGAATAATAATACTAAATCATCTGCAATGCATCTCTTTTTTGTCTTTTGACTAAAAAGCAAAACTGCCACTTTACAAAGCATAACCATAATTAATTCTTAAAATGTCAATTTAGCAAACCATATAATAAAGAAAAAAAAAAACAATATTCCAAATCTAAAACCCTTCTATCCCACTTTCCCTTTCACACCCACTTTAGCTTCCACTCTACTACTGCTACTGTGTTGTTTACATTGTATCTCTACAAGGAAGGCTCCATCTTTTCTCTCTGGATTCCTTCTTTCTCTCTCCTCTTTTGGTTGTTGAAGATTGAGAGGCACTTGTAGAGAGAGCCCTGGGACGTAGAGATGAGGGGGCCTCTGGGGGCAGTGATTGGCAGGTACCCATCAAGTGATGGGAATGCACAAATTGGTGGAATCATTAGGCACAACAGGAAATGCAGAGATGTTGCGTTTCTAGTTGTGTTCATAGCATTTTGGGTTGCCATGATTGTCAACTCTAGCTTTGGATTCAACCGAGGAAACCCATTAAGGTAAGTACTTTGAGTGTGTTCACTTCGAAATGGCCACTGGTTGTATCTCAGTGTTTCTGTTTTTTCGTGTAGTTTGGTAAGATTTTCCTGTCTCTTGCATGGGTTGGGTTGCCCTTTTCAGCATTAGGAACTGGGTTGGTCTTTAATGGTAAATTTCTTCATTTTAGTCAAGATTCAAGTCACTGTTTTGTGTGCATTTAAATGGAAAGTTGCATGTTTTCTCTGTGCAGTTGAATAGAGCATTTCACATTTTCTGGTGCAACTTCCAAGTATTAGACGTTGAAATAAGGGTCCGCAACTGAATATAATTCTGGATCGAAGACTTTGTACCTTGTAGCTGATACTGAGTTTGTAAACCTTAGCGATGTATTACTGCAATCTTGAGATGATTTATTTCCTTTTATAGTCTTATCTTAAGTTGTATGTTCATGCCTAAAAATGCTCTCTGTAGAACAGGATTAAAATTGGAAACAATGCTGTTTCCTTTTTTTCCTTTTCCTTTTTTACCCGCTTGTTATTGGACACATGATGTAATAAACCAATCTTCACTCCTTTTCCAGTTTTAACACCATTAATCCATGACTCATGATTGCTGGCTTGAACTTCTGTGCTTCCCTTGTCCTGTTTAGACTGTAGCTTACATTTGGTTTGTACTTATTATTTGCTAGATTTTTGAGTGACATTTCTTTCTGCTTTTAATTTTAATCTACTTTTATGTTTATTTTTCATTTCTGATGAGCTTTGCTGTGGCTTACTAGGCTCACGTATGGGCTGGACTACAAAGGAAATGTGTGTGGTGACAGGCATGCTCATCCTGATCTTCGAGAATTGGAGCTTCAATATTGGTTGAATCCAAACCAGGTCTATCTTAGTGGTATGAAGGACAATCAATTCAAGCTGGCCAATGCTCGCAGTATATGCTTGTTGGATTGTCCCATTGCTTCAGAAGATACCCTAAATTGGGTCTGTGATTATCCAGAGGGAGATATCCGCCTCTCAATGGATGACTGGATTGATAGGAACTATGATTACTATGAGTTTCTTACTCCTGAAATGAGAAACACCTCTCTTCAGCTTCAGGGCCCTTGTTACCCTGTCATATTCCCAAGTGTAAATGGTAGGTAACCCAGGTTTTCATTACTGGTGATTGTCCCTAATTTAGTATTTTAATGCTTTCTTCTTTCTCAAGTATTGACATAAAATTCTAGTGATAGATTTTGGAATAGCTGCTTGCTTTTGCAATGCAACTCAATAAACATGTTGGGAGGCACCTGCAAGTCTGTCCATTTGTTTTTAGTTTTAATTTCTTTGTAGGGCACTATTGGCATCAGCTTCTGATTTTTTTTTTCTTCATTTAATCACAGTTTATTGGAGGTGTCAATATGTTGCTCGTGCATCAAATGTATCATTGCGTCATTGGCTGCAAATGGGTGGAGTGAACATCAATGAGGACATTATTATGGACAAATCTATTCACAGATCCATAAATGCTCGGTCATCTGTTTTGAAGGTTGAGGAAATTTGCCTCTTTGATTATTAAGACTAAAAATATGAATATTAGTTATAAGAAAAAATATGTAAATTGTTTTTCTTTATTGGCTCGTCGTGTTCTTGTGTCTTATAATTTTATACTGAAATTGAAAATGAATTCTGTCCTGGCCATTATTATTTGGACTCATATAAAGTGGTTAAAAATCACTTGAGTCATTGTAGCGTTGAAATTGAACATCCTTGCTTAGCCGAACCATGTGGATTATAATTGCTCCAGAGAGCTCCCCAGTTTGTGCAAGCTTGGTGGCAATATTTGAGGGATGTATCATGTTATATTTCATATGCTTCAGTATATTATTGCAATAGTCCTATTTTTACTTCATAGAATATGTTTTATGATCAAGGCATAGAGTTCAAAATTCATTGCTCACATTTTGTCTGCAGAGATACATGGCTGATATTGGAAAGGCATGGCCAGTATTAATTGTTTGTGGAGGACTCTTGCCATTGTTTTTGTCAGTGATTTGGCTGCTGATGATTCGATACTTTGTTGGTGCAATGCCATGGATAACAGTTGCCCTCTTTAACATTCTCATCATCTCAGTAACAATGTTTTACTACTTGAAAGGTCAGAATAATAGCTTTTACTCTTCTTTCTGGTTACTGTAGACCCAAATTTGAGTTTTAGTGATCATTACATAGCAAAAAAAATGGTGATTGAGTCTAACAATCCGTTTGAATTATGCCTCATTTCATGCTACCCAATGTTCAAGATGTTATTGATTTTCTGCTGGCCAGGACTCATTGTAATTCAAGCAGCTGCATTACCTTTTTGGATATTAATTTTTAATTGCTTGTAAAATTTTTGAGATCTTTTGACTTTCATATATGGTTGATTATTGTATCAATCATTGTGTGGACTTTTACCTTTCAATGAAATGATAAAGTATCTGTGATGATTTGGAGCCAAAAGCTTTGAAAAATACACATCATAAATGAAGGCTTTGAAACTATTTACAGATCTTGGAAGTGATTGTGCCTGTGCTCTCTGACTTTGTGTTTGATATCAATGGTGCCTTCCTTTGGTTTCCATTCTCCTTCCAAGTTCTAGCATGTGGTTTTCAAAAGTAGCCACATGGTTCCACACCCACCACCCCTGGTCTTACGTGTTGTAATCTCAGTACAAATCAAGTTTTTTCCTTATGTCCTTGTATTATAAAATGTGGTTATAATTGTCTTGCAAACACAGTGCTGATTTTATTTTGTTTTCCCTACTCTTTTAGCTGGATGGATTGGGAATGATGCCATCTCTCCTATCATTGGTGAACATGATCCCTACTACCATGTGTTTGGACGGGTGGGCCCATTTCAGACCATATTGTCTATATATTTGGTTATATGTAGTGGTGTCTATGTGCACATCATTTACTCTAGTGTTTTGCATCTTTCAGGAACTAAATCACATCCGTGCTGTTGCTGTTCTGATGACCTTTGTAATGGTTGTTTCCATCCTTACATCAATTGCCATTGTCCGCCGCATCCTTATGGCAACTTCTGTCCTGAAGGCAAGTTGATGTTGAAGTCTCAATTTGTGCCAGAGAAGGGAAAAGTTGACTAGATGCCTACTTGATAAAGCATTAAATTACCAGTAGACTTTAACCCTGATTTCTTCTGGTGAAAAGATTTATATTGGCATCTATCAAAATGAAGTTTTGCAGAATGACATCTTCACCCATTTTTATGAAATCTTAGGAATATGTCATTGTTGGAAAATAGCCATACAAGTTTCTGGACTGCCATCAAGCTAAGCTGTATGAGGGTCACCACTGAATCCTAGTGCCAAATGTTCTTATGAGTGCAACAGAAGCAGTCAGAAGTCTTGATGAAAAGCACTATGCTAGATATTATTGCTCTATATGCAGAACTCTCATGTCTGTTTCTCTTGCTGATGTTGCTTCTTAACATGCTAATGAATACTTTCTGTTTTGTTACTTTAAAATGATAACCCTTTTTAAAAATGCCTATTTTTTCATGGATCTGCCAGCACTCATGATTTGGTGTTTTTTATTGGTTAAACAAGATCCTGGGTGTGAATTAGTAATTTTATCTGTGTACAGGTAGCAGCTAAGGTCATAGGAGAAGTTCGAGCTCTCATAATCTTTCCAGTCGTGCCATATGGTATTCTTGCAATATTTTACATGTTCTGGTTTTCAGCTGCCCTGCATCTGTTTAGTTCTGGCCAAATTGTCCAAAATGACTGCAATTCCAATTGCTGTGCCTATGATCTTTTGTCAAAGCGAGTTAATTGTGATCGCTGCTGTGGTTATGATATCCATTACACTCCTCACATATCGATTGCCATATTTTTCCACCTATTTGGTGGTTACTGGGCTACACAGTTTTTTATTGCATGCTCATCAACCGTGATTGCGGGTTCAGTTGCTTCCTATTATTGGGCCTATGGTGAGACACCGGTAAGATACTAGCTTCTGAGAGGTATTTGTGCAGAAAAATGTTAGTTATATTCAGCTACAATTTTGATATTTTTCATCTGTATTGGATGTATAATCCATCTTATGCAGCAATTTTATAGATTCTTTCTGATGGTTGTTTATTTTTCGCTATGCAGCCAGAGATCCCATTTCTTCCAGTTTTTTCCTCTATGAAGCAGCTTATGCGGTATAGCCTTGGCTCTGTTGCTCTTGGCTCCCTAGTCGTGTCATTTGTGGAATCCATTCGCTTTATACTGGAGTCAATTCGTCGAAAACTGAAAGTTGCTAGTACTACAAGTGACAGTTGGATTGGAAAGATGGTATACCATACTTCTGGGTTTTGTCTAAGGTGTATTGAATGGACCATAAAATCCTTTAACCACAATGCTTATATAATGGTACGTAGGAAACCAGTTTCAAGCAAGTTTCAACATAATCTGTGTGAAACCAGCTGCTTATGTTCTCCTATTTTCCTATTTCCAAGAGCTTTGCTTTGATTCATTATTTGGTTGATGTTTCCATAAGCCATTTGTAATTTTTTACCTCTGGGTTTCAACTGTTTCTTCCATAATTGTATGTGATCTCTGCAGATAGCTATAACAGGTAAAAGCTTCTGTAGGGCTTCAGCAATTGCTACTGATTTGATCATTAACAATATCCTGAGGATTGGGAGAGTGAATGTGATTGGAGATGTCATTCTCCTACTTGGAAAACTGTGTGTCAGCCTCTCAAGCACTGTTTTTGCTTTCCTCATGTTAGATACCCACAAGTATAGATCTGCTCATAACAAGATCTCTTCCCCACTGCTTCCTGTAGTGGTATGTATTTCTGTGATCTTGATTTAATCAAAGTGGCTGAATATTCAACCAAATTCTATGCTTCATAAACTAGTAGTCATACTGAATTTGCCTTCTTCATGTTTCTGTGTAGGTTTGCTGGGCTCTTGGTTATATTGTGGCGACTCTCTTCTTTGCAGTGGTGGAAATGTCAATCGATACCATCATTCTTTCATTCTGTCAGGATTCTGATGAACATCAGGGGACGGCCCAATATGCCCCACCGCTTCTACTTGAGACACTGAACGATCAAAATGAAGTCCAGAGACTGACACAGTGATCTGGTAAACTCCTTTGTATAAGTCGCCTGTAATCAATGTGCTTACTGGATTTTACCAATTAAGTATAATATTGAGTACATGAGCTTAAAAGGCTAGGAGGAAAGAAAAAAATTCCCTAGTGCTGTTTTCATTTTCTGCCTTTCGGTGTTTCCTAATCAAAAATCACTACCTTGCTATTATTTTTGCAAACATGGCCGACCGAGAGCGGTTTGAGTCTAAGATGTCTGCACATGACGTTATGGCAAATAAAGTATCAAAATGGGAGGTGCCCCCGTGCAATTGAAACCACACAGGAAGTATAAGGAGTCTGTTGAAACCATTCAAGAGGAGTATGTTATTCTAGAGATTTCCAGTTTATGCTGTTATTCACTCAAGGATAATTGGGTGAGTATCGGTTGAAAACACTACAATATCTCTCCCATCACATCACCCGAATCTGCCAGTACTGCATTGGCAATAACAGCATAAGTGCGTGAATGTGGGAATTAAGAGTCTCAAATCTGACTAAAATATGGTCTGAAGGAAGTAACATTGCAGACCCCATAAGCAGCTACCGAATTGGGCGTAGGAGGGAACAACCGCAATTACGCGTTAGTGTTTTAAGGCATTGGATTATTGGCCTTTAGCCACTTACATATCGTTTGATCAGTGTTTCTTCATCCCAATGTGAGACTCAACACTGTCATATTTCAACGGAACAAGGAGTAGTGAGTTAGTGTTGTCATATTCCTGCTCTTAGGGTGAGTGATGCTGCTAAGATGATTTGAAAGGGAGCTTGCGTGGGAATTCTAGGATTACTTCTCGGGACAAATAATCAGACAATCTTTTTTCCCTATTATTTGGGAATTTTTGGTTAAGGTTTTGGTGCAGACCATTTAAAACATTAGAATGATAACACACAAAGGATAGAAGTTGTTGTGAGTGAGCCTTGATGAACTAGTACCCAAGTAAACCCGCCATCTCCGCCAGAGTTTTGCACATTTTCCTTGGGCTGTATCCTGGATTTCAATGTATGGGGAGAACAAGCAAAAAACTCTTCATAAGCTGTAACCCATCTCTTCTTGTCATCATTCTCTGTCTGGGTCCCTGTTCTTGTCTCACATGCTGGCCAGGCTAATAGGTTGAGTAACATAGGATAACTCAAGGTTGCCTTCCCTTCAGCTTTTGATGTTCAGTCTTTTGGGTTGTCAATGCCTCTCTAACACGCACAGGCCTGTGTGCGCGCTCACACACGGAAACACAGTGCTAGAATCTAAATTTGTAAAATTTTGAAGTAGCACAATTTGCTTCAAATTGTCTAACAAATGTCATTATTTTTTTTATGCAATATTCACTCACGCCAGATTTGATGCAAATTCCTTTATAAAATAAAATGAAGCCTTTAATTATATTTGCACAGTGTAAAATCAAGGCTATAGAAAAAGGTTCTAAACCAGCATTAATAGAGGCAACAAAGAAAAGGCATTATTATTTTCAAAGCTTTAATTAATTAAAAATATGAGTAATTAATGTAACGATTTTGTCAATATGCAAATTAGGCAAAAACTTTATCGTATTTAATGAAATATGCTGATTTTTAAAATAATGATTAAATAATTTTGAAATATCATCAAATTAATTGTTGTGCCATATTGACTTGTAAAAAAAAGAAAATGCTGGTGTCTCCTCTTTTTGTATTTGATCACAAAATTATATGCATTCCACGCCTTATTATCTAATCATTATTGTCATTAATTGGAGCAAAGAATGAAATTTCAAGTGGACAACAAACATCATAAGACACATAACAAACAACAGAAAAATTCTGATAGAAAATTCAAAGGGGTCCTTAATTAAGCCAAAACCAAAAAAAAAAAATAAAAAATCAAGGAATAGAGGGAAACCAGGATCTTTGGTCAAATAAAGATTAAACACTACGTTGCTGGGGGATGATGCATCGAGCGTGTTTCAAGCGGCATGACGGGTGAGAGAAATGGGGAGATAAAAGAGTGCCAATTACCTTAATTTCGTGGTATTAGATGCATTAGACTCACTACTACAAAGAAAATTATGTTCATTCCATCATTAAATACTTAAGGGTCACACCAAATATCATTTTCAAATTTAAGCTGTCTTACTTTGATCCATTTTATTAACATCTTTATCATTCTTACTTAGTAGTAATTTTTTTTTTTTTTGCATTTTTATAAAATTTACACATTTTTAAAATTAAGATTTAAAAAATAAAAAAATTAATTGATATATATATATATTTATTTATTTATTTATTTGAAGGATTTAGGTAAATATTTGTTGTTGATGGGTTTGAAGTGTTTTCTTTAGCAAGTGAAGTCCAATCAATGTCCTAATAAAGCCAACAAGTCTGAGCTTGAACTAGGCAGGGCAGGCGACACTAGGGGTGCTAGTCCCGCCAAAAGTCCTTTCCATAATCCTTAAACTGTTAAGCGTACTGTCGGGTCATTGGCGGTTAAATATACTAAAAAATTCCTAACATTTTTTCTTACCAAGTAACCTACAATGCTCAGCAGCAAACGTCAAGGTGAATCCATCTCTACTACTATTTATTACGAAGCCTCTTGACTAATTTATGCGTCAACATTTATAAGCCCAGTGGGAATCCGTCACAGTACGCGCTCCCACCCACTCTGATTTTTATTTTATATATATATATCATAAATTTTAAATTAAAATTACTTCTTGTTGACGTCGTCTACTTCTCTTTAAAAAAAAAAAAAGAAGACCAAACTTAGGTTACCATAACCAAGTATAACAAGTGGAGTGATAGAACACAGAGGGGAAGAAGCACCACCAAGATGGGAAGGATATTTGTGGTGGAGTTGGAAGGTAGGCCTTATCGGTGCAAGTTCTGTGGCACCCACTTAGCTCTCCATGATGATTTGGTCTCCAAGGTAATCTCCCCTCTCATTTCTCTCTTCACTTTTCAAAGTCGGTTCCTTTATGATGTTGAAGTGAACTTTTTGATATTTAGTTTTGTATTCAACTCATTTATATACGGATGATGCAGAGCAGGACCTTTTTTTTTTTTTTAGCCGGGGTGGAGGGGCAGGGAGAGGGGAAAGGGGAAAGGGGAGTATTTTCAGTTGCTTTTTGTTCATGAATTGGATTGTTAGGTTGTAAGTTGGTGGTTCTGTTCTGTTCATTGGGGCATTTACAGTGTTTTTGGGGTATAGTTGCTCTGCCTGAATTCGTTAAGCTCTATTGGGCACTCATTCTTTCTTTTCTCATTTTGTCCAGGCTTTTCATTGCCGCAGAGGAAAAGCATACCTCTTCAATAATGCGTGGGTTCTTTACTGTTCTCTTTCTCGAACCGGCTGATTCACTGAATTCCTTAATGATTTATTATTATCATAAAAAACAAGCCTTTTTCGAGATTGTTTGAAGTTTTTTAAAACACCATAGTTGGATGATGACTTGAGTATTGTTGTCAATCTTTTGACGGGAAAACATATCCATTAATAGATAAGCCATACAAGTATGGTCTTCTTCAATCTCCTTGCAGTTAAACAACGCTAGTTCCTGGTTTGTTCATAGGATTTTGGTGGTCCTGGTTTATTGCCCCATGGAACTCGAAATTTTGGTAACCTTTGAGCAGCTGGGCACACATAAATATTTTTTTTTTTTTTTTTTTTTGCCACACATCAAATTTAATAAGTTCTTATGTTATCAAGTGATTGAATTAGACCAATTTTTTCAGGTTTTGTCTTAATTTTGCATGAAGAAGTATTTTACTATTCCTCTAATGTTCAGAATTCTTTTCCTTAATTGTTCTTTACTGTTACCTCTCAGTTGAACAATGTATTCTACTAATTTATTCTTGATCGTTTAAATGCACCAACATGGGTGAAAACTGGAATTAGAATATGAACACTATATGAGAAGGCCAGATCAATAAAACGGTAATGGTGACTAAATCCTGGGATTCAATCATATGAGGGAGAGAGGAAACAGAACAGCAAAAGGAAGTGGGAAGGGACAGCAATGATGGTGAATTCTTCAAACTTCTTGTATTTGATGTGCTGATGGCATACTCAGTGCCATTTGCTAATTTTGCTGATCCTTTCATGCCAAGTACACCAGAGCCTAATGATGTTTCGGAATACAAACTTATCTTTTGTAATCTTATTTGAAAATCACTCAAACTCACTAAAGCATTTTGCATTAAACTACTGTTCCTTTCATTATAAGGTTACAAGCTATGGCTATATATGCTATTTGTGATGTCTTCTGTAAACTTTTTCATGTTTGTATCTCTAATGAAGGATAAACAGTGATTATGCTGCAAAAGCATTGATCACTGCCTCAATTTTTTTTTTTTGGCATTTTGTCCTTGCTAACAGAAGTCATCGGTTGTAGGCAGTTTAGCTTGTTAAGATTGTATTAGAAGTTTCTATGCTTATCAAATTATGTACAGCTTTCATGTTATGACTCACCATTTCTAACCTCAAGGTACCATGTTTGATGCTCATCACTACATTTTTTAAAATTAAACCAGATTGTTATCCCCACTTTATTTCCTTTCATAAAAAATTGACTGATTTTCCTATTCAATGAATGCCTGGTTGTAGTCTAGATGACCATTACTTGAAGTTGTAATGCCTTTCTCATAATTTTTGGGACAATTGATAAGAACTTGAAACTTTTTGCCTATATCACTTCATGGAAAAGTTTTTGGATGCATGAAAATAAGCCTATCAACTTGTATAAACTATTTTCTAATTGACCAGTGTGCATTTGTTATCTTAGTGGAAGAACTTGTGCTGAGATTATAGCTCTCACCTACATCATCATGTATATGTACATACTTGTGTATGTTCAGGCAAACAAGAGATTTATCCACAAGAGTTTTGAGTATCTTAGTTTCAAATTTTAAAATTTGGACCCATTTCAGATACCAAGATGTGGACCTATTTTCCTTGAGCAACTCTGTGTTCTACATCCTTAACATCAAAGAGTTGCTTTTTGTGTTATTTGTAATTTCAGGGTGAATATAACAGTTGGAGCCTTAGAGGAGAGAATGATGCTTTCAGGGAAGCACACTGTGGCTGATATATTTTGCTGCTGCTGTGGGCAGATTGTTGGCTGGAAATATGTATTCTCTCTCTCTTCCCCTTAAGCAAATGTGTGCCTACGTTACAGAAACAAACATGTGTCTCACACACACACACAAACAAAATTCTTGCTAAATACAGTCTTATTCAGATCCTTCCAAGAAAATACAGAATTTACCTTCTCTCTTGTTTTGGGTTCTGGGAAAAAAAAATGCACCAAGTTGAATGAGGTAAAAGTAGTCTGGCTTTCAGACTCAGTGTCAGCTTATGGATGTTTATAATGGCAGCTCTGCTTTTTCTGTATTCTTCTTGCCATAACATCTTTGTAATTCTCACCCAGGAGGCTGCACATGACGAGAGCCAAAAGGTTAAAGAAGGGAAGTTTGTTCTTGAAAGGTATAGGTCTTGTATTTTATACCTTTCAGATTCATCTCTTTCCATCATTTTGACATAAAAACACTCCTTTTATTGAACAGGGGGAGGATTGTTGGTGAAATGGACTTTTCAGCAGAAGTCTTTATTGATAACCGTCCTGGCACGAGTGATGCTGAAGATGCATAGGGTTTTATTCCATTTCTGTATGTAGTATTACTAAAAACTACTAAATAATGTGAAGTATGAACGGAAGCCTTTATTATCTGTAGATTGTGTAATATTTTTTTCGGGGGAATAATTAGCTGTTTTAACTGTGGTGGACAGGTAATGCTACTTACTTTTCATTTCCATTAGTTCCAAATTTTGTTCTCCAAGGATGGGGGCATGCACAAGCATATCACAGTCTCTTGCTGTGCTTGATAAAATATAGATCATATGGTAAAACCTATTTTTGTGGAATGTTGCGACGAGGCAAAGCCAAAATGCAACTAGCGATGCAGTGTGAATGGAATTACTTCAGGTAAAGGTTAATTTCAGCAACTTGTCTTTTAAGCTGCTCACCATTAGTTGTATTGCAATATGGGCATATATGTATGCATACAGGCCTTCGTTCTTATGCAGATTCTTTGCGATTGGCATTTGCCAGCCAGATTTGTACGTACCCCATAACTTTGGGTGCAAAATACCTCGATCTTTCATCATGGTTACGTTTTATACTGCCAAACCTATCATGGTCTCCGGCCAAAATCAGCTCTATAATGGTTAGCATCTTTGCCACCCAGAACAAATACTAGTTTTTGTTAGCATTTGGAGTAGAATCAAATATTTCTTCTTTCTTGGAACCGGTACTCAAGAAGGATTTAGTATTTTCGTTGTGGAGGAATAGATCTGTTGTTTCAGTAGGACTGCAGGTAGAGCTTGGAAAAGCCAAACTACACAGTTACTTTAGAATTTGCTCTGCCAGCAAAGTCCTCCATTTTCTGGCCCTGAAATTGCACGAGCATAAATTTGCTGTGAAAAATGCCAAGATGTCTGCAAGAATGTTGTACCATTTTTCTTTCCATGGTTGTTGTGAAGCAATGTTCTCTTTCTCTCTCTTGCAAATCGCCAGTCAATTTGATAAGCATGTTTACTTTAAGAGAATGACATTTCTCTTGATGAATTACTACAAAGAAAATTTCCAACTAAGTTTTTGTTAGCTTTTTTTTTTTTTTTATGGTTAAACCGTCGTTTCAACTTATAACAGATGTGGTAACCAAATGCTTCCAATTCAATTCCAAACATCTCAAAGCAGCGGCCTACTAGACTCAGCTGCTGACATTCTCAATGTTTATCCTGCATATGTTCCCATTCGAGCATGTGATCCACAGGTTATACTTTGAACAACGGTGGACCTTGAGCCCTTGCTGGAATAACCCTTTTTTCTTCCAGTTTGGCAGATCCAATTATCTTGACGCATATAATGCAACGCTTTCCAAGTATGTGAGACAGAAAGAGAGGGAGGGGGATAGGGAGAAAGGGATGGAGCGTTGTCACTTATTTTCACTATACCTATAAAAGATAAAGTAAATAACCTCTTTTCAAGAATAACATTAACATATCTGACCCCCCCCCCTTTTTTATTAGAAATAACATTAAATTTTTAGTTAATCTCTAAGCTTTTCTTTTATGATATTGTAATAAGATACATGAAGGAAAAATGATTCACATCAAATGCATTTGGAAGAATAAGTTGAGTTTTTATTTCTTTACAAATTATAACCGCTACAAGAAAAGAGCGGCGTGGAGGAGGGGGGGGGACCTGGAAAGCAAAATTGTTAGGCACAGTATGAAGATAACTCAACAAAAATTTATGCCCAGTGTACACCAATAAATACAGTTGGTGGGACCAAAATTAAATTGCAAATATGGTATCAGCCAACCCCATAATTTTACAGTATTCTGCCAACGCATAAAACTATCTAAAACAAAATTGATCATAATAATAGAAGCAAATTTCTTATAATCATATGTACATCAAATCTGAAAGAATGCATCCACAGGTAACATGCTGTAAAATAAAAATGGTGGTATGCCTCCAACCTTTTCTTTCAAGTTGAGCTGACATCCCGGGAAACATGGCCTTGCCATCTGTGTTCGCAAAGCAGCCACAGGGGATTTCATTTAAATGCTTCTAATCTTCCCAAACAAGAGTGAGAGAGAGAGCAAAGAACTTGTAGAGAAGAAAAAGTTGGATTGACCAACCTTGACAGTAGAAACCTTGCCAGGGGACTTAGATTGGCATTCGAATTGTCCTTGTTCTGTTGCTTTTTCTTGGTATCAGCTTCCAAGTTTACATTTTGAGTTTCTACTTGGCGTGCTTTGCCCCTGATGAATAGGCGAGCTGCTAGCTCCTGTATATCTTTCATTGATGTTTCCTTTGAGCTGCACATATCACTTTGACTTAGTAGTTCAAACTAACAGTCTAACACTTTTAACTAATATCACAAGAAGGGGCAGACAATTGAAGATAGTGTTGAGGAATCAGATTTTGAACCTTGCTAATCGCTGAAGCAAAGTTCTGACAAGGACATCACACGATCCAGGCTTTGCACACTCCATATTTACGAGTGTATTTGTCACTGCACGCACAACTGATTCCTCTGAATCATCAGCAACTGCCTACATTACACACATGAAACTATCTGAAGTGAATCAAGTGAAATTTAGACTCCAAAAGAAGTGAACAGAATACGGCTTGTATCTACACAATAGAACTACAACAGGCTCACAGAACAATCAGTTGATCTTTTGCTAACCATAAGAGATAAAGAAATGGCATGTTGCTTGCTCAGTATCAACTAGAGAGGGAGAGAGGAAGAGAGAGAGATTTTGGTTACGTATATACATGCATAAGGTGAGAGAATAAACCAGAAAGAGATCACAAGTCCAACTCAAAATGATAAAGAAGCAATGACCCACGTTCAGAAACGTTGGCAATGTTAGACCAGAAAAAGAGATCCACAATGTCATGGCTATCAGTCATTCGTGGTTCAGGCCACTCAGTTTATCAACATCCATTATCAACCCATTCCTAGTCCAATTTGTTTGATAACAAACTCTCTAAATCACTTGTCGAATGAGCTATACCACATCAATGTGCCATGTTTCAGTTATAAGGCATACTAAAATGCCATTATCAACAAAGTGGAAGAAAAGCAAACAATGGTTCTCATTATTGGGTGCCAATATTGATGAGAGAATTCCCATTAATTTGTCTCTGTAGCAAAAGCTGTTCTATTATAATAAAACTTAAAGACTGGGTCACTTAAATGTGGGTGCCAATTTGGCTCAAGCTTGATATATGGAAAATTAAGATCCACACAGGCAAAATGTTAAAGCTCCAAGAAATCTTCTTATGACCAAGGGAGTAACAACACTAGCTTAACTCTATCACACCAATTAATACAAGGACTCAGTAGGTAGGACTCCTAACTGCTTACCTCTTTTAAGGATGGGATAAGCAAGACTGACAAAGCTGGGGTTGACGATGCCACTCTCGTATTTTCTTCATCACTTGCTTGGCGTGATCTTGGAAATGCTTTTGGGGCATCAACGTGATCACGAAAACTGCTCAGATAGAAATGTTGTCCTTGATAAACAATAAATATAAGCATTTCTTTTGTCCAGCAAAATACATTACCATGAAGTGAAGCAATATATACCTGGAGGAATCAGAGTTGTTTATTATTTGCTCTCTTCTTCGATTTTCATAACCATCATTGTTAACCTTGTTGAGTGCAGACCTTTCTCTAACATTTCCTTTCCGTAACCCTCCTTGGATTGCAGCCTTGGCCTGCATAGACATCAATCAAAATATCTTTTCAATGCAAGCAAGCTTAAAGTTCCGGACTAGATAATCATGAGATCACTCTGAATTTCACAGGAGTAGGAAACTTTTGAAATAGAAGAGTCAAGCATCCAATTGTAAGAATATGATTCCAGAACAATTGCAAAAGTTACTACAACAATCGTTCGACATGAAAAAGGTAAGCAATCAAATTTAGCGAAAGAAGAACATCAAAAAAATAAAAAAAAGAATGATGCAACACAATAATTGATATCATTCCCAATTTAGTAATTCAAGAATGATAATCTCTTGCACATGGCAATAATTTGCAAATAACCTCAGCAAGATTCACTGCACTGTCTTCCATTGAGGCACTTGAAGTTCTCTCTTGTATTCCCAGCCTGGATTTAGGAGTCCAAGGGAATTCAGAATCATCATGTTGGCCATGGAAAACAACAGTTCCACTGGTAGAGGCATCTTCAAAATGTGCAAATCTGCTGCTAGACTACATAACACACCAAAATAATAATGTAAATAAGTAGCACAGAAGAAAACCATAGATATCTTAATATTCTATTCACAACAATAAGAAAGATGCCATACTGGAATGCCCTCATCTCGAAGTGCAGCAGAAGATTGATATCCTTGAGGGTTCCTCATAACAACAGTTCCTGAACCACTCCCAGAAAATTCATCCTGAAAGTTGGAAATTTAGAACAGCTTAAGACTGTATGACCTAGATCAGACTAATAATACGAAGAGCTCCAGTTAATTCATTTTCTGCCAGGTCTGCAGCAGACAGTAAAAAATAGTAGACAGATATAGATTTCTACCTTTACCGGAAAACTTTAACACTACAGGCATCATGGAGAAAAGTGATAAAAGGGGCCATTTGCACCATATGCTTCAAGTATGTCATCAATCCCAATGGTACACAGAGCACAATTAACAATTCACTGATTTACTACTATCCCCAAATACCGTTTCACTAATGCAGTCCAAATTCATGGCACAAAAAAGGTTACATTTGTACTCATGTCACTCTGTGACAGATTTGAGGAAGCAAGGTTTTTTTTTTTCCTGGAGGAGGAAGGAGAGAGAGAGAGAGAGAGAGAATAGACCTACATCATCAAGTGAATTTTCCTGGTGCTCATCATGGGAAGGATCTCTATCATCTTTACCAATGGATAATTCTGACAAATCCTGAATTATATTTCCAGATAAAGACAGCAAATGATTACAATTTCTTCTTTGGGCAAATTTATTGTATGAAGTTTCTGTTATCTTCTCTAACCTGAGGAACTCTTGCTGCACTTCTAACAGTTCCTGTACCTTGCAATCCACCAATGCTGAAGTCCCATTCAGCATTTCTTGGTGTTTTCCCCTGACCACTGAGAACAGAATGGGTCGATCAGAAGTAGAACACATAATTTGTGAACCACCAGTCCTACACAAATTCAACCCACCTGGCTCGAACAGTTCCTTCAGCCCTTAAATCTCTTGTCACCTTTACAGTACCGGATGAGTCTCCCATGGCTATTGGACCATTTCTGGGTGATTCTGAATCCTTTATTTGGTACTTAGGCCGTTCTCTATCAAAATTATAGCAGTAACATAATTGATATGCTTACCCTACTTGACAAAGATGTCTCCAATTTAGCATTTTCTTTGCATGACAAAAGCAACAGAAAATAAAAATATCAAGAACAAAGAAGTGTCCATGATAAGGTTTACCATGTTTTTAAGTCCATTTGGGCTACTCATATGTTGGATGCAATGCATGTTAGATGTGACATACAACAACAATGACAATGACAACAGCAACAATAACAAAGCCTCAATCCCAAATTTAATTTGTGTCAATTAAATGAATCTTTTTTTGCCATTCCATTCTATTATGAACAGAGTTTGAGTTCAATGTAAGAAATAATTGTTTCTAATCCTTTCTAACGAAAAATTTCCAAGTAAACTTTGGTCGTGCTTTCCCTCTCCCTCTCCTCTCAAAATGCACCTGCACTTAGTCCTCCCTCTTATTTGGAGCATTTATGGGACAGACAGGTCCAAACAAATGCAAATAGCACTCTTTCAGCTTGTCCACAATCAGAGCTACATTGACTTTCCTATGAATATTCTCATTTAGTGACTTGGAGGCCATAGGTTCGAGTCAAGGAAACAAACCTTTATAGAAAAACAAGGGTAAGATTGAGTACATCTAATCATTCCCATTTTAGAGGCAAAATGAAAATCATAAAGAAAAAAAAAGGCACAACCAAGGAACAATATTTTCTAAAGTGCAACTCAAAATTTCATGTCAATGGGATATATGGAAATAATTCATACCTTATTCTCTCCAGGAGCCTTGGGCTCTTTCTAGCATTTTTAATGAACCGGTGCTTCAAGAGCTCCTTTGCACTTGGTCTCTGAAGTTGATAGGGAATCATGAAAATTTCAATCACAAGGACTTGGAAGATTCAATAGGATTTAAAGCAGCAACCAAAAAAAAACTTCAATAATTTTCATATCCACCAATTCAATGAAAGTCACTACAATCATTGTAACAACCTAAAATGACAAGTAAACAAAAGGAAAAGAACCTTAATCACAGCACAACTTCAAATCACCTTGGAATATTGCCAAATTTGCTAAAGCTAGCTTCAAATGACTATATTGACTAGTACCATAATAAAAACTTATGATGCTAAGTAAATAATAAAATCGTTGGAGATTTTGAAGCATTGGATACAAGAATTCCAATAAGAAAGGAAGCACAAGACTGGCATTACATCACCAGCATCTCACAATGTGAAGAGGAACTATCTTGTGGAAAAGCAACTAACAGGTGTTTAAGAAATTCTACTCGCCCTTTGCTCTAGATTCCTTTGACAAATTTGGCAAGATTCTTGTTCCAGTGGGATCAGACCAAGTCCAAATATGTCAAAAACAACTGCATCATAGAATTGCCCAACAGAAAACTAAACTTTCTGCAACAACACCAGGCATATTGACCACCCGAAGTCAATTTATATTTGTGAATGGATCCATCCCAACTGGACATCTTATTTCATTCAAGTACCTTTAGTGGCAAAGAAAAACTTTTGAATAAGTCAACAGTCTGCCAAACCTCCCATAAAAAACCCCCTAATTTGGAGCTTGAAGTTAGTGTAGAAAAAATATGCTGAAGAAAAACTCTAAAATCTCACCGACCTCTTAAGTCTCTTTTCTACATTCATCTGGCTTTTGGATAAACCAATGAAATTCTACATTTAAAAGGCTCTGATTGCACAGACAGCTCATTTGCAAGCACTATCAACATGGTCACATAGTGACACTTCCAATTTCCAGGAAGGATGACACAGAAAACATGATGACAATGATCTGATATGTGTGCTGTGAAAAGGACTACTACATTGCAGCAAAAAGCTATGACACAACTCACAAGGAAGAATCCGAGAGATGCAATATTAAAGTTGGAAATAAAATTCTAATTCAATGCATGCACATGTCAATTTGGCTGTCTGCTCTCATGAACTAGTTTGTCCTAAGTTCCCACCAATTCTCATTGAGGATCTCAGCCACCTCACAAGTATTAATGAGGGATGTTTTTTTTTGAACATCAACAAATGTTTGGAACTGATATTACCCCACAATGGAATCAAATATAACCATGACCAGTCAATCTATCAGATTAAAACCAAATGGAAAACTTCAGCATTAGACTTACAGCATTGATTTGGAAACTTATGGGAAAAAATAACATTCATGAAAGTTTCTCTTTTTTCTTTTAATTGTTCTCCACATAAAAAATAGACAAATTTTACAGTTCTTATAATTCAATTTGGACAGAATACTAATTGATTGCTAGGTGGAAATTATGAAAAAATACATACCACCGTAAAAAAAATATATATTTTCCCATTATTGGTGCAGCATTGATAACTAGTGCAAAATTGGGTATAAATCAAAGGATCCAACAAAAAAACTTGAGGATAAATTGTATCCTTTCCCCATGCTACATCCACAAACACGGATAAGTATCATACATATTTTACACTTGTGCTGCTGCATGAAGTTAAATATCAACAAGGATACATTGGACCAAATGTGCATGTGACATAGCTAGAAATTATGCAATATTATATGTTATCCATTACATCTTCATTATCGATGGTGCACAATTTTACAAGGAAAAGAAAGTAAAGGTAATAAGAAGCTAGACAATATACTTGCCTCAGTGGGGGCTTTCTTTAAACACAATGAAACAAATTCCTTCATAAAACGAGAGAAATGTTCATCTAGCTGCACAAAAAGCACAGAATGCCTCTTAAACTAGGAAGAACATCAGAAAATATATTATTTGATAATGCAAACATCAACATAAATGATTAACAGTTTTACATCAAGGAATACTGAACAAACCTGTGGTGGATTTTCTCGAGGAATGATAAAAAGGACCCTCATAGGGTGAAGATCTGCAAGCGGAGGCTCCCCTTTTGCCATTTCAATTGCAGTTATTCCCAGAGACCAGATATCTGCCTAAATCAAGTACAAAGTTCACCATGGCAATGTAAATGGGTCAACAAAGATGCACGGGGATTTTTATTTGTTGCCCCGCAGGGAGTGGGGGGGGGAGGGGGCACAGGCCACACAACAAGACAAGAAAGACCAGAAAACCCATAAGAAATGAACAAAACTACCTTTTCATTATATCCTTCTGAATTCTGAATTACCTCCGGGGCCATCCAGAATGGTGTTCCTACAAAAGTCTGTAATTGTTAACTGAATTAGTACATAGATGAATGATATTTGAATTCCATGATGTCACAAAGTAGCACAACTTGAACAGGAGGAAGATGCCAAATTTCATCTATACAGTGACTACCATGAAGCATACTGAAAAGAAGAAAAACCTTAATAGCCCGTGGCCATATTATAACATGAGTTAAAGTGCAAAAGGCACAAATTGTCCCAGCCAGCAAAACAGAAGAAAAAGTAGATATCTTATCCCGATTTATACTATGTAAATATGCAATATTCATGATATTTTATGGAGCTAAATTTTACAAAGAGACAAAAACAAATGTATTGCTTACATAAAAGACTCAACCATTAAATGTTGTAAGAAAATTTTAAAAAAAAAATCCACTAAGCACACTCAGAATCAACTCTATATGCATCCTGCAATGGAACTTTGCTGAACATAATGTACCTTTCTCCTAGAAATTGTTCTTGTTAATTGTGCAGAAACACCAAAATCTGCAACCTGTCCCATTTTCACAACAGTAATATAGAATACTATAAATCAAACATGCATAAATCCAACTTTTTCACATACATTCTCCTGACAATTCATTGTTCTTTAAGAATAAATCAGAAGTTTCTTATAAACCAATCAGAGAAGAAAGTTTATACCTTAACATCACCATTCTCACTCAGCAAAATGTTTGCAGCTGCAAAATATACCATAAAGTATTCACTGATACTTAGAAGAAGGAAATGAAACAAAAAGAAATTATCATGAAGGTGCATCCAACTATTAATTTAAATTATGACACTTTTCAAGCAGTCTCCATCATCTAAAGTTATTTCTGAGCATATGGAATGGCAACTATGTTCAAGTAAATGGCAAAAGGAAAAACCTTTAATATCTCGGTGAATTTTTCCTTCATTGTGTAAATATTCAATTGCATGTAGCAAGTTGCGTAAAACAAAAGCAATTGATGTTTCATCCAATGGAGGACCCGACTGAAGCTGCAAAACCAAGATTGGACTCAGCTTTCTGAACAATAATTTTTGCTCATGAAATCACTTTGAGTTTTAAAGTTACAGACAAAAACATCAATGGCTAAACGTCATATGCAGGCATAATATGAAAGGGAAATGCACAACCATCTAACTTTGAATAAAACAGAAAGAAAAATTTGGGCAGCTCAAGTCAACAAAGGTTCCATATTACATTCTGGGTTTAAGCTTCATGCATCACACACAAACAAGCCAAAGAAGTAACTTACTAGGTCAGCAACAGAGCCACCAGCCATATATTCCATTATTATCCACAATTTTGTCTGGTGGAGATAGGAACCATAGTACTCAGTAATGTATGGTGAGCGGCATTGTGACAGAACAGAAATTTCCTAGTACAGAAGTTGGATAGATGAGCAACTCAATCATTTACTTCTCTATCAACAATAAACTAGATAACCAATTATATGAGGTGATACCTTCTGGATATCCTCAATTTCATCCTCACTGCATATTACAAAACAAAAGAAAATTATCAAAGTTCTATATATCAGGTTCACAAAACACTGAGATGATGAAAGAGACATGTTATATGCTCTAAAACCTTGAATGCAAAGATTTGTTACAACATATCAAAATATCTCAGGAATAACAATATACTTTAAAAAAAAAAAAGAAAAAAGCAAAAACCTAGTATTTCTAGCACCCACTCCGTAAGAGCCAATACTGGGCCTAGTTAAAATGAATGTGTTGCTTCCACTGTTGACTGAATCAACTGGCTTATCTTTGGCCCGTACATTTAATTTTTTAAGAATTAACTATATGGCTACAAGTTTATAATGCATGTCAACAGCATGCTTGAAAACAGCTGACAGATGTCACAGTGAGTAATGTACAGCCAAATTTGCCTAAGTGTAACGCTTGAGGATTATAATTATCATTGCAAATGATACTCCATATTGCATAAGAAACTGAAATTTTGATTTCACATAATCTCACAGCTTTACAATAACATCAGCAAGTATTTAAGTCATAGTAAAGCACTACTTCATTCAAGTATTACCTTGAAGAGATGCTCCTTGAAGCAACTTGAAACCTTACAATCAACACAATTTTCTCCATACTAAATTTTTTCCCACCCTATGAAGCCCTTATTGATCTAATTTTGAACAAAATTTGGGAAAATTATAAGGCACTAGTTACAGATTCCCCTATTTGTATCATTAGTTGTCAGTTGTTCGGTATATATGCACACTCAACATGCCTCACTGTGAAGATATGAAAGAATGAGACAAAGTGAAGATGAAGGAACCTCAGGTCACATAAAACTGATCAATGATCTTGGAAGAAGTGCACAACACAGAATGAAAACGCAATCAATACTTACGATTCTTCCAAGTCAATAACCTTGATGGCAACATCTTTATTAAGCTCCTTGTCAAACCTGAAAATCAGATCATGAATGAGGGATGCCAGCCCAGCAAAGATGCAATCTTCAGATTTTGACAATAGAACTTCACTTTACACATGTAAAGATTGCAATAAGAGCAAGTGATTTGTTAAGATTTGAACCACCATGCAATGTTCACTGTGGCCATTGTACATAACAATCGGTGGCAAATGACAAGTAACAATGACAGTATCCTGCAGGCTAAACAATCACTAAATTGATAACTTAGGTTTGAAAATGTCTCTAATAAAATTTTGAATGAAAAAGAGGTCTGGGATAAAATCAGGAGTACTCAATATATTTTTCTTTACAGGCATCACAATACATAGGTTTTGACCATTTTTTGTGGTTGCAGAAACCAAGCATATACAATGTATGGGGAGAAAGTAAACAAAACCACTGCCAAATATACTTAAAACTATTCAAACAAGATAAAATGAGAACAGTAGGCATTATTGTATTGCAACAAATGACCCCAATCAAGTCATGAGAACTTACGCTTTATAGACATCGCCGAATGATCCTCGGCCAATCAACTCCAGGGAACTGAATTTAGCACCAGAAGCCTCCATTAAACCAGCTGCATCAGCCATATCTACGTGGCCAGAAACACACTTTCCTGCTACTACTCACTTTACAGTTTAAATAAATTCGAGCCAAAGATCTCCAAATCCTCCACAAAAACCACTTGTAATCGTCCCCAACCACATTCACATAGCCTGAATTGGGTCTCTGATTCTGACGTAATTGCAACAACCCATTACAAGATTACACTAAAAAAAACCAAATCTAGCACAACTTAAGATCTCAAATATATATATACATATATATATATATATATATATATATATATATATGGAGGTTACACTACAATCGAAGCAATGACAAAAAATGGGGGTAGGGACCCGAGCTTTTGCAGCAGCAGCAAATAAACACAAAGCAATTTCATTGTTAGGTGTATGAAAATGAGATATCCTAAACTGACATCCCAGCAGAATTCCTCAAAAAGAAAAAATAAAAATTCACTATCATGTGACGGCAACAAAACGCCATTAGAACGAATGACAGCGAAGACACACCCACCATGTGGGTGGCTTCGAAAAACAACTCATTTGATTAACTGGGGTTTTCCTTTCTTCCAAAAAGAGATTGAAAAATCATGGAAATCTGTTACCTTTCGTACTCTTCAATACTGCACAATATCGATTTTCTTTCTCCTTTGTTTTTGTTTTTTTTCTTCTCCCTGGCTTTCTCTATATATCCGAGTACGCGTATGTACGCTCCTGTGTTTTTAATGGAGTTTCCGTGACTTTGTTTCTTTTTTTCTTTTCTTTTTCTCTTTGGTAATTATTGTTTTATATATATATATATATATATATATTTCAAATTATTGTTTTATTTTTTTGTATAAAATGTTGTTTTTATTTTATCTGGTTTAAAAGTAAAATTAATTCACCTTATATAATTGGATTGATTATAAAAAAATCACAATAAACCCCAGATCACTGGGGCCATTTGGTTTCGTTTCCAGACTAAAATAAAAATTGAGATCAGAATAATAACCAAGTAAAAATGGAAAACGTTTCTATTAGGAAATAAAGATAAGGAGAGGGACTCTCAATTCTCAGCACCTTTTTCTTGTGGATGTCAATTTCTGATTTTTTTTTAAAGATTTGTTATACAAAAATCAGAAATCACGTTTGACAAGTGTTATGTGATTTCGTTTTTTTTCTTTTTTTTTTTTTTTTTTGGAAAAATGAAAGTTGAAAGTATTTTTTAATGAAAAAAATCAATATTTGTAAATAGAAAAAAAGAAGCATTGCTCTTCTGATTTCTAATTCTCAAAGATCTACCCAATTTCAAATCCATTGGATATGGACTCACTCGCATTGCTGCTTCTGTTGAGTTTTTCCAACTTTCTACGCGATGGGACAAGAAAATTTGGAAAGAGTTATAATGGACAATAATTTAGAAGAAGAAGAAGTAGCTTCCAAGTTGCATTCTCTTAAATATCATCCAATCCCTACTTAGATTCCCCCACAGCACTATCACCTTTTGACTCTTGCATACCGATCCCAATTCCCTGTACTAAAATCCTAGAATTGGGCGGCATCTCTCTGACGCACGAGCTTCTCTTCCCTTTTTTTTTTTTTTTTTTTTCTGGGTTGAACATGATTCTTCTGGATCTGACTGTCTTGATTTTTGGATTTTTATTTTTTTTTTGTTTTGGAGGGGTTGTCTCCTCAAAACATGATGAAACATGCCCGTTTATCATTATTGCTTTCTTTTTTTTTTTTTGGGGGGGGGGGTAAAGACAAGTCTTTGGTGATCCAATGTACTCTGTTCATCTTAAACAGGGATTCATAGTGCTGGATGAGGTAACTAAATATCACGTAAAATTTAATAAGATCGAAGTCTAACAATGTGCTCTAGATGTGTTCGGTGAACTGCGGAGCCCCATTGATCTTCAATGGCTTCCTCTCATATTTGATTTCCTCCTCCCAGGTTGAGGTAATTGACATCATTTTAGAGGTTTTAGCAATAAGCGAGGAGACGAGAAATAGGCTGCTTTCCTCATTGTCATCAGTTCATGTATTTGGTAATGATATAATAGTTAATGCAGTAATGTTAATGTTGATTTCATTATTATTATTATTAGTACAAATCATGAGCTTTTTTTGGTATTAAAGTGTGATTTTTAATTTACATTTAATATAGAAATATAATGTTTATCATTTAGTTTTTTTTTTGGTTACTAAATTACATGGTATAGTAATTATTGAAAATTCTTGATAAGAATTTAAAAAAAAAAATTGCTGGTAATAAAAACAATCAAAAGTAAATAGCAAACATTATTGAATAGGTAGCTAACAATAAAATTAAAATATTAGACAGCAAGAATCTAACAAATAAATCCTTAATGTTTGGTCCAATAAAATCTCATTTTCATTCATTTCTTTATGGAAATAAAATTCTTCTACAAGAATCACAATTTTCTTTCTTCCCTCATTAATTTCATTCCTATTCTTCTTTTATCCTCTCTCTCTCTCTCTCTCTCTAAAATTAAGAAGTTCTGACTTTGGGTAGAAATATGAACATAAAATAATTCCTAAGATTTCATACTAGTTCTCTGCATATTGTATTAACCTTCCCTACTTTTTATTTTTATTTTTTTGTAAAATGGCATAAACAATGATACAGGGTAATCATGCATAATTTTTACAATATGAAAAGGAAGATTGAATATATATTAAAATCTTAATTTAATTATATTTTTTAAATTAATAATAAACCATTGAACTAACCTAAATCATTAGAAATAACAATAATCAATAATTTAAAAAAATTTCATGTTTTATGCTTTTTATTTCATTATGCAACATTTTTATTAATGATTAATTGTTGGATAACATTCTAGCTACCTAAGATTTTTTTAAAGTGTACTAGTTGTATTAACATATTATTTAAAAAAAAAAAAAAGTGATTAAATCAAATGGGAACTGAGTGATGCATTGGATGATACACTAGCTCCTAATCATAATTGCTACTAGGATTAATATAAGGGAGTCTTCTAATATTTACAAAATTTAGGAAAAGTTGTTCTAACTAATATGAAAGACTCCTCACATTCTTTATAAAAAATAATAGCCGTTACACCAGCTCTTTGCATCTGAAAATTGTTGAAAATGAATACATTTTTCCCCTTCTTCAATAATGTAAATATACACTTAGGTTAGAGTTTGTGTATTGTACAGATTTCATATATATGTTGATTATAGTTAATATAATTTAAGCAAAGTGCAATATATATTAAATTCTAACTAATGAGTTTTGATCATTGAAATTTTGGTGTTTTAGATTAATAAATAGTTGTTATGCATAAAAGCTAATTGTGACAAGTATAATAAAAAGAATTCACTTTTGGTATGAACTTTGTGTGTCATCAACAACCGCTGAGATGGTGTAGACAAATACCTACTGGAAATTTACTAATAAGCATAAGATTCAAAACAATTTATTTTCAATTTTCAGTATAGCTTCAGTTTTGGTTTATCACATTTTCCATGTTGGTTCAACCGCTATTTGGTGATGGTGCCGCAGCTGTGACATTTGGTGAAGACCCTGACGCTTCCACCCAGGAGCTTCCACTGTATCCGTTAGTGTCCGTGGCCCGGACCATCGTTCCTTGTTCTGAAGGCACCATTGCTGGGTACCTTGCGCGAAGTGGGTCTAACCTTTCATTTAATAAAAGGTGTCGTTCCGGGGCTTGCTGAAGGGTATCATCCAATGGGAATAATATGAGAAAAACAAACATATATTGAAATTAAGAATGAAATAATTCTATTAGTAAATTTTGAGTTAGTGACACAATCTCAAGTGTTTTTACAATTGCCATTACTTCAGCGCCATTGGAGCCCTGACGTCCCCACAGGATTTTGAGAAGCCGCATGAGAAAGAAAAACACCTGTGATCCCGTAAAACTCCGCCGAGCCCCGTAGGCTCCAACGTGCCTGGTCAAGAACCATTGACATTCCAATTTTAGTATTGGATGATGTGGAGGCTGCTAAGCTACGTGGGGTCTAGCAGTCTTAGAATCGGCCCAGCGTTTGAAGGCCTCATCAGATGGCCCAATGCAAGAAAGCTCAATTGCAGCAGGACAAATCCGAAAAGTTCCACCGACAAAGATAACATCAACCGACCCACTGTTGCCAATTTATAGCATTGCCAAGGAAGAAACACTGTCTTGTTCCTTTCAATCCAGATTGTCCAGCTAATGACAAAAGAAAAAAAAAAAAAAAAAAAAAACAGTGCATGCCAGATTACAGCTTGCTGCTTTTCTTGCGCCATGGATCCCCGTTTGATCAAAGAAGTCTCTAGTTGAGTAGAGAAAGCAAAAACTTGCATCCCACCATTCAGTGACAAAATTTCATAACTTCCACGAGTGAGGACAATGAATTAGCAAATATGGGGGACAAAGAGTTTGTTAGAATTTTAGGCGTACATATATGAATTATTTAATTAAAAAAATCATATTAAAAATAGAAAATAAAAAAAATTTAAATTTTAAATTGGATGTCATGAATCTGTTGCTTAAGAAAGAAAATCTTTGATAGAAAAATGCAACATCAACACCGACACCGACGTCGACAAGTTGAATGACCCTTTTTTTTTTCTTTCTTTCTTTCTATTTTTTGGCATACAGACAAATTAAAGAGAAATGCAACAGCTGTTCATGACAATTGCATATGGCAGCTTTACATATGTGGGAAGTCGAAATAGCTACCTTTTGCCTCCACATTCCTAATTGGACTAAGCCGGCCTCCATGTAACATATAAATTTAATACGCTATTGACATAGCTCAGACACTATCTATCCATTCATATTTTAATTTCTTATTCGAATACATTTATAGATCCCATCATTGCATATTTTATACTTAATAATTTTCCTTTTTTTTATCAAATAATGTGTGCATGCATGTATGTATACTTTATTCATTATTATTAATCATACATTTGAACAACTACGTTGAAGCTATTATTAATGGTAGATTTCTAAGATCGTTGCACATTTACGTACTTCAATCTATTATCATCGCTGTTGGATACGTATTGCCATATCAATCAGTGTCATGCAACATTTCCGAACCAGGAAATGGTAGCCTGCATGATGTTTCATTCCAATTAGGTTGGTTATACCCTAAATATCAGATTAGTTTTGTCCCATAAAAAATGGTCAGTCTTTAATGAACTGCACAGCGGAAACCTATGAAAATTTACTCGAGTGCACGGAACAATGAAAAAAAAAAAAAACACCAGTGTTTTGACTCACTAACGAAAACTTCGTTGATATTATGGCAGGAAGATGGGGGAAAACAAGGTGGGTAGTTTAAAAGCTTCAATTTTCAACTTGAAGGCCAAAAACAGTGCCAGGATCCAGACTCAAAATTGTCAACAAACAGCCTTGCCAATTCACGTAATTGTCTGTTAATTCTAGCTAGGGATGCAATTCATGCGAACCCGAAAAAATAAACTTGGGCAGGGAGAAACTGCCGACAACTTGCTGATCCTAGTTAGAACGACGCGGTTTTTTTGTTGACTTTCCATTGCAAGGAACATGGTCTGGACAAACAATATTCCCCAAATATTGTTTGATACATTTTTCAAAAGTCAAATATCTAGGGACCTAAAAAAAGGGACAAATTCCTAACATTCAAAGGGCCATCTGAACTCCTTGATACGGAAACTAAGGGATCAGTGGAAAATAATTAAATAGAAAAACGTAAAGCAAAAAAAAAGAAAAAAAGGGAAAGTGGAGTTTAAGGAAAAATAAAGACTAACCATACTGTTTATGACCCACAAAAGGGAAGAATGCAGCTCCTCCATTTTGGTGTTTGTCACTTCATATTTGAAAATGGGCATGCTATGGAGACTTTTCCATCCATGAATAGTGCACAGTATTTAGATTGAAGCCATACATTGTTGGTCCCTACGTGTGTGACGAGCCAAGAGAAGAGGGGTGGGTGAATTAGAAGTCTTAAAGAAAATAGCAAATCAAAACTTGTAACTCAATCACAATGTCAATGACAATGTGTAATCATCTAAGTGTAGCGAGCAGTGATAAACAGTATAGTTTGGATAGAGAGATCAAGTACAAACAATTCATAATAATTAGATTTATCTGCAACTTTATGATTATTTTTAAAAATTTTATTAGATATTCGTAATCTTTTGTCACAATATTGAAAATTAAATCATTTATAATTTTAATTACAGGATTAAGAATACACTCGAGTATACCAATTTTCTCTTCCTTTTTTTCAATCGGTTGACCAAAATCTTAGATTAAAATACTCTTATATTTATAATTCAAGTCATTTGATCTTAAATACAAGACTTCACAAAATTTCTTACAATGAACAATAGATTATTCCACCCTTTCTTTTCTCTCTCTAAAATATATCGAATTTTTGCTCATTCTTAAGGCTTACAAATGTCTTATTTACAAACTCATTTATTAAAAAAGCAAGAAAAAAAAAAAACCGTTGGCCTACTAGCCGTTCCTCGTATCATGATATTTTATTTTGGGTGTTGGGTAGAATGTGGAAGGATTCCGGCGGTAGTGTCATTTAAGTACTGCTGATTTTTTTTATTTTTTATTTTTTGACTGATCGATTGTATCAATTATTGACTCACCCATCAGGAGCCTTGCTGTCATGGGATTTTTGCATATCTAAATCTTTGTCCGATTGGCCAATCCTCACAGCAAAACCGTATCTCCTTTCCGTTATTCTTGAATGCTTGGAATTAAACCCTTACCCTACTCAGCACAAACTTTTAAAGACTCTCCATACTCTTTCTTTCTTGTAATAATCCTTTCAAAAAGTTTCCTTTCTGCTGTTTAACAGCTCTGACGCTCCTTAGAAAAGCAATCAGATCTCTTTTCATATATAACTCCAAATCATGCCCTGTTCCTTGTACTGGAAAGTAAACTCAAGTATCTTTCCATCCATTAAAAAGTTCAATGGATAATTCCTCTCTCGCTGATCACGGTGTCCTCTGGAAATCAACTGATTCAATCTGCCTTGAGAGTTATGACACGCTTCAGTATCTTGTCTTTTAACCTTTTTCACAAATGTTCAATTAACTCGTTTCTAGTGACTTTGGAAACTAGACTCGAATAGCTTTCCAAATTTATCTTGCCAGATACTTCATTTCCAGCTATTGATGCCGTCCGCTGAAATTTGACCCATATAATTTATCACCACAGATTTGACATTCTTCACCTTTTTTTTTTTTTTGGATCAGAACTTGCTTCTATAGATATTTAATTAATGCATTGCTACAAAACTTGTGGAAATTAACTTTGTCTATTCATTGGCTTCAGGTAATTGCATGCATGCGTGGTAGTACCCCTACAACCGAACTCAGTATGATTATGTTCCTTCATGTATGACGTGTTCCATTATATTCATGCATTCCTGGCCGGTAGACGTAAATCCTCACCGACATGCGCATGCTTTCCTTCCCCATTTTAATCAACCAAGAAAAAATATTACGAGGAAAATGTGAGAAGGACGAGTGACGGGTGAGCTCCAACTGTGTTTATGAAACACTTCCAACCATCTCTTGGCCACATTGAGAGAGGGAGTGACGAGACCTTAGCAGCGGAGATTTGAACCCCCGCCAATGTGCAAGCGACACACAGCTCCCTGCTTTCCGGACAAGCCCCAGCCCTCACGTCACATCAATATTTGAACAATTAAGCAATGCGCTGCAAAAACCTGTCACAATAAAATTATTTAATAAAATATTTAAGAAATTATTAATTTTAATAAAAATAATATTTTCATATCAAATTAAAATTTTTTTATAATATTTAACAACAACAACATAAATAATAATACAAATAAACTCAAAAAAATCATTCCTCTGCACTTTACAAACCCAAAAAATAAAAAAAAGGAAATCAAGTGCAGCCTGTGCCAATCGCCCAACCCCAGCCCTCCCCCCCCCCCCCCCCCACCTTTCCAAGCACGGTCCCTTCTTCATATTGTGATCCTTAACGTCTGTGGATCTCGTACGTAATATTAATATTAATATTAATTTATTATTATTATTATTTTTTTTTTTTGTAGAATACGCTTTAGGGTTTGGATAACCGTGTCAAAACTAAAGACGCATCGTTATTTTGTTGAGCGGGTCCGCGATCGAGTTGGACTATTTTCCACGAAGTTCATGGACTTGGCTGCAACATCCATCCTTAGCTGTGACATCTCATCGGGCCCCCTATCTTAGATTTGTGTAGATACAAATCTCGACCTTTTTTTCTTTAATATCCCAAATATACATATCTA